>JAYESA010000017.1:128633841-129233841 GCA_036927795.1 Iris macrosiphon | reverse complement strand
TACGCGGAGTTGTGTAACGTCACATAGACATGGATACCGAGACCCTATACTTCTCGTACTTGTCTTATCAAGTACATCATAACCCAGGATACTTGACACTAATCATGAGACAGAATCTTCCTAAGATATTCATGGTGATTCTGTATAGGATACAGGTTTTATGATATAGACATTATATTCATAGACATCATATGACTTGCTGCATTAGTATTGATCTTGCGTGTCATGGACATGAGACGTGTGATTACATTGGGTGGGAAGAGACACACAGGCTACAGGCTGATTTATATATATATTTATTATGGTGAGGACTTAGACTCTATATCAGAGCTAGGCACTCTACTAGTGAGATATTATTGTGAGGCCTTAGACTCTAAATTAGAGCTAGGCACTCTACTAGTTATATTACTGCTACCGGCTCCCCGACACAGAGCTTGTAGTGGCTCAGCCTGAGTTTTAGTGATGCTCTCAACTTGCATTTCACATAGATGGTTATATATTTACCCTGTTTATTTTATTGACTATTTCACTGCATTTATTTTGGCTTGAGTTATTTTGTACCTTACTATGTCCCCTGAGGACCTGGATCCGGATTATGTCCCCAGGACTAGCAGACGAGATCGACCCCAAGGTATACGGGACAAGAGCATTAGCAGGAGCAGGAGCAGACACTGGAACAGTACCAGATTCAGTAGACGAGTGATCACCGAAGGTATCTTCTGAGTATATACTGTTTCCATACTCAGTATTTACAGTGATTATCTTTATTCTTGTATCTTGACAGATGTATCAGACTCATTATCAGGTTATTTCTCGAGTTTATATTTTATTGAGATTGATCTTGCTTTATGATTCTGACATTGTTGTATTCATTTCTGTGGATGAGATTAGTATATCTAGACCCTTATTGTTGTATTACAGCTTAAGTGCGCCCTGATGGATCCACTAAATTGGGTTTGTCCATCAGTGTGTGCTGCTGGCCATTGCCACGTGTCTGGTCCCTCGATATTTTGGGACTGGGGCATGACAAAAACCGTTCAAGAAAACGCAAGTCATAAAGCCAACAAGAAAGCAACCAAGCGGCAACGAAAACGGGCAAGGAAACCAGCACAACGGAAAGGCCCCTCTTGACTCTGCCGCCGAGTCCTTCCTTGAGGCACGATCCGTTGAATATGGGACATGATTCCGAAGAAACCAATCCATAACGAGGAAAGGATCTTAATTCAATCCGTCCCGATCGAACGGTCTTAAGTATTTCTTAGCCGCGCTCCCCGAATAGGGGGAACGGGGCATTACATCCTAAGAGTCATAGGATACTATATCAGTTTTAACTCTTGGATACTCAAAATTTGAGAGTCCAATGGTGTTCAAAAATTTCCCAAAATATTTGTCAGTAATAAGATACTAAAGATATGCAATGTAGCATTAGATTAAACACCAATCTCACAATCAACATCATATTTCAAAATAGTATCACAATTTTTTTATCAAAGTTTCACTACCAACACAGTTTCACAAAATATATCGTCAAAGTTTCAACTACCAAAAAAAAGTTTCACAACCAGCATCGCATGACCATCATCCCATAGCATTCAATTACAAATTTAAAAGTTTTTAATTATCATGATGACTCTTTGTACGCAACTCCCTATCTTCGAGGAACGAAAAATCAGTAGTGTTGTCGATTTTCTGTAACTGCTCAACAACTTCAACATAGTTCTCGCCCTTGCAATTGACGAGACTTTTTTCCATCTTCTTGTGTCACGACCCGCACCCGAAAATTCGGGCACGAGTGCGTGGGTACGTCCAGCCTACGCCGCAGAATCGGCGGTAGTACGCTGTCTAGGTCAAATCCAGATTTACTAACTAGCTCATTCACAAATAACATAAGCAAGATAATAATGAGAAATGAAACTTAAGATTGCAACTGAATTAAATGTGACAACAAATTTAAATGTTTAGTATAGGAATTCCAAAATGAAATCGGGGACAAACCCGATTAAATAAGATAAAGAGCAAAACTAAGATAACTACTGCTAACTACTCAGCAGGAGTAGCTTCCTGTGCGGGAACTGGCTCTGCAACTGTATCACCTGCTGCCTCATAGGGGCCATAATAGGTGGGGGCAAGGTTCTCATCATCGTCTAAACAACAGATCCAGTCAGGAAAGGAGCAAAGTACACAATGCACAACAAGATTGAACTAAATATTGGTGACAAGTAGGAAAGACAGATTAAATATCATGATTAGAGTATGCTTAATAAGTAATATAAATAATTGAGAAATAATACTATAATCAGGACTATAAGTAAAACAGGATTAATCGCTATAAACCAGGGCATGAGTAAATCAGGAAAAATGTAACTGTGACAAGGCAACAAGAACTGCAACAAGACAAGAAACTATGTGTGTGAACTTGTGTATTTAGAATACCTAGTTGGCATGCAGGGGTTTATAAGGCTAATCCGGCCGTCATAGACGGCTATTATTCACGAACAATCGAGATCCGGCTGATGGACAGTCGTGTACCAACAGCTATTATTCACGAAAAGGGGAAGGGTAAACTACATGCCTTTCAGTATTCTCCCACCCGACACGAAAACAAGACATGAAATCCAATATTCAAGACATGAAATACAGTATTCTAACACTACGTGTAATCAGCAAGGGTACTGGTAGAGCAGGGAAACTAATTATCACAATATAAAGATTAAACTTGAAGTGCAGGTACTTGCCTTTGTTTGGATCCGATTAATAGTTCTTCGAGGAAATATCCAGAGATGAGTCCAAATGCTGAAATAAACATCACCATCACGCTCAGAAGATGTCAAATAGCTAGAAACGCCTGTCCTTGGGTCCAATTTGGAGACAAGGGCAAAAACGGCAGTTTCGGGTCAAAACGGGGTCCGCCGTTGGGCCCACTTTGCACCGAAAAGCGCGTCCGGGCCAAAGGTCTCCAAATTCACCAAACTTAGTGTCAACAGGTCAGGAACGCTGATACGAACCCAACGGAACTTCCAGATTTGGATTCCGATGAGCCGAGCACAAAATCGCCCGTCGAGCGGGGCCTGTGGGGCCCACGACACGCGATTTCGTCAACGTTCTCAGAATCGAAACAAACTTGACCCACAGGACCAGCGTATCGCTACGAGTCCGATGGCGCAAGTTTCGTCTCGATCTGACGAGTGTGCACGAAGTTAGGGTGAATTGCAGAAAAGCCGGATACGGGGCGATGTCCGCGGATACGCGTTGATTCCGGTGTGCACGCACACCCGAATCAGCTTTCGCGAAATCTCACACGTCCGTATCGACGGTGCGTACGTATCTGTGAAGACCGCACGCGACCAAGTCGTCCCGTTTGGCGGGGCGTACTCAGTTCCGGGGTGAAACAGGGTCTGGTTTTTCCTGTTTTTGGATCGCGGTGTGCGATCACCACAGGGCGCGATGTCCCGAACAGTTTGTCCGGACACCGAGAGGGTCACACAGGCTTCCCAACGCAATTTGCGGAATTAAAAACGGAGCTACGAGACGAAAGTTACACGCACCTGAAGGGGACCCGAAAACCGGGGTCTGACACGTGTCCGACACGACACAGGACACTGTGTCCTGTGTCTCGTGTCCGACACAGGGAGGGGATTTAGGGCTAGGGTTTGGGTCTGGTGCTGCCGGAGAGCCACGGCTGGCCAGGGCGGCTCGCGACGGGGGGGAGGCCGGTCGGAGGGGACTGGGCGGCGCCGGCGATGGCGGGCACGGCGGGGGGGAACGCGTGGCCGCGGCGGCGGCTGCCGGAGGCGGAGCCGCTGCTGTTGGCTGCTGCTGCTCGGGCGCCGGAGAGGCGGAGGAAGGAGGAGGAGAGGGGAGGATCGGGCGGCGGCTGTGAGGCTCGACGGCGAGGTCTGGGCGGGGCACGGCGGAGCTAGGGCGAGGGTGGCGGTGGACGGAGCGGGGTGTCGCGGGGGTTTTTATAGGCGGATGGAGGAAGGGGGGCCGGGCTAGGCGGCGGGTGAGGCGGAGGAAGCGGGCGGTCGTGGCGAGGGGTGCGGGGCCTGCCGGGCGGAGCGCCAACGGCGCGGCGGAGGCGCCGGCGGAAGCGGCGGAGGGGGAGAATGGGTCAGGGCTGGGTTAGGGTTTAGGCGGGTTCGGGTCGGGTCGGGCGGCGGGTGGATCCGACCCGACCCGCAAACGTTTGCGGGCTGGGCTCGGCCCAACGGGCTGGGCCGGGCCGATTGGGTCTGGGCCGGGTATTAAATTAGAATTAATATTAATAATAATAGTAATAATAATTAATTAATAACTAATTAATTAATTAATTTAAATAAATAGTTTTAGGTGATTTAAAATTTGGTCCGGGGCCCGATAAATTCCAGAAAAATTACCCTAAGTCCAGTTTTTCATTTTACACCCAAAAATATTATTTTCATAATATTTTAATATTGTTTAATATCAATTAAAAATCATGTAATAATTTAAAACCCTGTTTTTAATTTCAGAAAATTCCCAGAAAATTCCAGAAAATTGTGAAAAATCCCAATTTTAGTATTTTTGAAAAATCAGGGGCTTACATCTTGTCTTTCTTAGCTTGTATGAGAAGCACACAAAAAAATTAGCAACATTAATAAATAAATCAAAATATTATAATTCAACAATTTATTTCTCACAATCTTCAGCAATGTTGCATACAAGACTAATTTGGATGAAAGAGGGGTTGCTACCCGCACATTACCGCCTCTTCGATTATCAGAGTTCAACATCATACCATGTCCAACCTCCGTATAGTATGACATGTAGTCCTCGCTATAGTCCGACATCTCAACCACCGGGTGTCGTTTCGCTGGTCCGTTAACATGATGTTGCCACTCAGAGAAGAAGTCTGAGACCCAGTTGTATACCGGTGGGACATAGTTTAACTGTTTTGTCCCTCTCACAGTAGTCACCAATTTCAACGTGCGCTTCAGTACCGTTTTTAGGTATCCAAACTGATGAAGCACTCAATCGGCATATAAGGCTCCTCGATATCATGTCAACTTATCAGTCGACGATGGAATCGAGTGATTAGTTGCAATGAATGACGACTATTCTTTATATCTCGATATGGATGCCAAATTATCTATAACACAGTAGAGTGGTCATAATTTAAGTTAGTAATTAATACAAAACAGTACAATTATAATAAAAAATAAAATTAAGGTGCTAGTCATAATTTAAGTTAGTATCATTTTACCTCCTATATCTGCATATCGTCAATTGCATTACGTAGGACGGCCAACGTATGCAGACGTTTGACATCTTTCTTAGTCGGCTTCCACCTGCACATTCTAGGCAGATTCTCATCATAACCGCTATTAAGGGTAGCCCTCTTCAGTATTGAAAAGTGCTTGTATATCCATGTCTGTACGTAGAATAATATCATATTAAACAACCAAATTTTATATTATGTATATAAAGTGTACAAACATATTTTCTTACATAAAGTAGAGTTTGGCATTCTGCTATTGTCTTTAAACCGACGCGAGATGTCGCACCAAGTTTGCCGTAAAGATATGCTAGTATACCTCTTTCCCAAGATATTTATTCCACCGTAGCTAGGTCCACAAAGTTGTAGAGATATTTGGCATGTATTGACATTTTGTACTTGTCCGGAATGCCGACGACCCCTAAGATAAACTGCATATACCCCTGAGCCACCACATCGTCATTATCATTGAATGTTTCCTCCAAATATCTCAAAGAAAGTCCGTACTACTTCTTGAAGTCATAAATTGTTGTAAAAGTCTCAGCCTCAACTCCAAGAGAATTGGAGACATGTTCCACAATATCATCGTACAACTCAAAGTCGCCCGTAGAATAACCATTCATCATTGCACGACCATTAACCCTAAGGCCCAAAATGTGATAGACGTCATTCAGGGGGATCGTCATCTCCTCTGTTGGGAGATGGAAAGTGTTGGTTTCTGGATGCCAACGCTCTACGGACGCGGATATGAGTGCGTTGTCCACCATCTTATACGCGTATTTAGCCAAATTTTACAAATTGATAAGGTTGATTTTAGCATTGATGGGTTCCCCTAATTCGTCGAACGCCATGTATTGCACTTCTTTCCGTGGTTGATGACCGTTAACATACGCGAGCTATCATAAAAATTAAATGGAATAAAACTAGAATATAAAAATATAATTATTCAAAACAAAAATTAATTTATAATAATGTAATGAACTCGTAGAATCGTTCCATATTTGATATGCAATGTAGTTCTCGATCGACGACAACATAGAGAACCCGTATGGGCGCATCTTCTTGGTTGGATAAGAAGGTCTGGAACCATTATCCCCCCTTTTGGTCAATAGGTATGTCATCGTCAGAGGAGGAAAAAGAAGCAGGACTAGTAATCGGTTTCTTCGAACGAGCTGCAATATGTTTCGTTCCACATTTTCTAACTTAAGAGGGTGCTTCGGATTCTACGATAGTTATTGGTTTCTCAATAAATCTCTCAATATGACGTACTTTGGGCTCCGATGCAGTAGGTCATGTTCTTTTAGTACATGAGTAAAGGTCTTCTTTTTCGGGTCGCAACTGTCACGCCTCACGTGGCAATGGTCAGCAGCACAACTCCAATGGGCTAACCCAATTTAATGGACCAATTAGAGTGTACTTAAGCTGTAAAACAAAAATAATGGTCTAAGATACATGTCACAGTCTAATTCTAATCTCATCCACAAAAAGTAAACACAATTCAATATGATAGATTAATCAAGATATTAAATAAAAAAAATATAGTCCATCAATAAGTCCAAATAAATAGTATTTCGGGGAACAACCCGATAATAAGTTAATACATAAATCGAAGAGTCAAGATATAGAATAACTGGAATCAGAAATAACTGAGTATGTAACAGAATACTTAGGAGAAATCCTCTGACACAACCTCGTCCTCTGGTGCCAGTACTGCTCCAGCGTCATCTCATGTCCCGTATATCTCAAGGTATTCCTCTTTGTTGTACCTGGGGACATAATCCGGATCCATGTCCTCAGGGGACATAGCAAGGTACATGATTAACTCAAGCCAAATAAAATACAGTATATAAAAGTAGATCCTCAGGGCAAGCTATGTAACCAGCTAAGTGAAATACAAATGAGAGCATCACTAGTACTCAGGCTGAGACCACTACAAGCTCTGTGTCCGGGAGCCGGTAGCAGTAATATCACGTAATGGGCCAAGCTCTGGAACAGAGACTAAAGCACCACAATAATATATATATATATATATATATATATATATATATATATATATATATATATATATATATATATATATATGTAATTAGCATGTAGCCTGTGTGTCTCTCCCCACCTAATGTAATCACACGTCTCATTTCCACGATGTCTCATGTACATAACACGCAAGATCATGACCTCTAGCTAGTACAGCGAGTCATAATGATATCTATGTATATGCAAGTCTTATGTCACGAATCATGTAAGCCTATTCAGAATTACCATGAATAACTCATGAAAGATTATGTCTCATGAATAGTGTCAAGTGTCCTAAGGTTTGATGTACTTGATAAAGCAAGCACGCAAGAATATAGGATCATGTTATCAACTCTCTAAGTGATGTTACACGACTCCGCGTACGGCGTCGACACCCGAATTTTATTCGGATGCTAAGCAACGTCTCACGGTCATAAGTTGAACAGGTACAATACAAAAGTATATATATATATATATATATATATATATATATATATATATATATATATATATATATATATATATATATATATAAAACTCAAGCAAATAATATCAAAGGAACTACTGCAGGTTTGGCAATGTACAATTGCCTGTGTTCTGAACTACTTCAGTTGCTCCGATAATAGTGGAATCTTTAGGTACGCCTCCGGATGCTGAAACAAACATTATCATCGCTCTCAGAATACATGAAATAGTTAGGATTAACTACGACACAGGGGCAGAATTGACAGTTTCTAGTCAAAGTGGGGTCCACATGTGGCCCACTTCGTACCAAAAAATGTGCCAGAGACAAAGTTCTTCAAATTTGTCAAACTTAGTGTCAACGAGTCCAGAACGATAATACGAACCCTTACGGAATGTCCAGAACTGGATTCCGATGAGCCGGTCACGAAATTATCCGTCAAGTGGAACCGTGGGGCCCATAAAACGGTATTTCGTCTACGTTCTCAGAATCGAACCAAACTTGGGTCACATGACCAGCATAATACTAAGAATCCGATGGCGCAAGTTTCGTTACAAAACGACAAGTACACACGAAATTATGACGAGTGTCAGAATAGGCCGATACGAGACTTTTTGGCGGATACCCGTTGATTTCGGTGTGCACGCACATCCAAATCAACTTTCACGAAATATCACACATCCATGTTGACGATACACACCTTTCAATGTAATTCGTACACGACGAAGTTGCCTCGTTTAGTGGGACGCACCCCATTTCATAAAATTTTGGTTTTAGAAAACTAAGTTTTTGGTCAACTTCAACCACGAATAAAATACAACATACAACAAATTAAAATAAACTAATTAAAGGGATTAAAACTTGTTTATGTTGTTTAAATTATTGTTCAAGTAGAATTTAAAAATATTAACTAGGTTGGAGGAAAAAATGGCCATGAACATGGGTGTTTGGGACAGTTTTTGAACTACAAATTGGGTCTTTTTTTTCTGTTTTGCGTCGCGAATTGTGACCGACACAGGACACGATACCCCGAACTAATTATACAGAGTTCAAGAGGGTCATGTGGCCTTCGTATAGGATTCGACAGATCGATATTTTTATTTCTGTATAGGGAGATACGAAGATGGGAAGTAGCATACCTTACTGTTACTGTTAGCTCAAAATTTGGCGACTGTGCGGTGGCTACTTTGCGGCGGTGGTGCGCGGCGGTCCGACGTCTTCGTCGGCGGTGGCTCATCGGGAATGAGAGAGGGTTTGATGGTGAATGAGGGGGTTGGTCGGGGGGTTTTATAGGAGGTCGGAATGGACGGTTATGGGGAGGGGAAGAGGGCCGGTCGGCGGTTGGGGGAAGGGGAATCGAACGGGTCTAGGAAGTTACTGTAGGAAAATGGGTTTCGGGTTAGCGGGTCAGGTACGGGTCAGGTTTGGGTCGGGTTTGGGTCCAGTAGGGTTGGTTTGGTCTAGGATGGTTTGGTTTAGTTTGGGTTGGTTTAAGTAGGTTTATTATATATAGGTAAAAAAAAAGTTTTTGAGCCCAATAAATTCCAGAAAAATTACACAACACTCTATTATTAATTATACACTCAAAAATATAATTTTTTTAATATTTTAATAATTAATTTAATACACAAAAATATAATTCCGTGAACGAATATTTATTATAATTAATTAAAAATTACAGAAAAATCTCCAAAAACTAAAAAAATTATAATTAAAATTGTAAAATTAAATTCTAAAAATCTGAGTGTTTACACAACTATAAAATAAAGAAATATTTCAAGTAAATTAACAGAGAATTAAATAAACATACATGATTGTAGAAAAATGTCTACAGTCTTAGGATTACTCAAGACTGTAGAAATTTTCTACAGTTCTGTACGTTTTCAGAACTGTAAAAAATTTATACAGTCCACATGACTGTATAAATTTTCTACAGTCCTGTGTTATTCCATCCCGTGGGTGTGGCAAAAATCTAAACCCTAAAATTGATAGGAACATCAAAAACACGATAAAAGTCCATCCAAAATCTACATTATGATACTACACTATGATATTCAGTTATAACAAGGATTAGAAAGATTTTTTTGTTAAAATAAAATAAAAAATAACAATACAAAATGAAGAGATGGAGATGATGGATGAAAAAGATTGTGAAGAAGATTTGTACCTTGATTGTGAAGAACCTTTGGGTGCCATCTTCAAAATTGGGAAGAAGATTAGGATTTTGGTGAAGATGGAGTTGGTGGAGAAGGAAGAAGTTTAGAATTTTGAGAGAGAGAGAGAGAGAGAGAGAAATAAAGTTAAAATGACTAGGTTGGGGGGGGGGGGGGAGGGGGGGGGGGTTGGTGGGTGGGCAACCCCTAGTAAGAAAATGACTGCACTAAGTAAAAGTTTTTCTAAACTGGGCTAGCCCCAATCCTGGCTAATCCCGAGTAAGAAATGAAGTGCCCCGATAAAAACTCTTAATTTTTGGCAAAGAGAGGGAGAACTTTTAATTCACAACTTTTGCAATCCGATTATTTTTTCTTTTGTAATTATCGTGATTGGAGAACATGCTCGTAATATTCAAGATTTAAGAAACTTGTATATAATTTATAAAGGTTAATTCTAAAGGCACATCAAAACTTACTCAGGACAGCCTAATTCTTGGTGTTAGTCCAGTCTAAAGCAACTTTTAATCAGGACATCCCAAAATTTACTATGGGTTGTCCACACCCCCACTCCCCAACCCCCCATCACTTGGGACCCCGACCGTGCCGCCATCATGGTCCTCGCCCTCGACAGCCTCGGTCTCTCCTGCTCCCTTGTCACCCTCGTCGCCCTCCACTCGTAGCGTGTCACCCCGAGCCCACTCTCCCTCCTGAGCTTCTCCTCCGTGGAGAGGTTGCTCTCGTTGAGCCCCCCACCGTCGGGAGGGGAGAAGACAAGATCCTGCCTCCCCGTGGCGAGGTCGAGGGAGAAGACCCTCCTGTGGACCGTGGCATCGGGACTGAAGAGGAATGTGACGAGCGGTCGTCAGGGCTGAAGCTGATGCCGAAGGGAGCCACGTAGCCGGGGAGCGGCGACTGGACGATCTCCTCCACCAGGAAGAGGGTGGTGGAGGAAGAGGAGGCGGCGACTGTGGCGGCGGCTAAGGAATCGGTGGTCGGCATGGCGGCGCCGACGACGGTGGTACTGTGCTTCGGTCGCTTATCCGAAGGACTATCAAAATTTTTGATAATCCTTTCTATTGGAAGGACTGCAGTGACAAACTTGTAAATAAAAAAAAATGACTGTCCTGAGTAAGTTTGGATATGCCTTTAGAATTGACCTTTATAAAAAAGGATTCCTACTTATATTACATGACTTATCTCAACATCCTCACGGTCTTAATTATCCCGTGTATATGATTTCATTATCTAAAGGTTTATTTAGACTATTTATAAAGGTGCTACCAAAGTTTATCGGGGCTAGTCCTGTATTGGTGCTGATCCAGCTAGGAGGAACTTCTACTCAGGTTAGCCCAAATTTTACTTAGGGCTGCCCAACCTCATGCCCTCCCTCCACCTCGCTCAGCCCCGTCCCGCCCCCCTCCGGCCTTCGCGCAGCCCTGCTTCCGCGCTGCCCCGCCCCCCTTCGACCTCCGCGCAGCCCCGCCCCTGCTCCGTCTCGCTCATCCCTGCTCCCGCGCTGCCCCGCCCCCCTTCGACCTCCGCGCAGCCCCGCCCCCGCTCAGTCTCGCTCAGCCCCCCCTCCCCCCCCCACCTCTGGCCTCTGCGCAACCCCGCTCATCCCAGCGCCCGCGCCGTCCCGCTCAATCCCGCCCCCGCGCCGCACGCGACAGCCCCACGTAGCCTCTCGTAGACCCCCTTCCCGGACTGTCAAAATTTGGTAGTACTAAAGAATCAACATTTTTTTTAGTACTGTCAATATTTTGAGAGTCCTTCCAATTGTTAGGACTGTCAAAATTTTGAGAGTCCTTTCAATTTTTAGGACTATCAAAATTTTAACAGTCTTGACTAGAAATGGATAGCTCAGTAAATAATTTTGAAGAATGACAAATTTGTAAATATTAAAAAAAAAATTGAACTATCCTGATCAACTTTGGTAGTGTCTTTATAAATGGTATTTATTTACTTGTTCAACAAAGAATTGTGAACGTTCCTGTTGTCTCACCAAGACCAAGACCAAGACCAAGACCAAGACGAAGACGTTTTTATTTATCCAACAAGAAACTTATGAATGCGTTTGTTTCATACGTGAATACTTAACCCTCCTTTGTCTTTCTAGGAAATTTTACTGGCATTGAACTTGGTAGACTATTTACTCATTTTCTTCTTCATCCATATAGAAGATTGAAAAGAGAATAAAGAATAATTCAAAAACTATTTTTTTTTTTAGCCGTATCTACCAACCAACTTCAATTCCAACAACATGACTTGGAGTTGGTCAGATAATTATTGATGACAGATGAGATTGGTGATTGATTTTCCTAGAAAATATAGCTGGTCTTTTTTTTATTTCTTATACTCGGTCGTCCTTTTTTCCTAGCCAATTTCTTGCCAAAGTTGTACAAACCATGACAACTTTATCTAGTCGCTTCCACGTGACATCATAACACTGGATCATCATTATGAACAAATAAATATTGCATAAATATTGCATAAATATTGCCCAAATTAACAAACGACTTCAATTCCCTAACTATAGCAATAAACTACTGCGATCTCTATAAATATACGACCTAGAAACCCTAGAAATCAAGAATAAGAATAAAAATGGGAGGTTGTTTCTCGGATGTCAGCGGCGGGAAAGAGGCAATCGGCGGCGGCGGCGGGGCCATCCCGCCGGCGAGCGAGCCGAACGACGCGGTGGACAACTTCCTCCGTAACAAGCGGCTCTCCGGTCTCGTCACCCAACTCGAGGTGAGGCTGAGAGCATAAAAGTAGAAAAATCCCTGTTTCCCTCCCGGTCACCACCCGGTGAATATTCTGTACTTTTTTTTCTTCCACATCGGTCCATGGTCTAATTTATTTGCAAGTCGTTCGGCATTGTTAAAAGTTCATTGCAATTTGTATTAATAGAAACTAGTATATACGCATGTGCGTTGCACGTATTTCATATTACTTGAAAAAAATAATAGTTTATTAAAAGAGCAAACGACAATTTTTTAATTTTATTATAGGTGAAAATATAATAGGCAAGAGCATGAAAGTCGAAGAAATTAAATGACGGGAATATGAAAAGTTTCTCTTATCTCTTGGGCCCATGTGACTACTTTGCATGCATGCTTTATTAACTTTTGTTTTATTCTCCAAACTATCTACTTTGCATGAATGCATATCTTTGTTTTATTAACTATCATTCCCCAAGTTGCCTCATGCATGCATACATATATTTAATATGTTTTTAATTACTTAGATATCCTTATCAACGTTAATACATATTGAAATGTAATGAAGGGTATTTTTGGAACGAAAAAACTTTCACGGTGAAGCCTAGTTTTGGCATTATATAATAGAATATATTTTTTAGTTAGTAATTTTGATGAAAGAAAAGAAGTTAAAATGAATTTAAATGCTAGTTTTCTTTTTCTTTTGGAAAATTTTAAAGGCACATCATATTTTGTTCAAGACAGCCCATTATTTGGTGCTAGGGCTGAACCAATTTTTACTAAGGACAATCCAGAATTTTCTTTGGGGGCTGTCCAAATTATTTGAGGACTGTTAAGTATTTGAAGGACTGTCAAAATATTTGAGGACGGATAGTCCTTCGAGATTGTCAAAATATTTGACAATCCTATTTGTGGTGAGAAGAGGAAAGAGAGGAAGAGGAGAGGAGGAGGCGAAGGAGAGGAGGAGGAGGAGGTCGAGGAGGAAGAGAGGAGGCAGAGGCACTGTTCTAAAAGGCGGCTGCCTAGACCGCCTAGGCGGCGCCTAGGCGCTAGGCGTCTGGTGTCCGCCCAATGTCCGCCTAGGCGTCCGCCTAGTCCTCACGACGCCCGACTATGCATGTTATGGGATTTTATGGACTTTTTATACAATTTTTATTGGGCTGTTTGAATTTATTTTTTATATCTTTTGAACCGCCTACATCTAGGCGGGTTAGGCGCTAGGCGGCGGGTATCCGTCCAACTAGCGCCTAGCGCTTTTCACAACCTTGTGCGGAGGGGAGGAGGAGGTCGAGGAGGAGGAGGCGGAGGAGAGGAGGAGGTCGAGGAGAGGAGGAGGAGGAGGAGGAGGAGGAGGGGAGGAGGAGGTCGAGGAGAGGAGGACTATCGACACTCCTAACTTGTCAAAAAATTTAACAGTCCAGAATATTGGTAGGACTGTCAAAAATGGACAGTCCTAAAAAAAATTGGACAACCTCGAGTAAAAATTTCCAGTTGCAAACTTGTAAATAAAAAAAAAAAATTTGGAGTGACCTGAGCAAAAAATAAAGTGCCTTTCGAATTTCTCTTTCTTTTTAATGGATATGGAAAAGGAAAAGGAGGAAAGAGGGGGGGGGGGGGGGGGGTGACATGACCTTTGTTGGCACAAATACTACACGACATGATACGGAAACATGACCTTTTTTGTGTGTCTTGTTGTATTTGGTGTGTTTGTATTGTGTCCGATAAGACTTCGTATAGACACGGAGACATGGAGGTGGCGGCGCCTTCTTGTGTGTGTGTCCTAGTGTATTTTGGAGTATCTCACTTACGAAACATTTTTGGAGTGTCCAAGCAACCTTTACAAAACATTTAGGAAGGTCCTAGAGATTAGTACCTTGCTATTCACCATTGCTCTGAATACCTAATCGACAACCTTTAATAAACATTTACTCTTTCTTGTGACTATTTGTTTATCTATTGTTGATCTCAGGTTTTGATTCTAATGACTTCAATTTACTTTTGGTTCTTAGTTATCGTTGTCTGCATCAAAACTAGCTGATCTGGATGTACTTTCGAAGGTATCTCTCTCTCTCTCTCATGTTGTTTATGTCCTTTTTTACCATCATACGGGCATTTCATTAATAAATTAAAACTCAAACTTGATGTGTTGTTCTGTTTCTTAGTCTTATGTTGGTCTCTAATGCATATCTATTTGCTTTCTGTTTATATTGTGTTAATTATAAAGCATGAAAAGCCCATAAATTCATTTGTCATGGAGTCAGAAGGTGGCATTCTTAATCGAGTTGTACAAAGCTTGATTAACATGGTTTGCTTTGAATCAACTAGTAAAAGAAAGAACAGATGCTTTTTCTTTTTGGAGAAATAAGGAATAGCTAACGTGCCCGCCCCTTCATCGTCGTTATTTGGGACCAGTGTTTCCTTTCCTAAGTAAGGGCTCTACTAAGCTGACATGCCCTCTTTTTTGTTTTCAATTTGAACAAGTATTGTTAAATTGGAATATGACCAATTACATAATTGAGGATGCAAATAGATGGTTTTGAGAAAGAGGACATATTTTCCTCTTTTATCTAGAATCTAGATAAGAAGTCCAAGGAAATGCAAGAACTCCGGCAGAAGAAAGTAGCATTGAGAAGTGATGGAAGTGGAATAAAAAAGAACATAAAAATTAATGCTTCCTACTGCTAGTCATTGTTTGGTTTAGAGGAATTGTTGGTTTTAATAAATATTGTTTGGAGGAAGTGTTGATTTTTTTAATATTTTTTATTAAATATATGGGTTTATTAAGAATTTCTGTTTTATTTGCATTAGTTGAGGTTTATTATTTTTTATTTCACTTCACTTCCTCTAAACCAAACAAAGGATTTTTGCATATATGGGGTTAGCTACCTCAATGTTTACAAATACAAACCACAACAATGTCCTAATGGAAATTAATAAGAGTTCTATATAAAAACCTCAATTAACCAAAAGGTACCAAAATAGTTTCTTGTATGAAATAAACCTCAATAAGATAGGAGAAAGTTAACTAATAGTATCTCACTTGAGAGTGAACTAAGACCCATTTGACTCAATTTTATAAAATATAGGTGTGATGTGACTAGTTGCCATCATATTCTAGTCTTGTATGTAGACTTTGTTAATACATTATTGGATGCCCACATTCTTTATTCAGTTTGCCCACATTCTTTATTCAGTTTGTTCTTGGATTTTCATCATTTTATCCAAATGCATTTGCATTCTCAATGTACAATTGTCGGACCACTAACTCTTTGTTCATGTTGAGATTTACCTTCTGTATGAAGAAAACTAATTCTGGACTGTACATGAAATTGATTATTTTAAAAAGCCTAATTTATTTTATTTTATTTTGTTTTATTTTATTTTCTTGGTTGGTTGTGTTATTCCTTTCTGTTCATTGATTTGATGTGTCATAGACTCATTGAGATGAGTGTAATTCATTGTAGCAGAATATATTAATTTACCTCTTCATCTAGACACTTTTTTAGAACTTGGAGGGTACTCCTTTGTTGTATGAGCCTAAAATCTATTACCAAGAAGGTAGGTGTAGGTAGCTACCCACCATGCCATTCTTACAACAAGGTTTTATCTTGCTCACAGCTACCTTGACTAGGAATTAGGCACCAATATAGAGGGTTGCCATTTAAGTTGACAATCGGCAATAAAGTCTTTTTTAGACCTTTCTCGTTTATTAGATGTCAACCCATTACAATTGGTGCCATATACTCTTGTCATGGTGAATGGGTATAAGAGTCTTGCTTTCATCATCCAAGCTTTCTCCCATCATAATGGGATCGGCTATGGAGGATAACAAGGCTGCACGAAAGATTTTACAAAGTTTGTATGACCGGTTGTCAACCTGACGTCAACCCTCTGTGTTGGTGCGAGATGCCTAACTAAGGTAACTATGGGCATGAGTGGGTCATGACATAGAACCAGGCGGCCGGTTGGCAGGTGGGTATGACCTACCTCCAGGATATACTGTTAGGTAGACCTACCACCAAGGAGCATCATCCAAGTTCTCCTAGACTATAAAGAGTCAAGACGAAGAGGTAACATGATAATATTTGCTATTGGAAATTGCATTCACCTCTATGACATGTTAAGCCAAAGAGTGAAGGAGCAACAATCCTAAAGAGTCTTGCTCTATATTAAAACCAAAATCTAAGTGTGTAAGACCATGCATGGGTGCATGGCATTTATTAGGGTAGATGTTGTTAAGTGCTTATAATTTGAACCCAAATTGTTGCCATTGGTTTTCAGACAATATTGTGAATTTTCTAATATGTTGATTATCTCTCTCTTGTTATATCTTGTATTACTGCTACATAACTTGAAATTGATATTCGTAATTCAGCTATCATATATAAGCCATAAAGATTAACCGATTTTAACCTATTGCTTAACCTTTCATTTTCTTGCTTAAATGTTTGAAGCACAAGTCATCTTATAATTCCTATACACTATTGAGTCTTGACTAGTAATATAACAACAACAAGAGAGCCTGAGAACATAAGCCTTTTTATGACCTGCATTAGTTCTGGTCATTCCACTTTAGAGGGGCTTCCTTTTCAGTTAACAACCATTATGTCCTTTTGTGCTGTGCTTAGTCCAAGCTTGGTGTAGTATAATCTTTTCTCTACTAGAACCTTCAAGTACACATGCCATGCTAAACAGTTTTGACTCGTGTTAACCAGCTCAACCAATTTCAGCATATCCTTGAATTATCTCTTTACCTTTTTTTGCTAATATATCTTTCACTTTGATCTAGAGTGACCCAATGGCTGTAGTGTATCTGAGGAAACAAGGTGGAAAATTGGAAGAGATTGGTCGTACTGAAGTAATTATGAACACACTTGATCCTGTTTGGATCACCAAATTTAATGTCAGCTATCAATTTGAAACTGTTCAGCAATTGGTGTAAGCTTTTGAAGTCTCTTTTCATTCATTTCAATGTTTTAGTACTTCTACTGCTATTTGGTTATCTGCATTCTTAGTTCTTTTGTTTATGCATATCTTTCAGGTTTCATGTTTATGATATTGACACCAGATACCACAATATACAAGTTAAGGTAATGCACCTTCCTTTTTTTTATAGTATATTTGATTTGGATGTAATTTGTCTGTGCTACTTGATGCTGGAATTACACTCACACATAATTTTCCCTTTATTACAATTTAATTTCTGTTTGTTGTGACATCATCTTCAATTCTCACTTGAATCAAACCTTTTTCCTCATATTAAATCTGCTTCAAAGTATGCTGAAGGTGACACCTTTTGATAATTCTCTGGAATACTGTAAATTAAGTGTCGATATAGTTGTTATCAATTTTGCTAGACTTTTCATTGAATGAACTTATGGGAAATGTAGTGCTTTGGAAAATTATTTAACTAATGGATTGAGAGCTTTTGACAATTGTCTAATCCATAACAATGCTAGAGCTCTAAAGGCACATCTTTTAGGTGTCCACCCATGATTTTCTGAATCATGAAAAGAATCCAATATGTGCATGAGTGCAGTGTACTTTCTCCACACAGCTACATATGCACACACACACCTATTGTGTGTGCACATGCATGCCTGTACTCTTGCGCCTGCATATTCACACACGAGTGCTGAAATACACACCAAGATGCAAAAAATGGATGTTCTTGGTCTTATTGTTCTACATTTATGCAATTTGAAATAATAACTCATTTTGCAACTGTATGAAAGCCTGCAAGTCGGGCATGCACGAGGTATGCAACTTGCTGAATTTATTCTTTTTAGCCTATACCCTTGCACGAGCACATGCATCCTATCTTATTGCAATTATTTCACACTTACGAGGAACAAATTCATGGTTCGAGTGGAGCTGAATGAACTCAATATGTGCAGGATGAGAACTTTGTCTGCATTATCCTGACACTTTGAGTGAAATGTTTATTTTGTCTACTAAACTAGATGCTCCTTATTTGTAAATATTATGTTTTCTTTTTCTTTCTTTATTTTTTTCTTCAATATTTACACCTTTGTTTGAAGATTTACTTTTTTCACCATTGTTTAATATGCATTCTCCTTTATTTGAATCAATTGATTGTCAGATCTAACTGTCAACCAAATTATTTCATTTTATGGTCAAAAGTTGTGCCTTGAACGTGGCAACAGTGGCAGCATGCTTTTTATACCTTTTGATAATTAGTTTAGCTGTAAGGTTTTATTCCTGCCTAACCAAGAATCTCTACTATCAAAAGTTGTCGTCTCTTATGATGTGTACCAATTCATATATGAACTTCCATTGAATGTTTGATTCATTTTATTATTTCAGTTTTGTGAAAATACATTTTCATTGTTTTCTTGTAAACTTCAAAGTACAAATATGAAATATATCCTTTCCTCATCCTTGCCTCTCGAGTGGTGTGTTTTACAAGGATCCTGTATAACATACAATCACCACATGCACATCCATAATAAACTGATCTTAACTTGGTGACAAAGCCCCTTGGAAGAAAACATAATTCAAAACATTTTCTGGCCTTTTAGTTAATCTAACTTGGTGCCATAGTATATTAATTGGCACCAAACTTGGTGCTTTCCTGGTCTCCACTTCTACAGTTTTCTGGTCTTTTAGTTACTGAACATTGGCATCCAATTCATGTCTGTAGGCCTAATGCTTTGACAACAGATATTTTGTGTTGCTGTGACTTGTTAACATATGATAGGTTTGTCTTGTGCATGGACTAAAAAAGAACATGAACAACTAATCACTGCAGATGCTGAAGTTGCATGATCAAGATTTTCTCGGAGAAGCTTCTTGTGCTTTATCAGAGGTAAATATCTAAATCCACATGTCGAAACTAGTTTTTGGAATGACTCCAGTTATCCTGCTTCAACTTTATGCGTTTGAAAATTGTTCTTCTAGACCTTGAGCATTCTTCTTCATAAGTTTTACATTTATTGCTTGTCAAACTCAATTTTGATTTGTGGGTTTTCGTTTCCTTCCTTGCAGATAGTAACCAAGCAGAATTGCAGCATTACCCTTGGTCTTCAAAAGAAATCTGGTCCTTCAAATAGGCGCTTAGGAACCATAACTGTACATGCAGAAGAAAGTATTGCTTCCAAGAAAGTTGTTGAGATGATCTTTCGTTGTTCTAACTTGCAAAACAAAGATGTCTTTTCAAAAAGTGTAAGCGTCATTGAGCCTTTTTCTTGCTACTAGTTTAGATTAACCTCAAGATATAGTTTTCGAGTTTTATGCCTTTTATTATACAGGATCCTTTCTTAAAAATTTCAAGGATTAGCGAGGGTGGTCATTATATTCCTATTTGCAGAACAGAAGTAATTGATAACAATCTGAACCCAGTGTGGAAACCTGTAACTTTGACCACACAACAATTTGGAAGCAAGGTATGGACACCCCATATATTTGACAGTTAACATTGTTGCATCAAGGGTGCACTGAGTGATTTTTGTACCACTGCGTCTTCTCTGACTTTTCTGTTTTATTACTTGCAGGAGACACCACTAGTTATAGAGTGTTTTGATTTCAATAGCGATGGCAATCATCAATCTTTAGGGTAACTGATTGGTTATGATTTAACTTTTTATTACTTTTACAAATTTCATTAGATTATGTTCAGGACAGGCAAACTTAAGTAAAGCTGACAATTTCCAAACAGTTACCTTCAGGCAAGTGTGGCAGTTCTAGAAAAACTTAATATGGACAAGGCTGGTGCAAATCTGTACTCTTCTACTCACAAAATTAATAAGGTGGCATTCATTAATAATACTTTCTTTTTTCTCTCTTATTTATTTTTGGTGTTTGTCTATAACTTTCTTTTGCTTGTCTTTCTTGTTTTAGATGCTGAAGGGACAACTGTTCGTAGACAAGTTTTATGGAAAAACCCAATATAGTTTCTTGGATTATATTTCCAGTGGATTTGAGCTTAATTTCATGGTTGCTGTAGATTTTACAGGTCACTTATATTGCTTCTAGGATATTTTATCCTACATTTCAAGTTTTCTGAATACACTATCTCACTTTTGGTGCCCTTTATTTGTTTTTTCAGCTTCAAATGGGAAACCTCGGGAGCCTAGCTCATTGCACTATATTGACCATTCTGGGCGTTTGAATTCTTATCAGCAAGTAATGCCATTTATTTCTGAATCTCCGAAGTCACTTTGATATACAACATCATCAGTAGAATGCATTCGTCAGTTATTTTTTCAATTTCTGAGCAGGCTATTTTAGGAGTTGGAGAGGTTATCCAGTTCTATGATTCTGATAGACGTTTCCCTGCATGGGGGTTTGGAGCCAAGCTGCCTGATGGGTTGGTTTCTCATTGTTTTAACTTGAATGGAAATCATAACAGCCATGAGGTAAGATAAAGCTATGATTTTAAATTCATGCTTGTATTCATACTAATGAATCTGGTATTAACATTAATTTTCCTTCTCTGTTTAATGCAACACTTGGTGACATGTAACTATGTCAGCATATAACTCTGCTTACACTCAGTAAAATGCTATTATGCAAGAAAGTTTTTTGGACTTGGAGCCATATATTGTCATCTGAATGACCACTGATGATATCTTAAGCATATGTAATAATTGAAGCAAATATTTGATGCATTGATCATTTAGTTTAGATCGTTCCATAATAGTTATAAAGTAGTCTAATTTAATGCTTCCAGTATGTAATTCTGATTTCCTCTTCCCTGGTTTAGTTGAGCTTATGATTAAGCAAGTTATAACATGATTTGGAAGAAAATGCCTGATGAATTTGCAGTTCTAGGAATTTCCAAACTGTTTTAAATGCATTTGAAGAGACCGAGAATGGTAGCAGCATGAAGGGCAACTAGAGGGTCACAGAGAATAGTAAGTTATGCAAAGATGCTTAAGAAGCTTTTGTCTAGAAATTAATTTAAGTGAGGCTTCATTACACTTGGAAAAGATAACATAAATGATGGCAATATAAAATTTTCTTGTAAGTTGGTTACGCTTAGGATCTCTTCAAAGTTGCACCCTTACATTGGGAAGGGAATCTGTCCTTTTAAGTTAGGGTTATGTTAACATGTGCCTTAAGGGCACATGATAACACATCGATAAATGTGCATTTTACATGGGTATTCTCATCAGCATCTATCAATGTGTTGGTGGGACACATGTAAAATGCACATTTATCGATGTGTTATCATGTGCCCTTAAGGCACATGTTAACATAACCCTTTAAGTTAATCAAAATGGTAACTTCGCAATAAGATAAAATGCACCCACCTATTCTATTAACATGTAACTTTCCTTTAGTATCCAAATCGCCATCTGGCAAGTCCCTTAGGCCCCACGCTCTCCCTCCATTCCTGCATGCATTCACAACTTGGGACTCAAATTAGGTTAGTGCTAGGGCTGGAATGTCATGTCAAACTGTTTCCAACTTTTGCCGTACTAAGTGAACCCATTTTTTCGTCTAGTTTTCATGAACCTGAACTAGTATGAGGTGGCCAACACATTTTAAACTCTTAAATCAATATCACCAAGCTATCTCCAAACTAGGAAATGTTCCATGCGTTTGAGGCACCAGCTTTCTTGCCAATAAATGGACTACATGTGATGTAGCTCCCCTCCTACAGCATCTACATGATTCCTCGTCTTTTAGTTTATATTTCCTTGACATGATTTCAGCCTTATACTTGTATGAGTTATCTGTCTTTTGGTGAGTTTGGTGGATAGCGTGGTTTGTTTGTTAGCAGCTAGTTTCTTCTTTGTCAACAGGTTGTAGGAATAGAGGGCATCATGGCTGCATATGCAATGGCTTTGCATACAGTTACTCTCTTTGGTCCGACTTTATTTGCACCAGTTATCCAGAAAGCTGCAGAAATTGCTACTGATTCCCTAAAACATAGTAGAAACAAGTACTTTGTCTTGCTTATAATGACTGTAAGTAGTAGGAATTACAAGTAATTGAGCATTTCTCATTATCTTTTTCTTCCCTAAATGTTTCTGACAATTTCTGGCATTTGCCAGGATGGAGTAATAAATGATTTTCAGGAAACCATAGATGCTCTAGTAAAAGCATCTGATTTGCCCTTGTCATTTCTGATAGTTGGAGTAGGAAATGCAGATTTCACCAACATGCAGGTATAGTTATGCCTTTATGACGCATTTATCCATATGGTTTCTATTGACTCATGTCAGTAAAATTTATTTATATTTTCAAGATTCAGATAATTTTGAACTATATACCAAAATAGATACTTTTCAGCCTATAGTGTAGGTGGTGGTTGCTATTAGTTGGTACCAGAATTTTGGGGTTTTCCAATTAAGCCACTAACTGGGTTATTTCCATTATGAAACTGTATTGAATAGATTTTGGATGCTGATGGCGAGCGGTTAGAGAGCTCCACTGGACGGATAGCTACACGTGATATTGTACAGTTCATTCCTATGCGGGATGTGCAGGGTGAGTGCTCATATTCATGAGGTCGTTGCATCATATGTAATGTTGGAATCATGAAGCATGATCATTTACATTTATGCAATGATTTTATACAGCAATGTGTAGCTCTTAACTATAGTAATTAAAGTGTGCCTAGGCAAAAAGCACCATGCTAAGGCAGGTTGCACCTTGCTTCAGCTAGGCGCACACGCACCTTTTGTTGCAAACAATTGCAACCTTATTCAAGGATCTGATTTGAATTCTCAACCCTCCCCGTCTAGTGTTCTCCTTTGAAGCTTTCCCTGTTTTGTTGTGAACAAGTGAGATTCTACAATGCAACACATCAGTTTTGAGGTTTGAGGACTTCTTGTTATATAGGTGCACCTTGCTGTGGTAAGGCGCATGCCTTGCTTTTGCTCTTTGTGCCTTGGTCGGAGGACCTTGGTTCATAAATATGCTTTTCGCCTCTGACAAACATGCCCTTAACCTGAGGAAGAAAAAGACTAGGTCGAAATAAATTTTAGACAAAAAAAGTAGCAGTAAGAAACTAAGAGTCAATATGTATAATTTGGCTATCTGCGTCATAAATCACCATTTAGAACTCTTAACACAAAACTCTGACTGAATTATAGAGCTTAAATTTGTCCAGAAGAAAACACTAATGACGTTGCTGCAACATCTACGAGTCATAATTTTATTGCTGATACGAGGTCTTTCCCCCACGTGAATGATGAAATGTCAGAACTTAGAAATAGTGAGTTTTCTCCTTGTTATTTATGAAAAGTAGTATTCTTTTGTTGGACTTAATATTTTGAAGTGTAGAAGACGAGGAAGTGAGTTCCTATGATTTCTTTTTAATTAGCTTCTCATATGTGTCACATTAGCTTAGTCATCACCAGCAATGCATATACTTTTCTTTGTCAAATATGTATTTCATGCTTTAAGCGGCGTTTTCCATATCAGAGATCTCCAATTGCAGAAGTCTAGTTTTTCTTCATTGGACATCAGTGATCTAGACTGCCTGAATGTCATTTGATGGGAATCTTGTTCTTTCATTCCCAAATATCACCTATTTCATTACTCTGGCTTTAATAAGGTTCGCTTGTTTTGCCAACCAAAGTATGACCTGTTTTATAAAAACCCACTACAATAAGAGTTTTATCATCTTGAGAGGGAGAAATTATTCAGTGGGCCGGCCACACCATGTGGCAGTGGTGAGGCCTTGCTCTCCAATAAGAAGATGACATACCACGGGAAGAGCAAGCAGTATGACATTGTTGTTATTGGAGGAGAGCAATGCCTCACGCCCACTGAATAATTTCTCCTTGAGAGGACCAAGTCGAATGATAAATGAACTAGTGCCCTTCTCATGTTTTTATGTCCTTCTAATTTGTAATATTCTATAATTCAAAAAGGTAACATAAGGATATCATTCTTATCGTGTGTGCATCATATTATTGTTCCTCTTCAACTGAGATTATGCATCTTCTGTGGACAGGAGAGATCTCCATTGCTCAGTTACTCCTTGAAGAGCTGCCTGGACAATTCCTATCCTACATGAGATGCAGGGATATCAAGCCGCTATATGCTCAGCATGGCCTAACTCCACACTGATCTGTCTTATGAAGTTTGTCTGAAGGAAAATGCTAAGGGGACACCAATATATGACCACATGATGTGGCAGCCTATATATTGATACTCCGCATTAATGTTATCAACATATAGGTTGCGATATCATGTAGTTAGTAAAATGAGGTCAGATTTTGGTGTCCTCCTAGCATTATTGTTGTCAGAAAGGTGAACCAGGATTGGATCTTACAGTCGAAAACTACTGCGAGTGTTGCTCATCCTCTTTACTAACCTTTTAAATATATGCTTGCTTTATTACCTTCAACTTTCTAGTTGATGGAGGTATCGAAATGAACATGGAAATGGTCAAGTGATAATAAGCCTAGATGATAAACCAATGTAAATTCTCATGTTCCCAAATGTTTTAGCTGTTTGGTCATGGACCACTCTTAACAATATTGTATCAAATTAACGGGGGAGAAGCATTCTCTTGAACATTCCAACTTTTTCTTTTTTCAATATAAAGTACAGGCGATGGGGATGCGAAGGTCCTGGGTTAGAGCCAGGCCTAAAAATATCCCTCAAATTGGATCCTCTTTTCTCATCTCTAGAATTCGTAGAGCTCTTGTCTCATCTCTAGAATTTATTGAGGAGAGAACTTTACAATAATGTCAATCATCGATACAATTCGGATTGCTTTGAATAAGAAAACACAAAAATGTTCCTAAAAAGTTTCTTTCATAAATAGTCTTAAATTACAACCACCCCTGCAGATCCAAGACCCGATGGGTTTAGAGTTCCTTCCTCTTGTCGCTCAACCTAAGCCCTCTGAATATTGCTTTTTGGATGGCGATCCTTCCAATCTTTATTTATTTTAAAATTTTAACACAATTCTTGTTAGCTTTTATCCAAGTTATTTATCCGAGTTAAAGTAACTTAAACATAAGTTAGTCAACTGTTTCAAATGAATGACATTTTTGTTCCTAAGATTTGTAGAATGAGTTTGATTTGTTGGATTTAACCATACTAGGTGGCGGACATTTTTGTCGTCAAGGTTTAGTAAGATGGGTTTGATATGTTGGATTGTGGAATGAGTTTTGAGTTTTTGGGTTTGAGGACAAAGAAGATGAGGGTAGTTGCATTGGGAACAGGGGCGGATTCAAGCATTGTTTGGGGTCGGTTGGAGCCCAACCCAATATTTTTTTTAATTTAATTTTTTTTTTTTTTAATATGGATTATCTCACATTTAGTCCATCCAAATTTATGGTAGCCTATTTTAGTTACGTTTTTTGGATTCGCCTCTTTTGGAAAATGAGTTTGAGGAGAAAGAAGACAAGGAAAGGGGTTGGTTGAAGGAGATGGGTCCTAGAAGGAGAAGAGAGTTGACACCGATTGTGGAAGAGAGTTGATGGCTGAATTGAAGAATGAAATATGATAGGCGGTTTGATGCGTTCGAGTATGATAACGAAGGAATGATAAAATGGCATGTCATATGTCAGTGTTATCCCTTAACCATAAGAGGCTTATGATTAATAATCTCAACAGTTTAGGGGTCTTCTTCCAAATAAAAATATTCATAGAACTTATGTTGAAATGGATAAAATTTGAGAGGCTTATATTGAAAAAAAATCATATCTAAAAGAATGCTAACTCCATGATCAAAGCATATCCATGTCGTGGACTTAGTATTCTTCCTATAGCTCGATCGTGCGATGCATGAACTTCTTTCTTAAAGACCCATGCAAACCTTCCATAAACGTTTAGCTAGACTGCTAGAAAATGTGGAGCGAATGAGATTAGATAGTTGAAAATTTTCACTAATGCTATATAAGAAGGCTCTTGATAAAGGCACTACAAAATTCACTCGGGATAATCCAAATTTTCACCATTGATAATTACAAGTTTGTTACTCCCAAAAATTACTTACCGGACTGCCCACTTTCCATTGATTTTTTTTATAATCAGGACTGTCAAAATTTTGACAGTCCTACCAATTGGAAGGACTGTCAAAATTTTGACAGTCCTAACAATTGGTAGGACTGTCAAAAATTTTACAGTCATAAAAATATATGTTGATTTTTTAGGACTCAAAAAATTTTGACAGTCCTTCCAATTGGTAGGACTGTCAAAATTTTGATAGTCCGGAAGGGAGGGCTACGCGAGGTGACCACGAGGGCTGGGCTGCGTGGAGGCCGGAAGGGGGGACGAGGTGGAGGAGCGGGAGGGGAAGGAGGCGGCGGGAGGCGGCGGTGGAGGACGGGGGAGGAGGCGGAGGCGCGCACGCGGTGGAGGACGGGGCCGCTGCTGTGCACGGGGGCGACGGTGGAGGACGGGGCCGCTGCTGCGTGCGAGGGCGGTGGTGAGCGGTGGGAGCGGCGACGAGCGGTGGAGGACGGGGCCGCTGCTGCGCGCGGGGACGGCGACGAGCAGTGGGGGTGGCGACGAGCGGTGGAGGAGCGGGAGGGGGAGCATGAGGAGGGAGGTGAAGAGGGTGAGCAGCCCTAGTAAAATTTGGGCTAGCCTGAGTAAAATTTATTCATAACTGGACTAGCCCTGAGTGTACTTTGTAGTGCCTTTATCACAAGCCTATAAGAATACAACTTTTGGATGGTGAGGTACAAATGAGGTCTCTCTCCCTTTATATAGTTTCAAGTGCTTTACATGGATGACCAAGTTGATGTCATGTGTCATAAATCTAATGGTTAGAACTATCTACAAACTATATATTATAATGCACTTATGAAAAGTATTTACAACCAACAAAATCTAGCCATATAGAAATGAAGGAATTCTAAAGAAGTTTTTAGATGTAAGGGATATTCCAAAAAGGTTTCAAAGAATATCCAAGTAATCTTTACAAATAGTAGATACAACTCCAGAGTATTCCAGAGACTTCCTGAAATAACCCCCTAGTTTGACAGGTTGCTCAAAGCTTTCTTGGAGGAGCAAAAAATATTTGCATGACATTCTTCCTCACATGTTTCGTCGATCCCTTCGTCGACGGGTGCACTAAATATCTGTGGCTTCCACTCCCTAGTCATTTGACGTAGTCATGGTCGCTGCACACCGAATCTTATTTTTCTTTTCCTTGTGGCCCTCCCTAAACATACCCATCTTCTTCCCATAATAGGAAGCAAACTGGTTCACCACAACACTATCCCCGTGGTCCGCACCCTCCTTGGCACGAAAAGATTCTTGAGCATACTATCAGGTTGCTGATACACCTTGTCTACGTGTTGTAACATTTATCTATGAAGCCATTTCTATCTAATAACAGTACCACAATACACATTTTATATAACAAGCAAGCCACATTAACATAATTCTATATTCTCTATATGACAAACAAACATTATGTTTACTCTCTTTATTAAGGTATCGATGGACACAACTAGAAATAGAAGAGAGTCACTTGTTAAGGTGTAAAAATAAGGAAAGAGAGTCACTTGTTAAGGTGTGAAAATAAGAAAAGAATGATCAAAGCCACTCATTGTTTGAGAATTATCGAGAGAAAGAGACCTCCAACGCTTCGATCAAGCTTCGCCTATGCGGCCACCTACATTTGCACCAACAGAGAATAAATACTCGTTTTCTTTCTTTCTTCCAGAATTTGATATGAATGCATAAATCGATGAAGGCAAACAATAAAATCTATCTAAAATATCCACGAAAACGCAATCATAAAACCAATAGCGAAAGCATCAGCAAAAATAAATAGTAAAAATGTTTGAGGAAGAGACTCGCTTATAGAGTTCTTTTCCAAGACATGATTCACTGCATTTGAGACTTAATTTCAAAGAAGCCAACCAAAGAAATAAAGGATCTTAATTCAATTTGTCCCGATTAATCAATACCGATAGGATTTTTTAATACAGTGCCCCAAACTGGGAGCATTCATGATAGTAAGGGACCGAGCCAGACTGACTTTGACCCATTTCCTAACCTACCCCCCCTCCCACACCTTGTCGGTAGAGTCATTTATTGAGCCGGCTTTGTCTACTTCTTCTGTCACTCTCCGTTCCCTATATACGTATTTGGAACATATTATTTTTCCCTTATGATGATAATTTTGCTTGCATGGTAGTTAGAATGCATGTCATTGAGACTAGACTCATTCTTTGGTTCACATGGATCTTGGTTTATTTTGTTGGTTTTGTTTGATCATGAGTTAAATCCATGGTCGAAACCTCAAACCCTCCATATATAACCCAACTTCACTCTCTCTCTCTCTCTCTCTCTCTCTCTCTTCTCATATTCTTCTTCCATTCTCTCTCTTAGGTTCTCTCTCCCTCCATAGGCAAGTACACCTTGCATGAGGAATGAAGAAACCCTCTATTTTTTATTGTTCCATTATATTTATTATATATTTCTCCATATATTTTGAACTTGGTATTTTCGGTTTCGGTGGATGAATTAGTGTAGATCTAGACTTTTAGTTAGAAGATTTTTATGTGTTGAGTTTTCTTAGGTTTTGATCTCTTAAAACTTATTGTTTTTAAAAACTTGACATTCTACGTTGATGAGAATTTAATTTTGAGTAGTTTAGAACTTTACTTTGCTTAATTTGGACTTTATTTGAGATTTTTATGGAAGAAACATTTTTTTATTTTTGAGCTTTTGGCCATGGCCAAAAATTTGCTGTTGGAGGAGACGAATGAGCTCTATGCGGCACAGCGTGCTATGCAGCCTGGACTTCTTATCTCGAGTCAGCATGCAGCCATCTTGTTGGACGCATGGCTGAAATCTGCACATGCACCCCTTGGCCAAATGCATGAAGCTTGAACGAATGAAACTTCCTTAAGTCCCAAAAGATTTTATGCGACCAAGTGTGTATGCGGCCAAGAGGAGTATATGTCACGTCCCGATCCCGAAGTTCCCGACAATGCCCCCGCCGGGCGCGAATCATCGCGCCCCAGTGCTGTCACGCCCCGATTTCGGCTATTCGATAATCGTCCCCCGGGCGTGATGCCGTGCACGCGTAGGGCGCGCGTGCACAAGGCCTTAGGCATAAGGATATTCTTTAGAACAATGCAACAGAGTGGACATATAAGATAACACAAGGTTGAGGCATAGAAAAGTTTCTCTTTTATTCATAATGAACATCTTCTTACATTGCTTGACTCAAAAGTATAAAATGCCCACGGGCTTACAAACTTGGACGCAAAATGAGATAGCCGATCCATACATTATGTCCCTTTACATAGATTCAAAAACGCAAAACCACCTTGGGTGCGAGTAAGCACCATCGCCTTAGCGATATTCAGCAACTGGAGAGAGTGAAAGGCTTCTAGCTTGAGCCTCCAAAAGTCTTGGCCACGAACCGCCAAGGATCCCAAAAGTTCTGAGAGAGCTTCAGCTCCTCGCCGCGTTGCCTTGCGCCGGGGAACCTGCTACAACGAGGGTCAGTACTTCGGAAAGTACTGGTGAAGGCTAGCTGCTCAACTTTACCAAGCTCATGAGATGAGATCTAATGAGTATGCTACAATTATGTTCTTAGGTGGTTTTCTATTCTTGCCTAGTTCAGATTTCATTTAGCAGATATGCAAGAACAAAATAACATAACTTCGCATGCCACCGTTCGGTGACTTTACCTGTCCCGTCTGAACCACCTGTACAACTTACCATAGCCTTCCCTGTCACGAAGACATAGTTAGTCTGCACAGTTTAAATATACACAACATCTTTCTTTGTTGTCTACCAGCCATCATGGGTTTAGTCTGGGCTGGCGGCGACGCTTGCAGCGCGGGTAGCTAGCCCCGCTACAATTCTCCGCTCCCAGGACTAAGAAAGTAGATTCCGCCCGGGTCGAAACGGCCCGGTGCCCCGGTAACCGCTCGCAGGAACCTGGATCCCTTGTGCACAAGAATTCCCATGACCATTTCTATGACTCTACCTCATAGATTTACTTACTAGCCATTTAAAGAACATCATGTATGAAACTGCTTTACTGTACTATCATAATCAACCAACGGTTATATGAAATAACATGCAGCAGTTTATAGAAGAACACTTTGAACTATCAATAGATACCAACCCATTAAACACCCAACGAACATGCATGCATCAATAAATTTATGCAAGGTTTGTATGACAAGCAATGGGTGTTCCAAGCCTACTTCTTATCTTATCTTGTTATCCAACTTGTTACTTAATTGGTATCGTTTGATTGAATGCCCAACTGAGTCAGTTTTATTATGAACGGAGCCCTTGGAAAGAAGGTGCTTATCGAAATAGAGCCACTCACAAGTTTGTTGAATAGGAAGAAGAAGGAGAGACCCCTAAGACTCCGCTCGCGCGTCGTCTACACGATCACCTGCACGCACCAACGGATGATCAATACCTCCTGCTTCGGTCTCCAAGGCTCGATACGAAATGCGAAATCCTAAGAACGAAAGCAATGAAATCCATTGAAACCGTTCAAGAAAACGCAAGTCATAAAACCAACAAGAAAGCATCCAAGCGGCACGAAAACGGACAAGAAACCAACGCAACGGAAAGGCCCCTCTCGACTCTGCCGCCGAGTCCATCCTCGAGGCACAATCCATTGTATATGGGACCTGATTCCGAAGAAACCAATCCATAACGAGGAAAGGATCTTAATTCAATCTGTCCCGTTCGGACGGTCGTAAGTATTTCTTGGCCGCGCTCCCCGAATAGGGGGAACGGGGTATTACATCATAACCATCCAAAAGAAAGTTTCGTCCCGAAACTTAGGAATAGAACCTACCACTAAGGAATAATGAGGGGAACCTTTCCCTCATATCAGCTTCAAGTTCCCAGGTCGACTCCTCGACCGAGTGGTTCCGCCACAGGACGCGCACTAGCGAGACGGTTCGGTTCCGCAACTGCTTCTCTTTACGATCCAAAACTTGGACAGGCTCTGCCGCGTACGACAAGTCCGCTTGCAGATTCAACTGACCCAAGTCGACTATGTGGTTCGGGTCGTGTACAAACTTTCTCAGCTGTGAAACGTGAAAAATATTGTGTACTTCTGATAGGGCAGGCGGCAAAGCAACTTGATAAGCGACCGGAGTAACCCGTTTGAGAATTTCAAACGGTCCAACAAATCTCGGACTTAGCTTTCCTTTTACTCCGAATCGCATAACTCCGCGCATAGGCGAGACTTTCAAGAACACATGGTCCCCTTCAAAGAATTCAAGGGGGCGACGTCGAGCATCGGCATAACTCTTTTGTCGGCTTTGTGCTGTCTTCAACCGTTCACGAATCAACCGAACCTTTTGCACGGTTTGTTCAACCAGCTCCGGCCCAAGGATTTGCCGTTCTCCGACTTCGTCCCAGCAGATTGGTGACCTACACTTCCGCCCATACAAAGCCTCGTACGGAGCCATCTCGATGCTGGACTGATAACTGTTGTTGTATGCAAATTCGGCCAGCGGCAGGTAGACGTCCCAACTTGACTTCGAATCGATCACGCAGAGGCGCAACATGTCTTCTAGTATCTGATTCACTTGTTCCGTCTGACCATCGGTTTGTGGATGATAGGCTGAGCTAAACTTCAACTTGGTCCCCATCGCCAGCTGAAGGCTCTCCCAGAAACGCGAGATGAATCGCCCGTCCCGATCTGATACTATAGAAACTGGCACTCCGTGCAGCCGGACTATCTCGTCAAGGTAGGTCTGGGCGAGGCGATCGGCGCTCCAAGTACTTTTGATGGCAATGAAGTGTGCAGACTTGGTTAACCGGTCGACGATAACCCAGATTGCGTCGCTCCCCCGTTGCGTCCTTGGCAGGCCAACAATAAAATCCATGCAGATGTGCTCCCACTTCCATTCCGGGATAGCAAGATTTTGCATCTCCCCGCCCGGCCTCTGATGCTCTGCTTTCACCCTTTGACAAGTTATGCATTGGGACACAAAGAGTGCGACATCTTTCTTCATGCCGTGCCACCAGAAGGTCGTTCGGAGGTTCTTATACATCTTCGTGCTACCGGGATGGATCATATAGGCCGCGTAATGAGCTTCCGCAAGGATCTCCTTTCTAAGTTCTGAATCATTGGAGACGCATAGCCTTCCTCTCACCCGCAACGCTCCATTTTCATCTACCGCAAAGTCCTTCGCCTTCCCCGCTAGAATTTGCTCGTGCATCTTCCTTAGGAAAGGGTCGTCTTTCTGAGTAGATGTGACCCGCTCTATTAGGTTGGGTACGAATCGCATCTGAGCGACCCGCGCGCCACGATATCGAATTCGGAGTTCGATGCCCAACTCTTCTAAGTCCCTTCGTAACCTGCGATCGACTGACAGAGACCCAACGAAGATCCGACTCAGAGCATCCGCTACAACGTTCCCTTTTCCAGGTGTGTAGTCTATTGTCAAGTCGTAATCTTTTATCAATTCTAGCCAACGGCGCTGACGAAGGTTGAGGTCTGTCTGGGTGAACAGGTACTTTAAGCTCTTGTGATCAGTATAAATTCGACAAGGCACTCCATAAAGGTAGTGTCGCCACAATTTCAGGCCAAAGACAATTGCCGCCAATTCCAGGTCGTGTGTAGGATAATTTTTCTCGTGCTTCTTTAGTTGCCTGGAGGCATAGGCTATCACTCGATCTCGCTGCATAAGTACACACCCCAAACCTTGTCCGGACGCGTCGCTAAATATTTGGAATCCCGAGATCTCGTCTGGTAGTGCAAGTAACGGGACAGAGGTGAGGCGATGCTTTAACTCTTTAAACGAAGCTTCGCAGTCGGCGGACCACTCAAATGCGACTCCCTTTTGTGTGAGGCGAGTCAGAGGTAGTGCAAGTTTGGAAAAATCCTTCACGAACCGTCTGTAGTAGCCCGCTAGCCCGAGGAAGCTTCGAATCTCGCTAACGGATGCAGGTCGCTTCCACTCGATAATGGCCTCCACCTTCTTCGGATCGACTGAGATGCCTCCCGCAGAAATGATGTGCCCGAGGAAAGATACACTACTTAGCCAGAATTCACACTTACTCAGCTTAGCATATAGCTGGTTGTCCCGAAGAGTTTGTAGCACGGTCCGCAAGTGCTCTGCATGTTCTTCCTCACTCTTCGAATACACCAAGATATCATCGATGAATACTACTACAAACTTATCGAGGTAGGGCCGGAACACAAGGTTCATTAAACTCATAAAGGCAGCGGGTGCATTGGTTAGTCCGAACGGCATCACCAGGAACTCATAATGGCCATAGCGAGTTCGAAAAGCTGACTTTGGCACATCGTCTGGCTTGATCTTTAGTTGGTGATAGCCCGAACGGAGGTCGATTTTAGAGTATACCGTGGCAGCTTGCAACTGATCGAAAAGATCGTCTATTCTTGGAAGAGGATACTGGTTACGAATGGTTGCTTTATTCAATTCTCGATAGTCGATGCAGAGCCGCAACGAGCCATCCTTTTTCTTTACGAACAGTACTGGCGCACCCCACGGAGATACACTAGGCCGAATGTATCCTTTATCTAGCAAGTCTTGCAACTGTACTTTAAGCTCCTTCAATTCTGCCGGGGCCATTCGATACGGCGTCTTGGAAATTGGTCGAGTTTCTGGGAACGTGTCTATAGTAAACTCTGTCTCTCGATCGGGCGGCATGCCTGGCAACTCGTCGGGGAACACATCAGGAAAATCCGCCACAACGGGGATAGACTCAACGTTTGCGCAATCTTGCCGAGTGTCTCGAACGGACGCTAAGTACCCTTCGCAGCCGGAGTGAATCATCCGTCGAGCAGACATTGCTGAGATCACCATGCAGGTATTCGACGCTTTCGACTCAGGACTGCACGTGAAGCAAAACTCGATCTCGCCGGGCAAACGAAATACGACTTCCTTTTTCGCACAGTCGATTGTAGCTGAACAAGCGCCGAGCTAATCCATCCCCAGAATAAGATCGTAGTCCCTTATGTCTAGAACTATCGCATCTAATGACAATCTCCGTCCCCCGATGCAAATGTTACCTTCACGACAGACTAAGCGAGCCGATAAATCTACTCCCGAAGGAGTGCTAACACTTAGGTTTAAGCCTAGCGGTGTCATAGGGAATGTGTGTTCGGCGGCAAAATCCGCCGAAATGAAGCTATGTGTTGCACCAGAATCAAACAATACTCGAGCAGGTACATTATTAAAAAGTAATATACCTGACACCGTCGTGTTCGATGCAAGTGCCTCGTCCCGAGTCAGAGCATAGACTCGGCCCTGAGCGTTTTGCGGTGTCTGGTTCGCTCGTTGAGTTTGCCCCTGACCCTGAGCTGAGTCATTATTCTGCTGCGGACGGTGTGAAGATGGATCGTTGGAACGGGTTGGACAATTACGAGCAATGTGGCCCACCTTGCCACACTTGAAACATCCTCCTATGCCCGCGCGACATTCGCTGATGTGGTGTCCTGGCTTGCGGCAGTAAGCACAATTTTGTCCTTGCTTCTTTTCCTGATTCGAGTCTTGGGAGCCGCCGTTATTGTTGTGGCGCTTATGCGCGTTGTTTCCTCCTGTGTTGGCAGGACGCTTGTGATTGTGATTTTGCACAGCGCCGGTGCTAACTGGAGGATACTGCGACTCTAGGGACAGTGCATGATTCAAGGACTCCCGCATGGTACGATATTGAGTCACTATGACGTGAGCACGGATAGAAGGTCGTAGTCCGAGCTCGAACTTTCTGGCACGACTTTCGGCATCGGCGAGCTGAGACTTGGCAAATTTTGCAAGTCGGTTGAACTCTGAAGCGTATTGACGCACCGTCATGTCTCCCTGCTTCAGTAGTGCAAACTCGTCTTCTTTTTCGCGACGGACGGCGGGTGGAAGGTATTCCTCCACGAAGGCCTTGCGAAACACGGACCAGGAGATAGCCGTTGTGCCATCTTCACTCAAAATAGCTTGCTTGTGCACATCCCACCAATCATGTGCATTTTGTCGGAGCTGAAGCTGGGCACACGCCACTTTCTTGGTCTCGTCTAGGCACAGCGCTTCGAAGTGGTCCTCCAGCTCGACCAGCCAGTCCATTGCTAAGGATGGGTCCTCGGTGCCTTTAAACGTAGCACGACACATCTTCTTAAATTCAGATATCGACACGATTGACCCATTCTCGCCCGAGGGTAAGGTACCCTGGGAATTCTGCGGTCCGGTGGCTTCAGCAACTATAGGCACGGTTGCGGGGGCGGATGCAGAATGATTGTTGGCGACCATATTCGTCACCATTGTTTGCAGACTATTCATCTGCTTCTGCTGTGTATCTGCCTGAAGTCGCTGCGCCACGAATTAAGCTTCAATCCGTGACTCGAACTGACTCTGCCGTAGTTCAGCTTGTTTCTGCTGCGTCTCCATCAAACGCATCATTCGCTCGAACGGATCGGCAGAGGGTGCGGCAGCTGGACTCCCAGAGCTGCCCGAGGTGCCTGAACTACTCGCTTGCACTTGCGCCACCATCTGCGCTTGTGCACCCGGCTCGGAAGTCGTTCCTTTAAAGGAAAGTAACTTGTATTAGTCTCAAGGTATATTATGGACTCACTGTATGGAACGTATCTCATTTTGGCCAAGCGAATTCAAGGGTCTACTCGGAAGAAACAAGGTCCTCTTTAGAAACTTTCTTTTGTGCGATCAAAGGACCTGAAGCAGGCTCTGATACCAATATGTCACGCCCCGATTTCGGCTATTCGATAATCGTCCCCCGGGCGTGATGCCGTGCACGCGTAGGGCGCGCGTGCACAAGGCCTTAGGCATAAGGATATTCTTTAGAACAATGCAACAGAGTGGACATATAAGATAACACAAGGTTGAGGCATAGAAAAGTTTCTCTTTTATTCATAATGAACATCTTCTTACATTGCTTGACTCAAAAGTATAAAATGCCCACGGGCTTACAAACTTGGACGCAAAATGAGATAGCCGATCCATACATTATGTCCCTTTACATAGATTCAAAAACGCAAAACCACCTTGGGTGCGAGTAAGCACCATCGCCTTAGCGATATTCAGCAACTGGAGAGAGTGAAAGGCTTCTAGCTTGAGCCTCCAAAAGTCTTGGCCACGAGCCGCCAAGGATCCCAAAAGTTCTGAGAGAGCTTCAGCTCCTCGCCGCGTTGCCTTGCGCCGGGGAACCTGCTACAACGAGGGTCAGTACTTCGGAAAGTACTGGTGAAGGCTAGCTGCTCAACTTTACCAAGCTCATGAGATGAGATCTAATGAGTATGCTACAATTATGTTCTTAGGTGGTTTTCTATTCTTGCCTAGTTCAGATTTCATTTAGCAGATATGCAAGAACAAAATAACATAACTTCGCATGCCACCGTTCGGTGACTTTACCTGTCCCGTCTGAACCACCTGTACAACTTACCATAGCCTTCCCTGTCACGAAGACATAGTTAGTCTGCACAGTTTAAATATACACAACATCTTTCTTTGTTGTCTACCAGCCATCATGGGTTTAGTCTGGGCTGGCGGCGACGCTTGCAGCGCGGGTAGCTAGCCCCGCTACAATTCCCCGCTCCCAGGACTAAGAAAGTAGATTCCGCCCGGGTCGAAACGGCCCGGTGCCCCGGTAACCGCTCGCAGGAACCTGGATCCCTTGTGCACAAGAATTCCCATGACCATTTCTATGACTCTACCTCATAGATTTACTTACTAGCCATTTAAAGAACATCATGTATGAAACTGCTTTACTGTACTATCATAATCAACCAACGGTTATATGAAATAACATGCAGCAGTTTATAGAAGAACACTTTGAACTATCAATAGATACCAACCCATTAAACACCCAACGAACATGCATGCATCAATAAATTTATGCAAGGTTTGTATGACAAGCAATGGGTGTTCCAAGCCTACTTCTTATCTTATCTTGTTATCCAACTTGTTACTTAATTGGTATCGTTTGATTGAATGCCCAACTGAGTCAGTTTTATTATGAACGGAGCCCTTGGAAAGAAGGTGCTTATCGAAATAGAGCCACTCACAAGTTTGTTGAATAGGAAGAAGAAGGAGAGACCCCTAAGACTCCGCTCGCGCGTCGTCTACACGATCACCTGCACGCACCAACGGATGATCAATACCTCCTGCTTCGGTCTCCAAGGCTCGATACGAAATGCGAAATCCTAAGAACGAAAGCAATGAAATCCATTAAAACCGTTCAAGAAAACGCAAGTCATAAAACCAACAAGAAAGCATCCAAGCGGCACGAAAACGGACAAGAAACCAACGCAACGGAAAGGCCCCTCTCGACTCTGCCGCCGAGTCCATCCTCGAGGCACAATCCATTGTATATGGGACCTGATTCCGAAGAAACCAATCCATAACGAGGAAAGGATCTTAATTCAATCTGTCCTGTTCGGACGGTCGTAAGTATTTCTTGGCCGCGCTTCCCGAATAGGGGGAACGGGGCATTACAAGTGCTCCCACGGAACGTAAGTCGTTTGCCATCAAGGCGTGATGCCGTGTGAGCCTGGGGTTGCGCCCGCGCAAGGCAACATCGTTAAAATTTTGGCTATCATCGAACCAATCGAGTACGCAGCGAAGGGACATTATTACAAACAATAATCCATCTGAGTAAATGGGGCAAAGCTTAGGGCACGAGGTTCTCTGAATACAATGACATTATTCCATACATTATGTCCCTCTATACGAAAGCAGCTCAAAATATCTCGATACGGCTCAAGGCATCGACACCAGATTTTTGGGTCCTGGGATGAGGCACGGCTATCGCTTCCTTAGACGATCAAGCAAACTGTTGGTGGGTCAGCACTTTGGAGAAAGTACTGGTGAGTATAAAATCATCGAACAAAAGCAACATTCACTAAAACCAACACTAAGTAATTATGTTATAAAATATTACATTACTAGTGATCTTTCTAGTTTTACCTAGGTTCGTTACATGCAGTATAGGAATGGAGTCATATTACTTCTTTTGGAAACATCTTTGAAAATAGAATTTCATGTTCGATATACAAGCAAGCAGGCAAGGCAAGCAGTTCATGTACGATAAGAAAGTTCATTAATGACTCTGGTGAGCGGCGTGTCTCGTGAGCCATATTCATTTCTTTTTGAGACTCTAACATGCATCTAGTAGACTATCTTCTTATCACCTCTCTCTTTCTCTTATCAACAAATAACATCTTATCGTGTGAATGAGATAGAAGCATAAACAAGACTTCTCTATGAAAGCATTTAATACAAAAGAGCATGATCGATAGCATGAATATCACTTATTTAGTAATTTTTACCCTTTCGTTGAACGGTTATCCTTGCAACAGACATACAAATTAACAACAATACATAAGCACATATGTTCTATTTTTCGTCCGTTTCTGCATCAAACAGTTAGGTAAGTAAGAAAGCTGAATCCTAACATGCGACCTAACTATATGATGGCCCATGAGTCTACTTCCTCATGATTAGAAGCGGTGTTATCACATCCCATCACTGCACTAATATACTCGCTCATATACTAGCTGCTTTAACACGTGAACCAGCTATCTAATAGACATGAATACCCCCCTGATCGCGAGAACTTTTTTGCCTCAGGGTATTCTCTCTGATCCCCCTAGGGCGAACGGTCTCCAGTGCCCTGGGTGTAGTGCCCCGCTCCGCGTAGGCACTATGTACAAGAGATATCGCTTTGCTGGCTCGAGCGGAAGCCTTCTCGGAGAGTTTTTGATCTAAACACAAGATGATTGATCTAGGTGAGTGGGCAGAACTTCATTCTCTGATTCTTGCATGCCTTAATAATGAATCTGAGTTTTTGAATGCTTGTTTGCTTAAGAAGATAGTTTCTTAAGAAGAATAATAGAACCTGCCTCTGCATGCTTAATAAGAGAACTCACATAGCTTATCATTGAAACGAACTTGCTTGCCTAACTAGAGAACTTGAAATGCTTGTCTAAGAGATAGAGATAGAAACATTGCTATGCTAATAAGAGATAGAAATGTGCATGCTTAGCTACACGAACACCGCTATCGATCGAACCGCTGCCATGCTAATAAACGAGAGTAATAGAATTTTATATGCTTCCTTCGTATATGCTAAAAGAAAGAGTAGAACTACATGCTTAGTTAAAGAGATAGAGAACTTTTTACATGCTTGCTTGCTTGCTTAAATAGAGATTGTTATATGTTTCTATAGAAGTTATCAAAATGCTTGAACGGTATCAGAAAATATGGCAGCCAGTCTGCATATGAGATAGAAATGACGGCATGACCGCACAGAGACAAGAGACAGAGAGAGAAGAGATTGAATATGTGCTTGTTATAGAACTGCTGCATCCATATAGAGTTTATCTGATAGAGTTTCATTCATGCATTGGTCTTAGACAACTTGTGCACAAAGAAAGATCCCACGAACGATTTTTTGGGGCGCTGGGGACCGTTCGCCCTGGGGGGATTAGAGGAATACCTGAGGCAAAGAAGTCCTCGCGATCAGGGAATATTCATGTCTATTAGATAGCTGGTTCACGTGTCAAAGCAGCTATGTATTATGAGCGAGTATACATAGTGCAGTGTTGGGCCGTGATAACACCGCTGCTAATCTTGAGGAAGGAGACTCAGGGACCATCATATAGTTAGGGCACATGCTAGGCTAGCCTTCTTGCATACCTAACTGTTTGATGCAGAGAAGGACAGGGAAAAATAGCCTTATTCTTATATATTCATATGTTTCTAACTCGTATGTCTGCTGCAGGGATAACCGCTCGGCAAAAGGGTAAGAATCATTGAATAAGTGATATGTATGCTATCGAATATGCTCTTCTGTATTAAATGCTTGTATAGAGAAGTCTTATTTCCGTATATGCTTTGATCTAGTTCATACAATAAGATGTTGCAAATAAGAGAAAGATAAAGATGAGAGAGATGCTAAGATGATAGTCCACTAGATGCTTGCTAGAGTCTTTAAAGAAATGCATATGATTTACGAGACACGCCGCGCACCAGAGATAGTATATGAATCTGCTTATCGTATATGAACTGCTTGTCTTGCCTGCTTGCTTATATCGAATATGAACTTTGTTTTCAAAGATGTTCCAAAAAAAGAGAAGTAATATGACTCCGTTCTTGTGCTGCATGTAACGAACATAGGTAAAACTAGAAAGATCACTAGTAATGAAATATTTTATAACATGATTACTTAGTGTGGGTTTCAGGGGGTGAAGCTTCTGTTCAGTTGATTTTAGACTCACCAGTACTTTCTCCAAAGTGCTGATCCACCAACAGTTTGCTTGTTCGCAGGTGTTGGATCATCCGAGGAAGCGATAGCCGTGCCTCATCCCAGGGACCCAAAAATCTAGAGTCGATGCCTCGAGACGTATCGAGATTGCTTTGAGATTCTTTTGTATAGAGGGACATAATGTATGGAACAGTGTCATTATAATCGAGAGGAAGAGACCTTGAGCGAACTGTAACCTCGGCCAAGCACCGCTTGTAACACATCTTGATTATCAATAAAGAGATTATTTTCATATGTCATTGTGTTCTTTACTTTTCTGCAATATATATGCCGTTGCTGTTGTCTTGAATAGCTTACTTGCCCTTGTTCAAAGCTTTGGCCTTGTGCAAGAGCACCTTAGGCCTGCACGACATCACGTCCATGCGAGGACGATCAGTTCCGTAGGGACCAAGCGAGGACGAACGGCCCCCCTCGGGACCGGAGCGTGACATCGGGAACTAGTCGTGGGATTATCCTTGTGCACAATTTGTCTAAAGACCAATGCATGAATGCAAATCTATCAGATAAACTCTATATGGATGCATCAGTTAAATAAACAAGCATATAATCAATCTCTTCTTCTTTTCTGTGCGGACAAGCCACCATCTCTATCTATATACGGACTGGTCGTCATCTCTGTAAAACCCCCTTCCCAGAAAATCGTATAAGCCCTTTATTTATTAATTATTAATTAAATTGTAGTAATTAGGTCCAAATAGGAGAAATAGATTTTTAATAATTTTTATGTTAGGTGTTCGGGCACTTAGAGGACTTGTGGGACCATCAGGAATTTTTTCGGAATTTATTCCATGTAGGAGACCCCTTGAGCAGTTGTTAGCCCAACGATGTGCAATACCCTATTATACAAATTTTAGAATGAGTATATATATATATATATATATATATATATATATATATATATATATATATATATATATATATATATACAAATATATATGTTTATATATTTTTATTAAAGAAAGAAAGAGAAAAAAAAAGAATTAAATAAGTTACTATTAATATAATAATAATAATACTAATAATAATATACTTACTTATACCAAAGTTCCTTAGGAACTTTGGTTTCTTTCAACAGCAGAAGTTCCACGTTGAACCCCTCCCTTCAGAGATGCACTTACGACCGCCCACTCCTTACCATTGACTTAAACCCATAGGCCACGGATCCACCCTCTCTCTCTCCTAATATATAACATATATATATATATATATATAATTAGCTCTCCAAAACCCTAACCTAAAACTCCAGACTTCCTCTTCCCATCTAGAGCCGTCACCGCAGCCAGAGAAGCCTCCCCAAGCCATCCAACCACCCCGTCGACGCCGACATCGCGGACTGCAGTTTCCCACTCGAGGCACCTTCGCTCCGGCGCGTTTTCCCGTTGACTCGCTCGACCAAACGCAGATCCGTTTTCATAGGTATGATCTTCCCTTAACCCTCTCCAATATCTGTTTTATAGTTAACCTCGGAAAACGTGTGCCCCTAGGTGAAAAATAGCGCCCAAGTCAGCGCGAGCAGACAGAATTCTGCAATCGCAGAAACTTGCGATGACCACCTATATTGTCGAGTTCGTATCTCCCACCACAGAGATCCGAATTCGACGATTCTTTTTGATACCTGTAGATTTCATGACCTAGTTTATTTTCTGTATTATAACTTTGTACTATTAGTTGCTGTGGACAAAATTGTAGTCGTCACAAAACTGCGCGCACCCACTTTTTACGGTTTTACAAAAGTTGGAGATCGGAGCGCGCCCCGCCAAACGGGGCCGCCCCGCCTTGTGCCAAGTGTACCGAATGGTGCACGCAGCATAATCGGACACGTGAAAATTCGTGGGGACTGATTTGGACGCGTGTGCGCGCCGGAATCAGGCCGTATCCGCGAACACATTCCGTGTCGCCACTTTTGTGGAACTCGCCCGTATTTTGTGCACGCTTGTCAGATTGCGACGAAACTTGCGCCACTGGACTCGTGGTAACACGCTGGTCCTGTGACCCAATTTTCACGCATTTCTGAGACGGTTGACCAGATCGCCAATTGGCGGGCCCCACAGTTGACTTTTTGGACCAAATTATGTTCGGCTCATCGGAATCCAAATTTGGACATACCGTTGGGATCGTATTGACATTTAGAATTGTTTGACCCATAGTTTGTCCCATTTAGAGACTGTTACCCTCGGCACGCTTTTCGGTGCAAAGTGGCCCACATATGGAACCCGCTTTAATCCAAAAATGACCTTTTTGCCCCTGTGTCCAAATTGGACGAAAGGACAGGCGTTCCTAGCGGTTTGATACCTTCTGAGACTGTTGGTGATATTTATTACAGCTTTCGGAGTAGTACCCACCGGATCCACCGATACCAGGACTACAGTTGATATTCAAACATCAGGCAAGTGTACCTTGCCAAACTCTGCAGCTTAGTTATTTATTTTCCTTGCTATATATATATTACTGTGCATGCTCAACCTAGGACCGTGTGACGTACTTAGCGTCCGATTATCAGTCGAGTGCCGACACTGTATGCAGTGTTGGGTAATGTCATCTAGATATGGACATACGTGACACTTTATCTTCTCGTACTTGTCATACCAAGTACACTTGACCCAGGACACTGGACACTGATCATGAGACGGGATCTTCCCGAGATATTCGTGGTGATCCTGTATAGGATGCAGGACATATAGAGATACTATAATCTAGATACATTATGACTTGTGCATTAGTTATGACCCCGCGGACATGGACGTAAGACGTTATGTTCATGATTTGTGTGGTTACATTGGGTGGGGAGAGACACACAGACTACAGGCTGATCATATATATACACCCCTATTATCGTGAGGCACAAGACTCTATAGCCGAGCTTGGCCCATTACTCATTATTACTGCTGCTACCGGCTCCCCTACACAGAGCTTGTAGTATGCTTCAGCCTGAGTTCTAGTGCTGCTCTCATCTTGCATATCACTTAGCTGGTTATTTTAGTATTCCCTTATTGTTCCATCTATTGCTGGAGATACCCACAGGCTACAGGTTGATTATGTTATGCCGGCTACTCAGTCTCCCGCTGGGCTAGACGACCTCTTGACACCCCTGCTACCGGCTCTCCTTCACAGAGCTTGTAGTAGTTCCAACCTGAGTGCTGTTGATATTCTCTCTTGCATTTTATACAGATGTTACATACTTACCCTGCTTATCTCATTATTTGCTGCACTGTTTATATTCTGGCTTGTATTATTTTCTGTACCTTGCTATGTCCCCTGAGGACCTGGATATGGATTTTGTCCCCAGATTTTGCAGAACAGGTTTACCCCGAGGTTTACGGGACCGCAGCAGGAGGAGCCGATCCAGGAGCCGTACCACCATCTGAGGGCGAGGTCTTAGCTGAAGACTTCTCTTGAGCATCCATGTTTATGCTCAGCTTTTATTATTTATTTCGGTCTTTTACTTTCTGGTCTGTTGAACCATTGTACTAGATATTTATCGGGTTGTTCCCCGAAGTACTTTGTGAGACTAGATGATGATTTACATTCCTTATTTATTCTGTGGATCATATTTTATATCTTGTGTGGATGAGATTAGTTGTGCCCTGATTGTCGTAGACTTGTTTTACAGCTTAAGTACGCCCTGATGGATCCATTATATGGAGTTGGTCCATCGGTGCGTACTGCTGGCCATTGCCACGTGTCTAGTCCCACGGTATTTTGGGACTGGGGCGTGACATGGTTTTTGTGGTGGCCCATGCAGGTCTACGACTAAATTGTTCGGTTTTAACTTAGGGACCGGACCAGCCTGCCCTAAGGATAGTATAAACTATAGGATCTCATCCATCATTTAACCATTTGTTGAACTCTATATCGAACTCGAAATTTGTTACTTGAACTGCATCCTGTATTGATTCCTCTGAGCGTTCTCATAGTTTATCTTTTGATTGCAGAACAATGGATTCCGGGAACAGAGATGATTTTCCTTTGGAGACACCACACGACGCTGTGGTTACTTATGGAGATGAAGTGACACCAGGGGATGGTGGACGAGCATCACAGGGTAATCAAACCGGACAGCCTAATCCAAGGTTCCGGAGAGATGACATTCCACCACCACCACAGTTCACTCCCCAGATGCCAGTATTCCCGCCAGGACAAGCCATGGACGGGCAACAAATGTTCCAGATGATGTATGCTATGATGCAAGCACAGCAGCAGATTCAGCAAGAGGCCCATCGGCAGGAGGCCGAGTATCTGAGGACCAGCCTGGTATCCGCATTGGAGCAGGCTAATCCAGCAGCGAGGCGAACATCGACGGGATCTATCACCGACTTCCGTCATCTCAAGCCTCGCACATTTTCTGGTAAAGAAGGGCCAACGGAAGTTCATGAGTGGCTCACAAACATTCAGCATCAGCTGGAAGCCGCTGAACTTCCAAGAGAGAAGTGGATGACTGCAGTCAGAATGCAGTTAACTGATAATGCGCACCACTGGTGGTTAGCAGAAGAAAGGAGACTTGGACAGGACAGAGTCACATGGGAAGAGTTCTCCAGACTCTTCCAAGAGATGTACATCCCGGCAGTTGCACGGTCAGAGCTCAGGGACAAGTTCAACCGCCTCATCCAGGGCAGCATGACAGTGGAAGAATACAATTCTGAATTTATTCGCCTGAGTCGCTTCGCTCCAACATTGATTTCGACGGAGGAAGAGAAAGCGGAAAAGTTCTTTGACGGGTTGAAGTTCGAGCTTCAGAGATTGATTGGCTCAGTGGCACCTACAAATTATACTGATGTTCTAGCAGCAGCGCGACGCATGGAGCGCGTCACTAGAAGGAAATCGAATCTGAAGAGGCCAAACACCTCCGTACCAACCAAGGCAGCACATGGAGATTCTGTAAAACGATTCCAGAGGAGTACGCCAGATAGAGCAGCGCACAGGGCCATATCTCTCCCTACTTGTCACCACTGCGGCAAGATAGGTCACATTGAGAGAGAATGCAGACGCAAGTTGGGACTCTGCCTAGCTTGCGGGTCCAACCAGCATCAGACCAGAGACTGCACCGAGCGCAGAGAGGGAGCACCGAGATTAGCTTTGCCTGCACCACGACCAGCTTACCCAGCAGTAGGAGCACAGCAGGCAGGAGTTGGAGGCGTCAGGCCACCAGCCCCAGGAGGGAATCAGCAGAGACCACCCCTGGCACCACAGGCAGCTTTATTTCAGCAGGCCCAGCAACAGCGAGGCCAAGCACAGGGGCGAGGACAGGCATTCACTTTAGCTGTTGAGGAGGAGGCTACAGCAGGCGAGGTCATCGCAGGTACTATTTTAGTAGCTTCATTACCTGCAGTAGTATTATTTGATTCTGGAGCATCGCATTCATTTATAGCAGCTAGCTTTGTAGCCACCCATAGAGTAGCTACCGCACCCCTCCCGAAGATGAAGAGGATTCTTACGGAAGGTGGAATTATTCCGGTTAGTGATGTCTGTAGATCATGTTCTGTAGTAGTTTGTGGAAGAGAAATGCGAGCTCAATTCCTAATCTTTTTCATGCCGGACTATAATGTCGTACTTGGTATGGACTGGTTAAGTCAGTACCATGCGACTCTTGATTGCCGACTTGGGCGGGTTATATTTAGACCGCCAGGACATCCAGAATTTGAGTTTCTCCGAGGAGCAGTAGAGCAAGGAGTTCAGCCTACTCTTAGGGTACTATCTGTAGAAGGGGAGACAGGTTACCCAAGAGTCATATCAGAATTTGTAGATGTATTTCCTGATGATCTTCCAGGTTTACCGCCTGATCGGGAAATAGAATTCACAATAGACTTAACTCCAGGAGCAGAGCCTATCACTTCATCAGTTTATCGGCTAGCACCTAAGGAGTTAGTGGAGTTGAAAGAACAGGTGGATGATCTCTTGGAGAAGGGTTTCATTCGGCCCAGTGTTTCACCTTGGGGAGCACCCATTTTATTTGTGCCAAAGAAGGATGGAACAGTACGGTTGTGCATTGATTACCGGGCACTAAATGCTGTAACCATCAAGAACAGGTATCCCTTACCACGCATTGATGATCTATTCGATCAATTGAGTGGTGCAAGGATATTCTCGAAGATTGACCTTAGATCCGGCTATCATCAGATCAAGGTGAGGAAGGAAGACATCCCGAAGACAGCTTTCAGGACGAAGTATGGGCATTATGAGTTCTTGGTGATGCCGTTTGGTTTAACCAACGCGCCAGCAGTATTTATGAGCTTAATGAACATGGTCTTTCATCAGTTCTTGGATAAATTCGTAGTGGTGTTCATTGATGACATCCTCATATATTCCAAGAGCCCTGAAGAGCACGAGGAGCATCTCAGAATCGTGTTAGAGACCTTGAGACAGGAGAAGTTATATGCCAAGCTTAGTAAGTGTGAGTTCTGTATGGACAAAGTACCTTTCTTGGGGCACATCATATCAGGAGAAGGACTTTCAGTAGATCCAGAGAAGGTTGCAGCAATAGAGACTTGGCCTACACCCACATCAGTCGCAGAGGTGAGAAGTTTTCTCGGACTTGCGGGATATTACCGAAGGTTCGTAGAAAATTTCTCAAGGATTGCAGAACCAATGACAAAGCTAACATGAAAGGATCAGGAGTTTGTATGGACAGAAGACTGCCAGAAGGCTTTTGAAGAACTGAAGAGAAGATTAACAACAGCACCTGTCTTGACTCTTCCTTCAGGGTCAGGAGGTTTTGTTGTTTACAGTGATGCATCAGGCAGTGGACTAGGATGTGTTTTGATGCAACAGGGCAAAGTCATTGCTTATGCGTCAAGACAGTTGAAGGTCCACGAGAAGAACTACCCAACACATGATCTGGAGCTAGCAGCAGTTATATTTGCATTAAAAATATGGAGGCACTATCTTTATGGAGAGAGGGTAGAAATCTTTACTGATCACAAGAGTCTGAAGTATGTGTATACTCAGAAGGAGCTTAACATGAGGTAGAGACGCTGGCTGGAATTGATGGTGGATTTTGACATCGATCTGCAGTATCATCCGGGAAAGGCGAATGTTGTTGCAGACGCACTCAGCAGGAAGCCTACGGCTTATTTCTTGACGATGCAGCCCGAGTTATTGAGAGATCTACAGGAGTTACAGATAGAGGTCGTCTTACCGGGATAGAATGGCTTGATGGCTAACCTTGAGATTCAGTCATCACTCGTAGAGAAGATTAAGGAGGCATTGCCCACCGATGCTAGATTCCGAAGGCTCAAAGAAAGGACAGAAGCCGGTATGCAGACAGGACTACGCATCCACGAAGATGGGACATTAAGGTTTGGAAACCGCTTGTATGTTCCAAATGGAGAATTGAGACAGGAGTTAATGACGGAAGCACATAGCTCTGTGTACTCTGTTCACCCAGGAGGAACCAAGATGTACCGAGACTTGAGACAGTATTACTGGTGGCATGGAATGAAGAGAGAGATCGCGAGATTTGTGGCCAAATGCTTAGTATGTCAACAAGTGAAGGCGGAGCACCAGAGGACAGCAGGATTATTGCAACCACTTCCGATTCCAGAGTGGAAGTGGGAGCACATCACTATGGACTTCGTCACGGGTTTTCCCAAGAGTCCAAGTGGGAGAGATACAGTGTGGGTAATAGTGGACCGACTCACCAAGTCAGCCCATTTTATACCTTTTAGAGTGGGTCAGTCTACAGAAGCTTTAGCTGATTTATATATGAGGCAGATTGTGAGATTGCACGGCATACCAGTCAGCATTGTATCGGACAGAGATTCGCGCTTCACATCGCACTTTTGGAGGAGCATGCAAGAGAGTCTTGGTACTCGTCTGAAGTTCAGTACATCTTACCACCCGCAGACAGATGGGCAGTCGGAGCGTACTATTCAGACCTTGGAGGACATGATGAGGGCTTGCATGTTAGACTTTGGAGGATCATGGGAGGACCACCTACATCTTGTAGAGTTTTCTTACAACAATAGCTATCAAGCGAGTATTCAGATGGCTCCGTTTGAAGCATTGTATGGGAGAAAATGTAGGTCTCCTGTGTGTTGGAGTGACGTGGGAGAACGTCAGATTCTGGGACCCGAGTTGGTGGTCAACACCGTAGAGACAGTCAAGAAGATTCAGGGACACTTGCGAGCAGCGCAAGACAGGCAGAAACAGTGGGCAGACCTTCATCGTCGACCCTTGGAGTTCAAAGAGGGCGATCACGTCTTCTTGAGGATATCACCGACCAGAGGCACCATCCGATTCGGAGGGCGCGGCAAGTTGAGTCCAAGGTATATTGGACCATTTGACGTGCTCGAGAGAGTTGGAGAGGTGGCATATCGACTTGCGCTACCACCTTCACTGGAGGGAGTACATGACGTATTCCATGTGTCGCAGCTCAGGCGATATATGGCAGACAGTAGTCATGTTCTCGACCATTCAGAGATCACCATTGGGCCGAGCTTGTCATACCAAGAGCAACCCGTGGGAATCCTTGATCGTCGAGAGAAGGTATTGAGGAACCAGTCTATTCCCTTGGTTCGTGTAGCATGGAGGCATGGCGCGCCAGAAGAATCAACTTGGGAGCGCGAGGACGACATGCGCAAGCGTTTCCCGAACCTATTCGCAGACCAAGGTATGAATTTGCATTGTTAATTTATATCTTATACCATCCTTGCATTCTATCGTGGCTTAATTTTAATTTCGAGGACGAAATTTTTATAAGTTGGGTAGAATGTAAAACCCCCTTCCCAGAAAATCGTATAAGCCCTTTATTTATTAATTATTAATTAAATTGTAGTAATTAGGTCCAAATAGGAGAAATAGATTTTTAATAATTTTTATGTTAGGTGTTCGGGCACTTAGAGGACTTGTGGGACCATCAGGAATTTTTTCGAAATTTATTCCATGTAGGAGACCCCTTGAGCAGTTGCTAGCCCAACGATGTGCAATACCCTATTATACAAATTTTAGAATGAGTATATATATATATATATATATATATATATATATATATATATATATACAAATATATATGTATATATATTTTTATTAAAGAAAGAAAGAGAAAAAAAAAGAATTAAATAAGTTACTATTAATATAATAATAATAATACTAATAATAATATACTTACTTATACCAAATAGGAACTTTGGTTTCTTTCAACAGCAGAAGTTCCACGTTGAACCCCTCCCTTCAGAGATGCACTTACGACCGCCCACTCCTTACCATTGACTTAAACCCATAGGCCACGGATCCACCCTCTCTCTCTCCTAATATATAACATATATATATATATATATATAATTAGCTCTCCAAAACCCTAACCTAAAACTCCAGACTTCCTCTTCCCATCTAGAGCCGTCACCGCAGCCAGAGAAGCCTCCCCAAGCCATCCAACCACCCCGTCGACGCCGACATCGCGGACTGCAGTTTCCCACTCGAGGCACCTTCGCTCCGGCGCATTTTTCCGTTGACTCGCTCGACCAAACGCAGATCCGTTTTCATAGGTATGATCTTCCCTTAACCCTCTCCAATATCTATTTTATAGTCAACCTCGGAAAACGTGTGCCCCTAGGTGAAAAATAGCGCCCAAGTCAGCGCGAGCAGACAGAATTCTGCAATCGCAGAAACTTGCGATGACCACCTATATTGTCGAGTTCGTATCTCCCACCACAGAGATCCGAATTCGACGATTCTTTTTGATACCTGTAGATTTCATGACCTAGTTTATTTTCTGTATTATAACTTTGTGCTATTAGTTGCTGTGGACAAAATTGTAGTCGTCACAAAACTGCGCGCACCCACTTTTTACGGTTTTACAAAAGTTGGAGATCGGAGCGCGCCCCGCCAAACGGGACCGCCCCGCCTTGTGCCAAGTGTACCGAATGGTGCACGCAGCATAATCGGACACGTGAAAATTCGTGGGGACTGATTTGGACGCGTGTGCGCGCCGGAATCAGGCCGTATCCGCGAACACATTCCGTGTCGCCACTTTTGTGGAACTCGCCCGTATTTTGTGCACGCTTGTCAGATTGCGACAAAACTTGCGCCACTGGACTCGTGGTAACACGCTGGTCCTGTGACCCAATTTTCACGCATTTCTGAGACGGTTGACCAGATCGCCAATTGGCGGGCCCCACAGTTGACTTTTTGGACCAAATTATGTTCGGCTCATCGGAATCCAAATTTGGACATACCGTTGGGATCGTATTGACATTTAGAATTGTTTGACCCATAGTTTGTCCCATTTAGAGACTGTTACCCTCGGTACGCTTTTCGGTGCAAAGTGGCCCACATATGGAACCCGCTTTAATCCGAAAATGACCTTTTTGCCCCTGTGTCCAAATTGGACGAAAGGACAGGCGTTCCTAGCGGTTTGATACCTTCTGAGACTGTTGGTGATATTTATTACAGCTTTCGGAGTAGTACCCACCGGATCCACCGATACCAGGACTACAGTTGATATTCAAACATCAGGCAAGTGTACCTTGCCAAACTCTGCAGCTTAGTTATTTATTTTCCTTGCTATATATATATATTACTGTGCATGCTCAACCTAGGACCGTGTGACGTACTTAGCGTCCGATTATCAGTCGGGTGCCGACACTGTACGCAGTGTTGGGTAATGTCATCTAGATATGGACATACGTGACACTTTATCTTCTCGTACTTGTCATACCAAGTACACTTGACCCAGGACACTGGACACTGATCATGAGACGGGATCTTCCCGAGATATTCGTGGTGATCCTGTATAGGATGCAGGACATATAGAGATACTATAATCTAGATACATTATGACTTGTGCATTAGTTATGACCCCGCGGACATGGACGTGAGACGTTATGTTCATGATTTGTGTGGTTACATTGGGTGGGGAGAGACACACAGACTACAGGCTGATCATATATATACACCCCTATTATCGTGAGGCACAAGACTCTATAGCCGAGCTTGGCCCATTACTCATTATTACTGCTGCTACCGGCTCCCCTACACAGAGCTTGTAGTATGCTTCAGCCTGAGTTCTAGTGCTGCTCTCATCTTGCATATCACTTAGCTGGTTATTTTAGTATTCCCTTATTGTTCCATCTATTGCTGGAGATACCCACAGGCTACAGGTTGATTATGTTATGCCGGCTACTCAGTCTCCCGCTGAGCTAGACGACCTCTTGACACCCCTGCTACCGGCTCCCCTTCACAGAGCTTGTAGTAGTTCCAACCTGAGTGCTGTTGATATTCTCTCTTGCATTTTATACAGATGTTACATACTTACCCTGCTTATCTCATTATTTGCTGCACTGTTTATATTCTGGCTTGTATTATTTTCTGTACCTTGCTATGTCCCCTGAGGACCTGGATATGGATTTTGTCCCCAGATTTTGCAGAACAGGTTTATCCCGAGGTTTTCGGGACCGCAGCAGGAGGAGCCGATCCAGGAGCCGTACCACCATCTGAGGGCGAGGTCTTAGCTGAAGACTTCTCTTGAGCATCCATGTTTATGCTCAGCTTTTATTATTTATTTCGGTCTTTTACTTTCTGGTCTGTTGAACCATTGTACTAGATATTTATCGGGTTGTTCCCCGAAGTACTTTGTGAGACTAGATGATGATTTACATTCCTTATTTATTCTGTGGATCATATTTTATATCTTGTGTGGATGAGATTAGTTGTGCCCTGATTGTCATAGACTTGTTTTACAGCTTAAGTACGCCCTGATGGATCCATTATATGAAGTTGGTCCATCGGTGCGTACTGCTGGCCATTGCCACGTGTCTAGTCCCACGGTATTTTGGGACTGGGGCGTGACAATCTCTCTGATACCGTTCAAGCATTTCAAACAGTTCTATCTTTTAAGCATCAAAGACAAGCAAAACGTGGCACGATTCTTCTCTCTTTTAGCTAAGCATGCAGTTTTACTCTTGTTTTAGCATACGATGGAAATATATGCACATTTTTTTACTCTTGTTTATTAGCACGACAGTGGTTCATTCGATAGCGATGTCCGTGTAACTAAGCATGCAACATTTTATCTTTAACTTAGCATGGCAATGGTTCTATCTCTTTTAGACAAGCATAGAAGTTCTCTAGTTAAGCATGCAGGTTCTCGTTCTATCATTCTCATGCTATCATTATCTTATTAAGCAAACAAGCATTGTAAAAACTCAGATTCATTATTAAGGCGTGCAAGAATCAGAGAATGAAGTTTTGCCTACTCACCTAGAGCAGTCATCTTCTGGTTCAATAATGAGTTCTCCAAGAAGGTTTTCTTTTTGAGTCAGCAAACCGATATCTCTTGTACATGGTGCCAACGCGAAGCGGGGCACTACATACTTACCCACAAAGAAAAGTTTCGTCCTCGAAACTTCAAGGAGAAACATTCGATATCTAGAGCAGCGATAGTCCTCATCCCTCACCATCCTCAATCGAAAACTCTAGCAATCAATAACAATCACTCAAGCAAACAGAAATAAGAAGCCATAACTCTCAAGCAATAAAACAAATCCAGAAAACTTTTGTGCAAAACTTTGAGAATATTTATGGACTTATTGTATGGAACGATCAACTTAACAACGATATCAATGGCAAGGAATCGTCATCTAGGAACTGCAGTGAAATGGGTGTAAGGCCAGAGGATCGAGTTGCTCTGATACCATTCTTTTACGTCCCGATCCCGAAGGTCCCGACAACGCCCCCGTCGGGCGCGAATCACCGTGCCCCGGCGCTCCCGCGGAACGTAAGTCATTTTCCATCGAGGCGTGATGTCGTGCGAGCCTGGGGTTACGTCCGCACAAGACAACATCGTTAAAGTTTTGGCTATCATCGAACCGATCAAGTACACAACAGAGGGATAGCATTACAAACAATAATCCATCTGAGTAAACGGGGCAAAGCTCAGGGCACGAGGTTCTCTGAATACAATGGCATTATTCCATACATTATGTCCCTCTATACAAAAGCAGCTCAAAATATCTCGATACGGCTCAAGGCATCGACACCAGATTTTCGGGTCCTGGAGATGAGGCACGGCTATCGCTTCCTCGGACGATCAAGCAAACTATTTGTGGGTCAGCACTTTGGAGAAAGTACTGGTGAGTATAAAATCATCGAACAAAAGCAACATTCACTAAAACCAACACTAAGTAATAATGTTATAAAATATTACATTACTAGTGATTTTTCTAGTTTTACCTAGGTTCGTTACATGCAGTACATGAACGGAGTCATAATACTTCTTTTGGAAACATCTTTAAAAATAGAAATTCATGTTCGATATACAAGCAAGCAGGCAAGGCAAGCAGTTCATATATGATAAGCAAGTTCATTTAATGACTCTGGTGCGCAGCGTGTCTCATGAGCCATATTCATTTCTTTTTGAGACTATAGTAGACTATCTTCTTATCATCTCTCTCTTTCTCTTGTCAACAAATAACATCTTATCGTGTGAACGAGATAGAAGCATATACGAAAAATAAGACTTCTCTATGAAAGCATTTAATACAAGAGAGTATGATCGATAGCATGAATATCACTTATTCAATAATTTTTACCCTTTCGTCGAACGGTTATCCCTGCAGTAGACATGCAAATTAACAACAATATACATAAGCACATATGTTCTATTCCCTATCCGTCTCTGCATCAAACAGTTAGGTAAGCAAGAAGGCTGAATCCTAGCATGCGACCTAACTATATGATGGCCCATGAGTCTACTTCCTCATGATTAGAAGCGGTCTTATCACGGCCCAGCACTGCATTAATATACACGCTCATATACTAGCTGCTTTGACAATATGGATTCGTATCAAGAGTGCCCGTACTTAAAGTACGACATCTAAGAAGGGATGTTCATCTGGCGACAGCATGAGATTCTAATTAACTTAAGGTAAACTAGGCAACTTAATTTGTAGAGCATTGGGAGGGAACGATATCTCAAGATCGTGCATGTCGAACCACCCTAAATTAGCTGGGAGTAAAGGCTGGCCACCACGGATACTGTATATCATCCGCACTAGTGGAGTGCAATATCTGATTTAATTATAAGACCGAGCCAGTATCTTTCCTATAGAAAGCCTGAAACTATTACTGATTAATAATTAGCTCAGTGCCCCTGCAAGGGACTGATGCATCATTTTACATATATTCTTGTTCGCATATCATTGGTTCAACCAACCCTGCTCGATTATGACACGTGTTACGCCCCAGTCCCAAAATACATAGGACTAGAAATACGTAAGCATGCCAGCCGTATGTACATGACAACTCCAAAATATGGAAACTATACACATACGTACACTGTTTTATGAATAATAATTCACAAGTGGTGTATAACTTCACAAGTCACAGACAATACTAATCTCATCTACAAAACGAAATAGAAATAAATAACCAAATATGACAATTAACCAAGTATGAAAATAGTCGAGAAGAACTAGTAGACAGGTGGAGACAAATCCACTACCAACTAGGATATGAAAGACAACAAAATAAGTACATCATCTAGCGATCAAGAAGCTTTAAGGAAAGACCTCCTCGAAAGAGAAAGAAGTAGCCAGTCCTGCTTCGTGCTCCTGTAAATAATCATGATCTTCTATACCTGGAAAGGGTGCCAGGTCCTCAGAGGGACATAACAAGTACACAAGAAATCGACATGCATGAAAGTAAAGTAGTAAATAATAAATAGGGTAACTAAACCACCTATGTGATATGCACTCAGGACATCTCTAATGACGCATGGGGGGGGGGAGAAATAGAAGAACAGTCGTCCCACCATGCGTTCCGTAGAAGTCGGGTGTTACACAGTTGCAACATTTTTACAGTACAATAAGAAACAGAAATATCATACGCTCACTAGCAGATTATTTTCTCCCAATGAACTATCTGAACCGTATACGCAGTACAGACATAATGCAATAACGTCAAATAATATCTACAAAAATAAACCAATACCACTACTAACATAAGACTCGAACTCTCGTACCGATGATCAGTCGACACGCTAGTCCATGCATTCTCTCACAAACAGTGAACGTGTTTGAAACAGTGTCAGGTCAGAAGATACCACGTATCTTTACAAGATACCAGGTAAGTCAACTACTTCTAAGGCGCGTGCACAAATCTAGCAAAATAAAAACTAGGCATAATATAAACTGAACAATACAATCAAGCAAGGTGTACTTGCCTTCCAAGCGAAGCTGCGAGCACAACAAATCTGGTCTGGAGCTATCCACAGGAACGTCTCGAACACCTACCAATTAATTATTACACTAATTAGACTCTAATCTTTTATTTAAATTAAGTTATTATCTAGTTAATACTCCTACGTTGGCTGCACATGCAAGTAACTCCACACCAAAACATTATCAAGAATTATTTTTAAAATATTATTTAATAAAAACTATTAATTCTGGAATTTATTGAAAAATAGGGTTTTTAGTGATAGGTTCGTCTCCTATAAATTTTATGAGTCCAAAACCAAGTAGAAACCAAAACTAATTCATAACGGGTTACCTACTAGTCACCAAAAATTAATTTTTGGCAAATAAGTAAATCTAGAATAATACTTAAAAATTCAGAATTAAAATATTATAATATAATTTTAAATGCTAAAAATATGAATTTTTGGTCGGAGTTTAGTCAAACTGTCGGGGTCAAGTTTTATCATAGGACTGCAGATATTTCAATAGTCCATGATATACAAAGGACTGTAGAAATTTCTACAGTCCTGCCTGTTTCAGTGCCGACCATTCAGGGAAATGCGAAGTTCCCTGCCCTAAAATAGGGTTCAAAACTCCAGAAATACGTCGATTGCAATTTTTTGGCCATTAACGAAGAATGTGAAGAAAATTTAAGGAAGAATGGAATTTTTTTTTAAGAAAATGCAATGAAAAATAGAAAAATAAAGAGGAAAAATGAGGAAGAAGAATTGTACCTTAATTTTGAGGAGGGTTTGGGAGCCATCGAAACAAGGTTGGAATTGGAGGAGATGGAGATTACAAATTTTAGGTTTACAAGTTGAAGGAGTTGAGGAGGGAAAGAGCGGGTGGATGAAGAGGTTCCGGGTCGGGGGTGGGGGGTTGTGGGTTTGAGGGTGGACTTGGGCAGCCTTGAGTAGTAAATAGACTAGTATGAGTCAAACGTTCTCATTAATGGAATAAAATTAATACTGAACTAGTACTGAGTGTTTATTGTAGTGCCTTTATCACGAGCCATACAGTAATATAGATAAGAAAACAAGCAGGAGAGCCCGGATGAACAATCCCAAACAGTAGTAAAATTTGGAGGACTTATGTAATAATATGGCATATTTAAGGGATTATATGCAGAGTACGGTATTCTGCGTCAACAAAATTAGTTGAAATTAAACCCTCGTCTATATTCCACTTAACCCCTTTTCTCTAAAATTTAAACGAAGAAGAGAAGAAGAAGAAAGAGAGAGAATTTGGATCGACGACCGAGCAATGGCGGAAGGAGCAGAGAAGGAGAGAGGAGGAGGACCACCACCGCCGTCGTTGGAGCAGGGGGGAAAGAGCGTGAAGCTGTTCGTCGGCCAGGTCCCCAAGGCCATGTCCGAGCCCCAGCTCCTCTCCATGTTCAAGGAGTTCGCACTCGTCGACGAGGTCAACGTCATCAAGGACAAGAACACCAAAGCTTCCAGAGGTTCAGTCAACTCTCCCTCTCTCCTCTAATTCTCCGTTTCTTTCTTTGGATCTTGAGAATGCTGGTGGAAATTGCTTCTTTTGGGAAACCTTAGGTTGCTGCTTCTTGATCTGTCCGTCGAGGGAGGAGGCGGACAAGGCGGTCAGCGCCTGCCACAACAAGAGGACTCTCCCAGGGGTACGTTCGTCATCGGATCTGTGCATTTCGTCCTTTATTTTCGCTCGATCTGGTCGATTTGATTGTTTATTCCTAGTGCATGTGGTGTTCGAGATCTGAATTCGGCTTAAAAATTGCTCCTTTTCCCATATTTCTGTTGTCGATTGGGTCGAGTGTACATTTATGTAGAAGCTAGGAAGAATGGAAAAATCGAGGTATCATTTTCCGACACACATAGGACACTCCAAAGTACACTAGGACACAATTAAATTGGTGTCATGTTGGATTCATGTCTGTCTGTGCAACATATCGATGTCCTGTAAGCTTATATTCAGATGAAGTAAGATACCTTGTGAGATTTTCATGTCATATACAAAATGTAATGATTTCTAGATGAAGAAAGAGCAGTTGGTTAGCAGCTAAAACAGAGTTTATCTGTATGTTAGTAATAGGTTTGACATTTGGATTTTAGTGTATATAATTTTCAGACCTGCATTCGGTGTAAAATTTTGCTGATTTTGAGTCCACACTTGGTGCGTGGTGAAGAAATTGAGGAAACTCCACGTACATTGTGTTGATAATGTGTGAGTTTTGTATTCAAACGAGTGTATTTTACAGTGAAGAAAGAATAGGTGGTTACCATGCACATGTTTTGTTTCTTTAGATCATCATCATCATCTAAGTCTTCTCCCATCAGAATGGGGTTGGATATGTAGTATAAGAAAGCTCAATACAAGATTTGACATAGTTTTATGACCGGTTGTTGACATGATATCAAACCTCTATGCTGGTACCAAATTCGTAGCAAAGGTTTTATTTATTTACATCAAGGATCTAATTTGGCATTTCGATTTTAGTTGTGCATGCTCAAGAACTTTATCTGACCTTTAAAATATCTCTGCCTGAGATTTATGTTGACCATCAGCCAAATATAGTAGAACCCAAATACAAGATGCAACCAAAAGAATGAGGACTAAAGAATAATACAATTAGACTTACATATTTGATTAATAGAGCACAATGTACCTTTACAGATAAAGGCTTATCAGTCAGTATGCATAACGAAGTAGGGTACATAAACCTGGCCATCAATTTATCAGTTTGCTTGAGAGAAGGGAAAACAACTTCTCTCATCTTCTTTTTGGTCCACAAGTTATGAAATTTTCTCTTTTTTTTTTTTTTATGTTTCTGCTTTCAATGAGATAGGTTCATGAGTTCTATGTTTGACTTTATATCAAATTAGATATGTGCTTGGCAAGGTTCATTCTTGTCTTTTATGTTCTAATTGAAGGGGTTTTACTGTCTGATCCAGGCTTCTAGTCCATTACAAGTAAAGTACGCAGATGGCGAGTTGGAAAGATTAGGTGTGAAATATGCTGTGCAAAATAAACTCTTCTCTAAGTGGTTTATTATCTCCATTCTATATTCCTTTCCAAAGCAGTACAAGACTAGCCTGCACAATTCTCTTCCAGTTTCTTTGCAGTATGTGATGTTAATAATCATCTTTTTAATTGCTGAACATTGGCTCATGTCCAGAACATAAACTATTCATTGGTATGCTTCCAAAGAATGTGTCTGATGCTGAAGTTTCTTCTTTGTTTTCCAAGTATGGAAATATTAAAGACCTACAGATCCTTAGAGGTTCCCAACATACTAGCAAAGGTAAAGTTTTGCTCCCAAACATGTGATCCAGTTAAGCAACTGACTCTTTTTTTTTTTTTTTTGCTTTCTGGTCGTTCTCTTCCTATTAATGGGTTGGTTTTTGTTATATTTGATGTAGCAGGTTGTGCTTTTTTAAAGTATGAGACAAAGGAACAAGCTCTTGCTGCCCTGGAGGCTGTAAATGGGAAATGTATGATGGAGGTCAGTATTTCAGTGACTTGTCTTGAATTCAGTTTTGTTATTCTTGTTGAAATATAGTGATTATTGCATGCTTTATGCTAACCAATGCATGGACTGTGGTCTTCTACAAGGGTTCAGCCTTCAACCTGGGTTGTCTTTAAAAATTGACAGATTGGTATCGTAATTATCTTTATGTAGCATTTGCTCTGCATTAGTGGCCATGATGAGTAAACTATAGGCTACATTCAACTTGTTGGTGCAGTGAATTTGACTGTAGGATATACTGAATAAAGTCACCCTGGAACTTTCTGCCAATGGTGCAATAAGGTGTAGTTGGCTTTCTGCCTGTAAATTCATAACGTGTGACAACCCAGAAGTTCTCAAGTACTACAATGAGTTTCTATAGGCAGTTGGAGAGGATGGAGTTGGGTTTGCAGTCAAGAGGTACTCCATAGTAGTCACCAAATGGAAGCTCAGAAAATGGATGAGAGATTATTGAATGTACTGGAGGTAAATGAAGATATGGAGGTCAAAGAGAATGTAATATTGTCTAATATTTAGGTTACGACCGAGAAAGTGCAATAAATGCTCAGAATGAGAGAGACAGGTGGAGACTGGAACTTAGACAAAATTTGTTATGATGGAGGTAACCGGATTGCTGAGGACATGAGGAGACTACAACTGTAGGAATCAGAATAAGACATCACTATAGAAAGGCCTATGATCATCACTATAGGAGAAAAGTAAATAAATAAATAAATCAGAGTACCATTGTGCAAAAGAAAGAGGAATAATGTGGTAGAAATACTTTATCAGAGTTGTTGATGTGAGAAAGGACTGCAAAGTGGTATATCTAAGCTGAAATTGAAGCATTACAATGAAGAGTCAATAGATAAGAAAGTAGATCAAAAATGACTGAAGTGTGATCAGTGTAGTCAAAGGCGCGCCTCAGGCGCGCCTAAGGCGCGCCTTGCTCCTAGGCGCAGGGGCAGCACCTCAGGGCACTCCGGGCAGGACGCAATTCTTAAGGCGCACCTAAGGCGCGCCTATGTGCGCCTTTTTCGAGCGCCTTGGAATAGCTAAGGCGCGCCTAGGTGTGCCTAGGTGCGCCTTGAAAATCTTATGAAAAAAATAACTATATTTAGACTTTTTTAACTGTTGTACTGTTTTTAGACTATTTTTTGAACTGATGTACTTTTTTTTTTTACTGTTTTCTCTCACTCACTCAATTCAAAGTGATTGCAACCTAGACATGGGGAAATTTGAAGCACACATGTTTATCAATGTAGAAATCCGATGTGAATATATATATATATATATATATATATATATATATATATATATATAAAATTTTTGCGCCTCGCGTCGCTCGGGCGCGTGCCTTAAGTGCGCCTTGCGCCTCGGGCCATTTGGACCCTTTGCGCCTCTGACTACCTTGAGTGTGATAAAGAACACTAAACTTTCTATATTTGTATTTCATATCCTCAGGAGAAAAAAAAATGGTGTTATCTTTCAGTGCACTTTAGATCCTTTATCACGAGAAGCATGGAAGTGTTTCAACATGTAATCCTGCTGTTGAACCCAAGATTGGAATGACTTATTTTTTGAACTGAGATAAATGCATAACATTCAATATATGTGCATAATATTTGATTGTGTACTCTCCTGCTGATTCTGATATGCATTGTAGGGCTCAAGTGTGCCATTGGTTGTTAAATGGGCTGACACAGAAAAGGAACGGCAAGCCCGGAGGGCTCAAAAAGCTCAATCTCAGTCATCTAATCTTTCTCCTCCAAATTCTATACAGCAGCCTTCAGTCTTTGGGGCACTACCTATGGGATATATGCCTCCATACAACGGATATGGCTATCAGGTCAAACTTAATAAGCTTGTTTTTGGTTAATAGTTTTTCATGATAAATTCTTTTGAGTGGGTATCCAAAAAGTAGGAGTTTGTACAATTATTTGTTCACTTACTATTGCCGGGTAGCGTCATGATGCATAGTTTTATAATGGTTTGCCCTCTTGTTCTTGTCGATTATATGATTTCTGAATATTGCTTGATTTGTTTGTGAATTTCTATCTTGTAGAGTCAGCTCACTTTCTTTATATAGAATGATGGTCAGCTAACTTAAGGTTGGAAGTCTGTGAAGTTCAAGGTTCTCTGGTTGTTCCAGATCAGTCATAGGAGTGTCAACAGGAACAGGATTATTCTTAGTTAGGCTTAGAGCTCATGTTAACCAAACTGAATGGAAGGAAATGATTCAAACAATGGCCCCAAATATTTGGGATGTTATTGTTGATAAACTTAGCGTTTAGGTAGATTCCTTCCTCGTGCTTCATAATAATAAACAATAAAAAAATATTACAAGCCTGGTAAATTTTCTGATGCAGTTTACATTGGCAGTTCAAAGAGTCACAAGTATGTAAAATATACAGATACCTGCCAGCCCACTGGTTCTAACTTTTCTCATTTAAAATCAATAGTATTCTATCTTGTTCCCCTTACAGTATCTTGTCATTAGTATGAGCAACCCCTACTTCCAGAGTCTTTCGTGCTGCTTTTTAAATGTCAAACCAACTTATTACTTCTCTACGGCAATATTTCAATTGGTGCAACCAATAGATGTATCAACTTTAACCTTAACTTTCTATTATTATACCATTTACATCTAGGGCATTCTTCTTTATGTGGCGTCTTATCATATATTAGCTAAAAAATCGAGGGTATTTAATGTTACTGTTCTCAGTTGTACTTGGGAACAATCGTTTTTCTGAAAAGGCAGACTTCTCAACTAAGATCCATTAAAACCATTCGCCTTAAACATCATTTATTTGAGACAAGTGGGTAAATAGTTTACCCAGTGAAACTAGGATAAACAACCAGAATATTCAGAAAGTAACTATAAAGAAGCTACAAAGTTCAGAGATCATAGAAGACCTCAAACAATAGCTAACATCTGTCATAGAATCAACTGAACCAAATTAAACTTATTAAAAGTTAAAAATATTACTAAACCAAATAAGAAGAGCCCCAAGTTCAAACTGCCAACTGGTTTCTATTGTTGTGATTAATCCTATCCAAGTCAGAGCACAACATTACCACGGTGCTTTTGAACGACTGGCAACTTCACCAGTTTCTTCTTTTTATCTGACATATTACCTGCCCAGAATTACGAAGATCTATGACATGAAGTAAAATATGACAAACTGAGTTTTTTTTATGCCCAAACAGCATATTTAGTATGTGCTATATATCTGAATCTTAGGAGCTTGGTAGATGTAACATTATAATTGAGAATCTAGAAGAAGATGTAGGTGTTGTGTGATTATATATGATTGATCTTTTAAGGGCATGATCGATTCCTGAAGTTTCCCATTCAACAATTATCAAGATGGGACAACTGGACAAATTGGAACATTTTCTTGTCCTTTGGCCTGCACCTAATTTGGATTAGTAGAAACATGTTCATACTCTATGGAGCTCATAGTTTTACAGAAGAGTTTCAAAAGTCAAACTTTACAGTGATGCTCAGGGTAACTTTATTTTCTTATATTTATTTCAACTCTATATTGCTTGTTAACTAATCACTTTTCTCTGTTCTGATATTGGTCTTGTTGTATGACGATGAAGCTGAAATTTGTCCAATTTGTGTGTCTGCTTGTAGGCACCTGGAAATTATGGACTTTTGCAATACCCTTTAGCTTCAATGCAAAGTCAAGCATCTTTCCAAAATATGATCTCATCAGCCAGCCAAGGAAATTCATTACGAGGGATCAACCCTGACCTTTCTCCTGGTGCCACAGCTAGAAATTTTGCCACAATGCAGTCCACTGGGTATGTAGGCTCGGCGTATCCATCTATAGCAGGTCTTCAGTATCCTCTTGCCTATCATGGGGGGCTGATGAGCCACAGGCCTTTAGGCAATTCCCATGGCTTGGTTCAACCTGCAAATACGAATAATAATATTTCAGCAAGTTCTCCAGGCGTCAGAACTAGTTCTGGTGGTCAGATTGAAGGTCATGGAATAATTATTATATATCAATTTGAACAGCTCTTTGGTGAAGCTAATGTTTTGAATTGTCCTACTGAACGAGTTTCATTCCTGCTTTGCAGGCCCTACAGGAGCTAATTTATTTATATATCATATCCCTCAAGATTATGGTGATGAGGAGCTCTCAAACGCATTCCAGGGATTTGGCAGGGTTTTGAGTGCTAAAGTCTTCATTGACAAAGCCACTGGTGTTAGTAAATGCTTTGGTAAGTAAGGATAGTTGATGCCTATAGTATACTTCACAAATAATCTCTGCATATGTTCATTTAAATGCCTCCATTCCAGGTTTTGTAAGCTATGAATCACCAGCAGCTGCTCAGGCTGCCATCAATGTGATGAATGGTTTTCCGTTAGGTGGCAAAAAGCTAAAGGTTCAACTCAAAAGAGACAACAAGCCGAGTAAACCTTATTGATGGTGACTTACATGGAAGCAGATTGCTGTTCCAACATCTAGGGTGCAAGATACCTGGGGGATGGAATATAACTGATGGCTGTATATTTCTTCTATACACTCATGCCACAAAGGTGGGAGCTGGGCGTTTCCTTACCAGATTCAGATTCATGAAATTTGTTACAATTGGTGTAATCTATTGCAGCTTATCTTGTAATCTATGTATCATTAAAACTTGATTAGACAACAGCAATTAAATTCATTTCATTGTTTCTTCAGAATCATATTTCTATGCTTTCATTTGGTGGGGTCTTGCCTTTCATTTCCAGTAAAAGACGTCAAACTACGTTCCGTTTAGTTCGTACAGTTTTGCTGGCAAAGAAATTCTTTTGGATGTTGAGTAGTGAGGGTCACAAATGTTTGTACTTTTCTCTGTGTTTACAATGTTTTTTGTTATTATTCAGTGTGTTTGTCAGCTCTCTCTCTCTCTGTAAGCATTTCCTTGAGCACCTTGTGTTACTGTTTATCCCCCAAGTTGTTGGAGGTGTTGGCTCAGACAACTGTGTTCCTGTCAAAGAATTATCCATATGGATGTTTCCATAGGCGAAAGTTGGAACTACTGTACTCATCATATTGTTTCTTTTGAGGATATATTGCCATCTGCTGCGGCAGGTCAGGTATTGTGCACTTTTTACGAATGTCATTCTGACGTCATTCTTTACGTGGATGTCTTTCTTTTCTGTTGGTTATTACATCCCTATATAACCATTCTAGGGATTCACTGCATGATGCCTGGGATATTTCTTCAAAGAAAATGTAAAGCGATATTTTGTCGAACATAGGACTTGTTGATGCATATTGTGGGAGGTTATAGTTATGTTCCTTTTAATCTTTACATTTTTCCACTCTACTCTCAGGAGAACAATTCAGCTAGATAGTTATGGGGTGACTCTAAAGTACTCAACCGTCCTTCTGATATTTCAGCAAGGATTCAACTATTTACCGAGTGTGGTATGCAAGGTACTTTAGTAAATTTCTTTTCTTACTGAATAGCTAAGATGTATATTTATTAATCAAGATTGTGCACCGAGTTGAATGAGTTTTTTTTTCCCCCTACAATAGAAGTTAATTGTAGTTCTTTGGAAACACGTACACTATATAACAATAAGAAACTGACATGTATCATCCCCATCCCCATCCCCATGAAAGGAGAAAAAGAAAGAAAAAATCAGTGTTCCTTTTTTTAGATAAGACCAGTCAATAATGACCTCCACTGTCCCGGGCTACTAGCACTAAGACCCCTTCCCATCAATGGTAAAAAGCGGTAATGCAGATTCGCAACCCGCAATAGGTAATAATGTATCATCTGTCGTATGAATAGACGCAGACCGAACATGTATAATGTATCATCTGTCGTATGAATAGACGCAGACCGAACATGTATAATGCTTACTAAATCTAGAAGCGTCACTAGCCATATGATATGAAGTCCCAAAGTCTAGAATCCAGGAGGAAGAAGATATACTTGTAGGAGCAATAAATTTGGAACTAGCAGAGGTAGCATCCGAAGGACCCGGCAGCTGAAAGAATATTCAGAAACTGTTGGAACTGTGTAATTTTAACGATGAGTGTTAAGGAGTTGTCAAGAACTGTCGGCTACAGATGAGATGTCGGAAGTAGTTGTATCAGCTATAGTAGCCTGACGATATGGAAGCCGTACGTAAGGTCTGCCAGATGCAACCTCATGAGCCTTGCGCTAGGCAAAGGCCTGGCACTCCTGAGTAGAATGAGTATCATGATGCTTGTGCCGAGCACACCACTTCTATCCTTGTTGAGAATTAAGTAGTACCAGTCACAACAAGTCTAGGTGGTCCCTGAGAAACAACATGTTGGGGCCGACCCTGAGGAACAACCTCAGGGTCGAGCAAGTAGAAAAGAACTGCTAGATGCAATCAAATGTCCATCAAGAGATCTTTGATGTGTCTCCTCAGCAGTCAGCTTGTTTACCGCCGTATCAAGAGAAGGACCGGGTGAACATTGTAGCAGAAAACTAGAGGCAATATGAAACTTAAATCGAAGTCCCACACAAAGATGATATAATTTCTAGCGATCCCGATATGCAAGAATCTCCATGTAGTATGAACAACTAGTAGTATTAGAGTGAGACAACTATTTATTCATCGGAGAAGATGACTCTAGTACTCTGTCAAGGAGTTCCTATGGTCGGCAGCTTGAATCGATGATTCAAGTCAATACTACTAAAATTTAGGAATTCAAATTGGATTTTGATGGATTTCTGAGATTTTTTGATGAATTTATGATGAAAATTAGGGTTTTGAATGATGGAATTTGGGGATGGGGATGAAAGTTAGGGTTTAGGGATGGGGAATTGGATAATTAGGGTTTAGGAAAGCTCTGGTGCCATGATAGAAATCAGAGTTTAGGAAGAATGGAATGGATGATATGCCAATGGGTTTATATACTATGACACCCGGAGGAGGCACATCTCTAATCCAAGGTTGGACTAAGGTCCCTGTACTCTCTAACAATTCTAATTGCTATCTATTAATCTAGCTTGTTCGATTTTCTGTTCGCAGGCTCTGCACGTTTTTCTTGCTACAATTTCAACCTGATTCATTGGCATCTTCCTGTTACCATTATAACCTTGAAAATAGAAGTGATGGGGATAAATCGGCGATTAATCATAATTCTTGCCAACTTTCATGCTGGTCTAAATGGTAGATCTCTGTCAGATTGCTGCAACATTTAAATTTGGAGTTATTTGTATTTACCTCCTCATTTACTATTCATAACTCTATTACCCCCTCGGAGGGGGGTAAATACAAATAACTCTTTAATTTAAGAGTCATAATGAGAAAAAAATTGACGAGTCCCGGCTACTATGTTCCAGTATGACTTATGGTCCCTTGGTACCTATTCGGATCTAAGGAAAACAACTATTGTAGATGTTAGTTGGTGTGTACATGTCAGGATGACGTTTTCAGATATTGATTGAAAAGGTGCGAGGTCCATATCCTATCTGTCATATGACTATTGTTGGTATATGATTAATTGCATGTTTGCTGTATTTATCAGCTTACTGGTGGATTTGCTAGTGGCAAGTCAGTTTTATTTGCTAATTTCTCTGTTTCTGTTTATACTAACATTATCAGAGAGCCTTTAGGTTTAGCCACTCCAAAATGAAAACATAATAATAAATTGACAACAGCATGCTAATGTTAATGTGATATGATAACTACGGAATAATGGGCACATAATTGTCCTCGCACTTTAAAGAATATACTTAACATCTTGGTCTTGTTGGCACAAGGAATCACTTGTCCATATATTGTTCATTTAAGATTAAATGTTGGTGGTATGGAACATTAGTAAAATAAGTCAGAAAATCTTTTGGGCAAAGAAACTGAATGCCACTTGGTTAATTTTCGTCAGGAACTTTGTGGAGTGAGTTTTCATGTCATGTTCCTATTACTTGAATGGAAACTGTAATTGCATTAGTATATGTCATGTTATTATTGCATATAGCTTAGAGTTACTAATTTACAAAATTTATTATGTTTTGTTTAGATCACCAGACAGCATTTAGCAATGCGTAATGAAATTTGTTGTATTGGAGAAATTATTCAATTTCCTGGTTATGTGGTGGACAAAGGGAAAGATATGGAGTCAGGGACCATAATTCTTTAGGCTCCATTAGACATATGGCACTTTAAATGCTTCGTCCATAGGGAATGTGATAACAGCCAAGACAGAAAACCAGATATTGTTTATACCCAAGCTTTTTGGCTACTCTTGTACACATGTACTGTTGACCTTGAAATTTTTAATAGACAAGATTGACAGCTTATACCAATTGATACCTGGGCATTTTATGCACAGTGTTTTTATTTTTATTTTTATTTTTATTTTTATTTTTATTTTTATTTTTATGAATGAGCTTTATATGAATGAGTAAATGCAATTTACTTTACTGAAAGTAGACATTTTGGTTTAATATGTTACAAGGAGCTGAAACTTACTTATTGGACAGGTTGACAAAAGTAAGGACCACAAGGCCGCCTTACTGGTGCAATCTTAACCTTATGCATGGACCAGGCAGCAGAAGGGAATCAATCATACAGAGAGAGAGGTATGCAAAGTTTAAAATACAGAAAATACAGGCATCTAAGTTTTTACAAAAAATACACACCAAGTAATTATTCCCTAATCTATTTATTTATTTATTTATTTATTTATTTATTTATTTATTTATTTCTCTTGTATGTTCATGTAAATCACAATCTTTTGACAATTTCAGACCTTCGCAGACTTGTAGCACAAGATATGACCTAAAAGTAGAGTTGAGCATTCATGAGGATGAGACTATCCGGTTTGGGAGTCAACTTTATGTGCCGAGAGGAGATATCCGACAGAAGATTATGTCAGAGGCCCACGGTTCACAGTACTCAGTGCATCCAGAAGGGCGAAGATGTATCGGGATATTCGTCAGCACTTTTGGTGGAATGGTATAAAGAGGAAGATAGATCGGTTCGTTTCTCGGTGTTTAGTCTGTCAGCAGGTCAAGGCTGAACATCAGAGACCGGTCGGACTACTTCAGCCTTTACTGATTTTGGAATGGAAGTGGGATCATATTAATATGGACTTTGTGACCGGTCTTCTTAGATCCCCGTCTAGCAGAGATGCTATATACGTTATACTGGATCGACTCACGAAGGTTACTCACTTTCTTCCTTTCAGGATAGGCCAGTATACAGAGCAGCTAACTGTGATGTACATGAGGCAAATAGTCAGATTGTATGGCGTACCAATTAGCATAGTCTTAGATAGATATTTGCGGTTCACATCTCATTTCTGGCAGAGCCTACAACAGAGTTTGGGTACTAGGTTGAAATTCAGTTCAACCTACCATCCGTAGACAGACGTGGACAGTCGGAGCGTACTATTCAGACTTTGGAGGATATGCTTCGATCTTGTACACTTGACTTCGGTGGATCTTGGGAGGATCACTTGCATTTAGTAGAGTTCTCCTATAACAACAGCTTCTAGGCGAGCATTCAGATGGCACCCTTCGAGGCTTTGTATGGTTGGAGATGCAGATCACCGTTAGCTTGGGATGACATTGGCGAGAGACAGATGCTTGATCCAGAGATGATTGCTCAGTTAGTTGGAGTGATCAGGAAGATCAGAGAACATCTTAGAGTGGCTCAGGATAGCCATCGACATTGGACAGATCAGTACCATCGTCATCTTGAGTTTTCTGTCGGCGACCATGTATTTCTGAGAATTTTGTCTACCCGTGGAGTTATCAGATTTGGAGTACGGAAAAAACTTAGTCCTAGATATATAGGCCTGTTAGATATTCTCGAGCGAGTTGAAGACGTATCATATCGTCTAGCTCTTCCACCATCGCTTCATGAGTTACATGACGTCTTTCACGTATCTCAGTTGCGTCGATATATTCCAGATCCAAGCCATATCCTGGATCATTCTGAGTTGGTCGTTGGTACTGACCTATCATATGAGTATCTATTTTGGACCAGAGGGAGAAGGTTCTCAAGAACCTGACTATCGGATTAGTTCGAGTTGCTTGGGGACATCACTCATTGGGCGAGTCTACGTGGGAGCGCAATGATGCTATGCATACTCGTTATCCATTTCTCTTCGACTCGGGAGGTATACTTATTCGCATACTCATGTTCTATCTTAGCCTGTGCATGTGATTGATTGATAGCTTATCTATTATGCCTGTAATTGTTTCTTTTCTGATTTCTTGTTATTGTTCAGGAAATTTTATGCTCACATGAGTTTTCTGCTTATTTTAGTTCAGTGCTTGCTTTCTTGGATTTTCTTGTTAGTTGATTTTGGATCCTTATGGAAATTTCAAGGACAAATTTTTTTTAAGGAGAGAAGAGTTGTGAGACTCGTCTTTTGTGCTAATTATTGTATTTTATTAGTTATCAAGGAAGCTCAAAAATTCTCAAAAAATTAAAACTTTACTACTTGACCGGTATACCGACGGTATATTGCCGAAGATATTTGTTTTACTTTTCGAAATATTTTTGAGAATCTCTCTATATATAGTGCTCGAGTTCATTTCCTTTCTTTCTTTCTCTTTCTCTCTCTTCTCTTCTTCATTTTTCTCTCGGGCTCAGAGCTTGGTCTTGAGACATGGAGTGTGGTTTCTGAACCCTTTCGTAGTGGTGGACTAGAAGGTTTAGGCTGGGAGCTCGCTTTAGGCAAGTACACCTTGTCGATTTTGTGAACTTCTTTTACTTTCTGTCATTTTACTTTCCTAGAGCTTTGGTTGTTGCTTTTTAGTTTAGACATGCTTTACTATAGTTGTTCATATCGTGATTTCTAGCCTAGTGACCGTTTTGGTTTTGATTTCTGGTAGAATCTTGTTCCGTTCCTTTTTGGTAACTCGGTAACGAAAACGGTACCGGAGTTGTGACCGTGAGATTTAGTCTATATTGTGATATGAGACTTACCCTAGACTTGACTTCTTGTTCGACTTGGTTCTGGTAATTTTTGGGATTTGATTTGGGTCCCGAAAATCAGATTTGACTGAACCATGTTTATCCTTGGAAATCGGCATACCGACGGTATACTACATTATACCGACTGTATACCGATTTTGACCGACTTGGATTTCTAGATATTTTCTGTGAATCTTGTCGGCATACCGACGGTGTACTACAGTGTACCGACGGTATGCCGATCATTGCCGACATTGTTAACCGACTTCAGGATATTTGTCTTGGCCGACATATCGACGGTATACTACAGTATACCGACGGTATACCGATTTGTGGAACTTTGTTTTCCAGAATCTTTCTTGCCTACTTGAAACGACATACCGACCGTATACTACAGTGTATCGACGGTATACCGATTTATTGGAATCCAGAACTTGCTGTGTTTTTCTATCTCCGGACCGGCATACTGACGTTGTACTGGACTGTACCGACGATATACCGATCGTGCTCTTTCTTTAGGAATTTTTGGTTTTTCTTGTTTTCATTTTGATTTTTCTGGATTTTGCTTGGACATGCGATGACTTGACCTGATTGGACATGAACTTACATGGCTTCAGATGACTTAACTTGACTTGACTTTACTCGGTTTCACCGGACTTTGCCCGGCTATACATGATGACATGATTGACTGGACTGACTTGGCATGATTTTACATGGCTTCATCGGACATGGCTTGACTTGGTTTCATCTGGATGAACATGACTTCACATGGTTGTACATGACTTTACCTGGCTTCACATGACTTTACCTGGCTTCACTCGGATTCACGTGGCTTGGTTGTTATCGTGGTTTACATGAGTCCGTTTGTGAAATGTATATTAAAACTTGTTTATATTAGAACATGTTTTGTTGTAACATGTCTAGGATGAATTCTGCGGAATGCCACACCCGGATTCATACAAGAAACTGCTATAGGTTATTAACTAGAGATTCACTTAGTACATGGCTAGAGATTTTTCTAGACTGGATGCAGTCTCAGTTATTCATATGGTTATCTTGTGGAGTATCTTGTGGAGTACCCAGTTGTTTATCTTATGGAGTATCTTGAGGAGTACCCGGTGCTGATTTGTGCGTATGGATCTCCCGGACGGACTGTAGGGGCATGCGATCAGAAGGAACTCTAGTATCGCGTTGCATTATAATTGTTAGTAATTATGATTACGATAACCCTAGTTAGTTAAAGTATCAAGTCGTACTTATATGATTTGCCGTGATTTATGGATGATGGTTAGTCTAGGCTTTACATGATCACACCTTTATTTTCTATACTTGTTACTCTATTGATTATCAGTTCATGATGTCTCATTGCAGGTTTACAGTATTTTCTTTATTATCCTAAGATCATTTACATTCAGTTTTTACTTTCAGTATTTGTATTACTTGTGTTGTTGGTTTAAGTCCTTAGATTGACTTCCTTTGTGGTACTTGCTATTTGGGAGTCTGACCCTACTAGTTTTGCATGGCCAGATCCAGTAGCAGCACCAGAGGATCTTCCGTACCTTCCCGAGGATGGTGATCACCAGGAGCACTAGACCGCTTGAGTGGGTTTTCTTATTTTTCCACTATGTTATACATTCTACTTTTGTTGGCGTTTAACCACCAAGTACGTGTTTAGCTCATGTTTTGGTGTAAACCCCCTGATTTTTTAAAATTTTCAAAACTGGATTTTTTCACAATTTTCTGGAATTTTCTGGGAATTTTCTGTAAATTAAAAACAGGGTTTTAATTATTCAATAATTTTTAATTGATAATAAACAGTATTAAAATATTATGAAAATAATATTTTTGGGTGTAAAATAAAAAACTGGACTTAGGGCAATTTTTCTGGAATTTATCGGACCCCAGACCTATTTTTAAATGCCTAAAAACTATTTATTTAATTAATTAATTATTTATTAATTAATTTACTGTTTTTAATTATTATTAATATTATTATTATTATTTATTATATACCCAGCCCGGCCCGCGGCCCGTTGGGCCGGCCCGGCCCAGCCCAAACCGAGCCCAGCCCCTAGCGGGTCGGGTCGGATCCGCCAGACCCGACCCGCAACCCGCTAGCCCGCCCCCTCTCTCTCCCCCACGACTCCCTCTCTCCCCGTGCCCGCCGCGTCCGGCGCCGCTCCGCCCGCCTCGCGCCGCGCTGCCCGCCCACGTCCTCCGCCCCGATCGCCCTCTCCCTCTGCCTCTCTCCTCCCTATAAATTCCCCCCAGCCTCCTCCGATCTCCCCCACCGACCCCGGCCATCCTCCGTCGAACCCCTCCCCGCCGACGTCGATTTCCTCCGCCGCAGCGCCGTGACGCCCCGCCGTGCAGACCCTGACGCAGCCCAGCCGCCGTCCAGCGCCGTCGACGACAGCAGCAGGCCGCAGCAGCTCGAGCCGAGCCGCCTCCGGCCACCGCAGCGCCGACGAGCCCGGCCACCGCCTCGCCGCGCTGCGCCGGTCCCCTCCGCCTCCGCCTGGCCGCAGAGGCGCCGTCCCCGCCGCCGGCCGAGTCCCCTAGCCCTAACCCTAACCCTAATTCTCGAGTCCGTGTCCGACACGAATCGGACACGTGTCGGACACGAAATCAACGCAGGTTTTCGGGTCCCCTTCAGGTGCGTGTAACTTTTTCCTCGTAGCTCGGATTTCGATTTCGCAAATTGCGTTGCGAAGCCTGTATGACCCTCTCGGTGCCCGGATAAACTGTTCGGGGCATCGCGTCCTGTGGTGATCGCACACCGCGATCCAAAAACAGGAAAAACCCAGACCCTGTTTCACCCCGGAACCGAGTACGCCCCGCCAAACGGGACGACTTGGTCGTGCGCGGTCTTCACAGATACGTGCGCCTCGTCGATACGGACGTGTGAGATTTCGCGGAAGCTGATTCGGGTGTGCGTGCACACCGGAATCAACGCGTATCCGCGGACATCGCCCCGTATCCGTACTTTCTGGAACGCGCCCTAACTTTGTATACACGCGTCGGATCGAAACGAAACTTGCGCTATCGGACTCGTAGCGATACGCTGGTCCTGTGACCCAAGTTTGGTTCGATTCTGAGAACGTTGACGAAATCGCGTGTCGTGGGCCCCACAGGCCCCACTCGACGGGCGATTTTGTGTTCGGCTCATCGGAATCCAATTCTGGAAGTTCCGTTGGGTTCGTATCATCGTTCCTGACCTGTTGACACTGAGTTTGGGGAATTTGGAGACCTTTGACCCTGACGCATTTTTCGGTGCAAAGCGGGCCCGCATGTGGACCCCGTTTTGACCCGAAACTGCCGTTTTTGTCCTTGTCTCCAAATTGGACTCAAGGACAGGCGTTTCTAGCTGATTGATATTTTCTGGATCTGATGGTGATGTTTGTTTCAGCAACCGGAGTACCGCCTGCAAATCCAACTGAAGTCAGAGCCAAAATCAGAGCCGGAACCACAGGCAAGTGTACCTTGCCAAACCCTGCAGCTTGCTATTTATTTTCTGGACTTAATTATGCATTAGTGGGCAAGTAAAGCTTGTCAATTCTCAGTAATTTTTGACATAGTATTTTACTTGATTTCTTGTGAAATTAAATGTAACTTGTTTTAACTGCTTAACCTAGGAAACGTGTGACGTGCTTAGTGTCCGATCACAGTCGGGTGCCAACCCCGTACGCGGAGTTGGGTACGTCATTAGAGATGGACATTCGACACCCTTACTCTTGGTACTTGTCTTATCAAGTACTCCAGAACCCAGGATACTTGACACTATTCATGAGACAGAGTCTTCCCGAGATATTCGTGGTGATTCTGTATAGGATACAGGACTTGACAGAGGTATTTATTTACATACAGTATGACTTGTTGCATTAGCTATGATCCCGCTGGCATCAGCATGAGACGTTATGGTCATGATATGCGTGATTACATTGGGTGGGGAGAGACACACAGGCTACAGGTTGATGTTATATTATGCCGGCGTCGTAGTCTCCCATTGAGCTAGACAACTACATGATATCACTGCTACCGGCTCCCCGACACAGAGCTTGTAGTAGTTTCAGCCTGAGTTTCTCGTGCTGCTCTCATATTGCATCTCACTTAGCTGGTTACATAGTTTGCCCTATTGCTTATTTAATTCCTGCACTGCATTTATTTTGGCTTGTATTTTCTGTACCTTGTTATGTCCCCTGAGGACCTGGAATGGACTATGTCCCCAGGTATAGCCGAAGAGATCCACCCAGAGCTACACCGTACAGGACCACTTCCAGGAGCTGTACCAGGACCTGAGGACGAGATCACACCAGAGGACTTCTCCTGAGCATTGGCTGTATAGAGTCAGTTATCTCTGTTTCTATTTCCAGTTGTTTAATTCCTGTCTATTTGCATGGTTGTACCAGACATATTCTCGGATTTATTTCCCGAGGAATTTATTGAGATTTGACAGTTATTTCTAATTACATTACTCTGTCTATTAATCTGTGATATCTGTTGTGGATGATATTAGAATAACCTAAGACTTGTAACAAATGCTCTATTTCCTGTTGACTACAGCTTAAGCATGCCCTGATGGATCCATTAAATTGGGTAGTCCATCGGTGCGTGCTGCTGGCCATTGCCACGTGTCCAGTCCCTCGACATTTTGGGGCTGGGGCGTGACATGGTTTTTGTGGTGGCCCATGCAGGTCTCTACGACTAATTTGTTCGGTTTCAACTCAGGGACCGAACAGGCCTGCAAATAAGATAGGATAAGTTTAGGATCTCATCCACTTGCTTGAAAACGTTCTTGGTATCCATATCGACTTCGAATTTAATTCCTTGACTTGCATCCTGCCTTAATTTCTGTGCGCCTCTTATTGTTTATTTTGGTTGCAGGGTTATGGATTCACGAGCAAACGACGAGACTCCCATAACGTCACCACGGGATGCTGAGGTAACCAACGAAGACGAAATAACACCAGTAGATGAAGGACAGTCAGCTCAACAACATGCCCCGAGAGTCCAGCAAGATGACAATCCACCAACAACGCCAGTTACTCCATCAATGCCCGTAATCCTACCAGGACAGGCCATGGACGGACAGCAGATGTTTCAAATGGTCTGTGCAATAATGCAAGCACAACAAGAGGCTTTGAGTCGCAGCTTAGTAACTGCACTGGAGCAGGCCAACCTACCAACTCGACGGCCAACGACGGGCTCTATCACCGACTTTCGCCAGCTGAAGCCCCGTACCTTCTCAGGCAAGGAAGAGTCCACTGAAGTTCATGAGTGGCTCACCAACACTCAACATCAATTAGAAGCAGCTGAGCTTCCAAAGGAACGTTGGATGACTGCCGTCAGGATGCAGTTGACGGACAATGCACATCACTGGTGGCTATCTGAGGAAGCACGACTCGGACCAGACCAAGTCACTTGGGAAGAGTTCTCTAGACTCTTTCAGGAGATGTACATTCCAGCTATCGCTCGATCAGAACTTCGGGACAAGTTCAATCACCTCACTCAGGATACTAAGACGGTGGAAGAGTACAACGCGGAGTTCATTCGTCTGAGTCGCTTCGCTCCAACGTTGATCCCGACAGAAGAAGAGAAGGCTGAGAAATTCTTCGACGGACTAAACATTGAGCTACAGAAACTGATTGGATCCGTTGCACCTACTTCGTATTCGGACGTCCTTGCTGCAGCGCGACGCATTGAGCGCGTCATCAGGAGAGAGACTAGTCTGAAACGGACTTCCACTTCAGCACCACTGGAAGGAGTTGCAAAAAGACCTCACGTACACCAGCCACCAGAAGCATCTCCACAGGCAATACCTGTTTGCCCATACTGTCACCGGCGAGGTCATATAGAAAACAAGTGCAGACGGAAAATGAGATTATGTTTGGCTTGCGGATCCAGTCAGCATTTACTGAGGGAATGCCCTGAGCGTCGAGAAGGAGCACCAAGGGTAAACCAACGAGCATTACCAGTAGCGAGGCCAGCCCCTCCCGTATTGGAAGCACCACAAACGGAAGTTCAAGGAGTCCTACCACCAACTCCAGCAGGGTATCAGCCAAGGCCACCCTTGATACCCCAGGAACTACTCTTCCAGCAGGCTCAACAGCAGAAGAATCGACTGCACGGACGCGAGCAAGCCCTGACGATGACAGTGGAGAACGCGCAGACTCGGGGAATAGCCAATGCGCGTAAGTGATTCGTAGTTATCCGTTTTAGTCTTGTGTAGCTCGTGCCTCTTGGTTCGTGACCTCAGCCCCAACCTAGTAATTTGCAACTTGTTAATAACAACCTGGTTTTCATAAAAGTTATAGATCTTTTACTTTAACTATATTTTTCTGGAAGTGCATAACTTCCATTTTAGGGAAAAGGTATTTCCCTAAATATCTTGTGATGTGTTTTCAAACGATGCTTGCGACCGCGTCATCTTTGTTGACCGGTTATTCTTTGATTGCGAGGACGCAATCCTCTTAAGGGGGGTAGATTGAAAACCCCCTGATTTTTCAAAATTTTCAAAACTGGATTTTTTCACAATTTTCTGGAATTTTCTGGGAATTTTCTGTAAATTAAAAACAGGGTTTTAATTATTCAATAATTTTTAATTGATAATAAACAGTATTAAAATATTATGAAAATAATATTTTTGGGTGTAAAATAAAAAACTGGACTTAGGGCAATTTTTTTGGAATTTATCGGACCCCAGACCTATTTTTAAATGCCTAAAAACTATTTATTTAATTAATTAATTATTTATTAATTTACTGTTTTTAATTATTATTAATATTATTATTATTATTTATTATATACCCAGCCCGGCCCGCGGCCCGTTGGGCCGGCCCGGCCCAGCCCAAACCGAGCCCAGCCCCTAGCGGGTCGGGTCGGATCCGCCAGACCCGACCCGCAACCCGCTAGCCCGCCCCCTCTCTCTCCCCCACGACTCCCTCTCTCCCCGTGCCCGCCGCGTCCGGCGCCGCTCCGCCCGCCTCGCGCCGCGCTGCCCGCCCACGTCCTCCGCCCCGATCGCCCTCTCCCTCTCCCTCTCTCCTCCCTATAAATTACCCCCAGCCTCCTCCGATCTCCCCCACCGACCCCGGCCATCCTCCGTCGAACCCCTCCCCGCCGACGTCGATCTCCTCCGCCGCAGCGCCGTGACGCCCCGCCGTGCAGACCCCGACGCAGCCCAGCCGCCGTCCAGCGCCGTCGACGACAGCAGCAGGCCGCAGCAGCTCGAGCCGAGCCGCCTCCGGCCACCGCAGCGCCGACGAGCCCGGCCACCGCCTCGCCGCGCTGCGCCGATCCCCTCCGCCTCCGCCTGGCCGCAGAGGCGCCGTCCCCGCCGCCGGCCGAGTCCCCTAGCCCTAACCCTAACCCTAATTCTCGAGTCCGTGTCCGACACGAATCGGACACGTGTCGGACACGAAATCAACCCTGGTTTTCGGGTCCCCTTCAGGTGCGTGTAACTTTTTCCTCGTAGCTCGGATTTCGATTTCGCAAATTGCGTTGCGAAGCCTGTATGACCCTCTCGGTGCCCGGACAAACTGTTCGGGGCATCGCGTCCTGTGGTGATCGCACACCGCGATCCAAAAACAGGAAAAACCCAGATCCTGTTTCACCCCGGAACCGAGTACGCCCCGCCAAACGGGACGACTTGGTCGTGCGCGGTCTTCACAGATACGTGCGCCTCGTCGATACGGACGTGTGGGATTTCGCGGAAGCTGATTCGGGTGTGCGTGCACACCGGAATCAACGCGTATCCGCGGACATCGCCCCGTATCCGTACTTTCTGGAATGCGCCCTAACTTTGTGTACACGCGTCGGATCGAAACGAAACTTGCGCTATCGGACTCGTAGCGATACGCTGGTCCTGTGACCCAAGTTTGGTTCGATTCTGAGAACGTTGACGAAATCGCGTGTCGTGGGCCCCACAGGCCCCGCTCGACGGGCGATTTTGTGTTCGGCTCATCGGAATCCAATTCTGGAAGTTCCGTTGGGTTCGTATCATCGTTCCTGACCTGTTGACACTGAGTTTGGGGAATTTGGAGACCTTTGACCCTGACGCGTTTTTCGGTGCAAAGCGGGCCCGCATGTGGACCCCGTTTTGACCCGAAACTGCCGTTTTTGCCCTTGTCTCCAAATTGGACCCAAGGACAGGCGTTTCTAGCTGATTGATATTTTCTGGATCTGATGGTGATGTTTGTTTCAGCAACCGGAGTACCGCCTGCAAATCCAACTGAAGTCAGAGCCGAAATCAGAGCCGGAACCACAGGCAAGTGTACCTTGCCAAACCCTGCAGCTTGCTATTTATTTTCTGGACTTAATTATGCATTAGTGGGCAAGTAAAGCTTGCCAATTCTCAGTAATTCTTGACATAGTATTTTACTTGATTTCTTGTGAAATTAAATGTAACTTGTTTTAACTGCTTAACCTAGGAAACGTGTGACGTGCTTAGTGTCCGATCACAGTCGGGTGCCAACCCCGTACGCGGAGTTGGGTACGTCATTAGAGATGGACATTCAACACCCTTACTCTTGGTACTTGTCTTATCAAGTACTCCAGAACCCAGGACACTTGACACTATTCATGAGACAGAGTCTTCCCGAGATATTCGTGGTGATTCTGTATAGGATACAGGACTTGACAGAGGTATTTATTTACATACAGTATGACTTGTTGCATTAGCTATGATCCCACTGGCATGAGCATGAGACGTTATGGTCATGATATGCGTGATTATATTGGGTGGGGAGAGACACACAGGCTACAGGTTGATGTTATATTATGCCGGCGTCGTAGTCTCCCATTGAGCTAGACAACTACATGATATCACTGCTACCCGGCTCCCCGACACAGAGCTTGTAGTAGTTTCAGCCTGAGTTTCTCGTGCTGCTCTCATATTGCATCTCACTTAGCTGGTTACATAGTTTGCCCTATTGCTTATTTAATTCCTGTACTGCATTTATTTTGGCTTGTATTTTCTGTACCTTGTTATGTCCCCTGAGGACCTGGAATGGACTATGTCCCCAGGTATAGCCGAAGAGTCCACCCAGAGCTACACCGTACAGGACCACTTCCAGGAGCTGTACCAGGACCTGAGGACGAGATCGCACCAGAGGACTTCTCCTGAGCATTGGCTGTATAGAGTCAGTTATCTCTGTTTCTATTTCCAGTTGTTTAATTCCTGTCTATTTGCATGGTTGTACCAGACATATTCTCGGATTTGTTTCCCGAGGAATTTATTGAGATTTGACAGTTATTTCTAATTACATTACTCTGTCTATTAATCTGTGATATCTGTTGTGGATGATATTAGAATAACCTGAGACTTGTAACAAATGCTCTATTTTCTGTTGACTACAGCTTAAGCATGCCCTGATGGATCCATTAAATTGGGTAGTCCATCGGTGCGTGCTGCTGGCCATTGCCACGTGTCCAGTCCCTCGGCATTTTGGGGCTGGGGCGTGACATTTGGTTTGATCAGTTAGCCTACGGGCAATAGCATGATTTACAAATCGTAGGGTTGATCATGTATGACTCAGATTCTGGCTAGTTTATTCATTTGAGTTTACTAGCATCATGATCAACACTTTACTATTATATTTCAACTGATCTTATATCTTGTTATTATTCCTGTTGTTCTTGTGATTGAGACACTATGGTTTATTGGACCTAGGTTTGACTGTTAGTTTGTAGTAGTGACCCCTCATGTCTTACAGCTTCACCGTATATGCGGCGTACCAGTGTGTTCTAAGTATACGTAATTGGCCTTGTCAGCCCCGCTCTCCAGTATTCTGGTTCTGGGACATGACAACTCCGTCGCCGAGTCCTTCCTCGAGGCATGATCCGCTTAATGTGGGACTTGATTCCGAAGAAACCAATCCATAACGAGGAAAGGATCTTGATTCAATTTGTCCCGATCGAACGATACCAAGTATTCCTTAGCCGCACTCCCCAAACAGGGGAAACGTGGCACTACATCTTAACCAACTGATAAAAAGTTTCATCCTCGAAACTTAGGAATGGAACCTACCTCTAAGAAAACAATCAGAAAAACTTTTCTTTCATGTCTGATTCGAGTTCCCAGGTCGACCCATTGACCGCGTGGTTCCGCCATAGTACGTGTACGAGCGGGACTGAACGATTCTGGAGCTGCTTATCCTTTCGATCAATGATCTGCACATGTTCTACTTTATAGAACAAGTCTGCTTGCAAATCCAACTGACCAAAATCTACCAGGTGACTCGGATCATGCACGTACTTCGTAGCTGTGACACGTGAAAGATATCATGCACGTCTGATAGGCTCAGTGTTAGGGCAATTTGATATGCAACTGGGATGACTCGTCTGAGAATCTCAAACGGACCAACAAATCGAGGACTTAGCTTCCCTTTTACTCCAAATCTTGTAACTCCTCGCATCGGCGTGACCTTGAAAAACACGTGATCACCAGCTGTAAATTCAAGGGATCATCTGTGGATGTCCGCATAACTCTTTTGTCTGCTTTGCGCCACCTTTAATATGTAGTGCCCCGTTTTCCCTATTCGGGGAGCGCGGTTAAGGAATACTTGGTATCGTTCGATCGGGACAAATTGAATCAAATTTCTTTCCTCGTTATAGATTGGTTTCTTCGGTATCAAGTCCCACATTCAGCGGATCGTGCCTCGAGAAAGGACTCGGTGGCAGAGTCGCGAGGGGCCTTCCGTTGCGCTGGTTTCTTTGCCAGTTTTTGATGCCGGTTGGTTGCTTTCTTTTTGGTTTTGTGACTTGTGTTTTCTTGAACGATTTTGATGAATTTTATTGTCTTCGTTCTTTGAATTTCGTATTTTGTATCGAACCCTCAGAGATCGAGGCATGAGATATTGATCATCTGTTGGTGCATGCATGTGATCCTGTAGGCGACGCGCAAGCGGAGTCTTGAAGATCTCCCATTTCTCTCCCCTGATTCACCAACTTTGAGTAGCCTTACCTTCGATTAGCTCCCTTCTTCCAAGTCTTCACTCTTAAAAATCTGACTCGCTTGTGCTTTTCGATCAACGATACCATAATAATGATAACTGAGTCAAGATAATAATAAGTAAACTTGAAACACTTATGCTTGTCACACAAAAATCACCATACGATCATATTGCTGCGTGCTTGTCCGCTATGCATGTATCTATTTTATGTTGCAATTGTAGCTAGAATTCATTCATCTATTTTATGTTGCAATGTGTAGTGCATAACTTGAAATGTGATAACTTGAGCATATGGGCTATGCTATGGAATTTTTTTGAACTCTTATACTTCATGCTTGTTGTCTTGAAATGCTTGGTTTGATAATCTAGTTGAGATGATGCATGGTCACGAAAAACTTGTGCACAAGGTGTAGGGTTCCTAGGAACGGTCTCTGGGGTACCGGAACCGATTCGTCCTAAGGGGAACGTTAGTATAATCGTGCTAATGGCCTAGCACGAGTGAGTTCGTAACTTGCAACTGAGTTATCTGCTCACAATTGCAAGGATTACCGTCTACCTTAACTATAACTCGTCCTGTATGGCTATGGCAGTGACCCCATATCTGTGTATATTTAAACTGTGCAAGCTAACTATGTCTTCGTGGTAGGGAAGAACATGATAAGTTTTGTGCAGGTGGTTCAGACGAACGGATAAAAGTCACCGAACGGTGGCATATTTATTTCAGTTATTTTAATCCTATTGTATGTTGTAACTTGAACTAAGGCAAGATAGATAGACCACAATAATAATTTGTATGCTTCACATGAATACTGTGTTGATTTGGTCAGTTAGGTTAGCTCGCCCTCACCGGTACTTTTCAAAGTACTGACCCTCGTTGCAGCAGGTTCTCCGAGTGGAGGCGACGCGGCGAGGAGTTGAAGCTTCTTCCCCCAACTAGTCAATTACTCGGGGCATTCCGTCCGTGTCTTTTGAAGCTTGTACAAATCATCCGGAGCTCGTGCACACATCTTATGCAGCTCCCAGACAAGCGATAGCTTCGCCCGAATGTGCCTATTATCTTTTGAAGTTTTAGTAAATGATGTAATGTATGGAATGGCTATCTCATTTTGCGTCCCTCTTGTAAGCCCGAATGACACCCCTTTACTTTTGAGTCAAGAGTTTGTAATAATGATGTACATTATCAATAAAGAGAACTTTTCTTCATTTCATATGTGTTATTAGACTCAGAAACTCTGTTGTTGTGTTTCTACATATATATCATTATGCTAGGTTTTGTGTGGACACGCCTTACGCTCGTATGACATCACGTCCGGGGGACGATTAGCGATTATTTAGAATCAGGGCGTGACAGGGTTTGGGTGGAGGTCAGAGGAGATGACGAGGTAGAGATGGAAGAGGTTTAGGATTTTGAAGATGGAGAGAGAGAGAGAGAGAGAGAGAGAGAGAATAATTGGGGTTTGGGGGTGGACGGTCCCTAGTAAGAAAATCTCTAAACTGGGCTAGCTCCAATCCTGGCTAGCTCCGAGTGTGCTTTGAAGTGACCCGATAAAAGTTCAAGTAAAATGGTGGGTGTTAGGATGTTAATTCAAGTTATGGGGAGGAGGAGTGGAAACAAAAATAATTTATGGCCCCAGAGGACTGGTTCCGTCCGCTCTCGCTGTAAAACCCCTAATCCTAAAAATCGTATTAAGCTATTTTTTAATTAATTAATTAATTGAATTATAGTAATTATGAGATAATTAGGAGAAATAGATTTTATTTAATTTTTATTTTAGGTGTTTGTGCATTTAGGGAATTTATGGAGCTAGTATAATTTTTTTCTAATTTATTTCATGTAGGAGACCCTTTGGACGGTTGCTAGCTTAATGATATACAATAATATAATTTTTAGAAATTTTCTATATATATATATATATATATATATATATATATATATATAGTTAAATAGAAATAGAAAAAGAAAGACAAAGAAATAAAAAAGATTGGAAATAAAAGAAAAAATAGAATAAAGAAAAGAAAATAGAAAACCTTAATGGTATTAAACCCTACCCGTTAATCCTCTATCCTACCTGCATTACCAAATCAAAACCCCAGCCGCAAGGAATTAAAAGAGCAGCCGCAACAATGATACTACTCAACCCACGCGAGCGGACTCGCCCCCCCATCCTATCTAACTATATAAGCCTCCATCTCTTTGATCAAAACCCTAACCCTAGATCATCTTCATCTTCCCCTCGACCGCGCCGCCAACTCCAACCGGAGAACCGCCCAGCCAAGCCGCCCAGAACCGACCCCAACGACCGCGATCAACCGCGAACGCGCGTTGCAGTTTCAAACAACAGAAGTACCTGTGTTCACGTGCTGTTTTTTGTCACCTCGCTCAACCAAACTCGACCCCGTCTTCACTGGTACGTTCACCACTTAACCTCCTTCAATATCTGTATGATAGTTGACCTCGAACAGCGCGTAACCCTAGGTGAAAACAACGTCCAAGTTGACGGAAAAAGATAATTTTTGGGTATCGCAGAAAACTACGGTAACTACCTATATTCCCGGATTCGTATCTCCCACCACAAAGATCCGAATTCAATTTTTCTTTTTGGTATGCGAAGACCACTTGACCTAGTTTATTTTCTGTCAAATATATTAATTTATTAGTTGCTGTGTGTAGAATTAAATTAGATAGAAAAACCCGTCAATATAATTTTGGCAATTTTCAGAAATTGCGATACTGAGCGCGCCCCGCCAAACGGGACCGCCCCGTCGTGTACCAAGTGTACCAAAAGGTGCGCACAGCATACCCGGACGTGTGAGATTTCGTAGAAACTGATTTGGACGCGTGTGCGCGTCGGAATCAGCCCGTATCCGCAGCAAATCCCCGTGTCACAACTTTTGTAAAAGTCCTGCGCATTTTGTGCACGCTCGTCAGAATGCGACGAAACTTGCGCCACTGGACTCGTGGTAAATTACCACGCTAGTCCTGTGACCCAATTTTCACGCAATTCTGAGACAGTTGACCAAGTCGCCAATTGGCGGGCCCACGGTTGACTTTTTGGGCAAAATTATGTTCGGCTCATCGAAATTCACATTTGGACATACCGTTGAGTTCGTGCTGACATTTAGAATTTGTTTGACCTATAATTTGTCCCATTTAGAGACTGTTACCCCTGACATGCTTTTCGGTACAAAGTGGCCCACACGTGGACCCTACTTTGACCCGAAATTACCGTTTTGCCCCTGTGTCCAAATTGGACGAAAGGGAAGTAATTTTTAGCTATTTTGCTTATTCTGGGAACGTTGGTGATGTCTATTTCAGCATCCGGAGATATTTGTTCTGAGGCCATAGCTTCTGATCCTGTGTATTTGACATCTGGACGTTATATTTTGCAGCTTCTTGTTAGGCAAGTATACATTGCCATTGTACTGTTATTCATATTCCATATATTGCATGCATCTTTATTTTCTATCTTTAGTTCATATATTTTAACTATTATATAAAATGCGTGCGACGGTGTCATCACGATATATTTTTATTTATGTATTTGCATTGACCTTGTTTATGAGACCGCCCCATTATCATGAAACATCATTAGGTTTCATTGGCCGTGACACAGTTGTTACACGAGTGTGAGTCTCATATAGAGATCACGGACTGCGTGACAGGTCTGGCCTCCTGTACGTATGGACAGTGCATTAGGGATAACTGCTAATAGAAACTTTGTATGCTAGAAGACTTAGCAGTTATTAAAGGTCCATTGACATAGCCTATTGTAGTGCGGTGGTCCAATCCTTGTCCTTGTTTGGTTGCAGGATTGGGCTAGGGTATTAAAGATAGGCTACGAACCAAATCGTGTCATGGATGTGACATGCTTAGAGCATGGGGTGGGGAGAATAACAAGTAAGGCATTTGGGCTCCTTTGCACTTTTTTCTTTTGTAATCCGGAAGCTCCGCTGGAGATACGGGCGGTGATGACCCCTATACAATTGGCGGCCTCTGCCGTTCAAAAGACGACATGCTTTGAGGCCCCTGATTCCCGGAGAGAGTCACGCCAATCCCATTTTTTTAGCCAGATAGCCCACTTGTTAGAAATTTGTTCTTAAACTGCATTCACTTAGACGGTTAGGCGACCCATTGGATATTTATTTTAGTACTTTATTGGCATATTTTTATGTATCTTGTTATGTCCCTCTGAGGACCTGGCCCCTTCCAGGTGTAGCTGTTCTTAAGTATTCGCAGGAGCACAGAATCGGATGGTTATATATGTTTCGAGGATGTCTTCTCTTCGAGCCCGTGATTATGAGCTGGTGTTCTTATATTATGTTTATTGTGTTGTACCTAGATATTCTAGTTGGTAGTGGATTTGTTTCCACCCAACTATCATCCTTAAATACTTCTTATTGAGATCTAGTTTCATACATACTGGTTATTTATTTATATATGATTTTGTGGATGAGATTTAGATTGTACCCTGTGACTTGTGACATATGTTTATACCACTTGTGGATTTGATATTCATATTACAGCGTACGTATGGGTTTAATTTCCATATATTGGAGTTACCATATCCATACGGCTGGCATGCTTATGTGTCCTAGTCCTACGTATTTTTGGGACTGGGGCGTGACATATTTTTGTGGTGGCCCATGTAGGTCGAGAGCATATTGTCTCGGTTACGTTACTGTACCGAGCAAGCCTGTAAATAGGATTAGAATATAGGATCTCATTCACTATTGACTATGATTCACATTCCTTTCAATCTGTCCTATTTAAACTATTGCATCATGCTTGATTCATGTGCTTCCCTAATAGTTCCTTGAGTATAGCCCCCTCCTAGAATATAGAAGTCCATGTTGTTAGATGATGAGTAGGATAACCTTCCTATTAAGAGTACAACTAGAGTGTTGACACACCACTAAGTTTAGAATATCTAGTGAACCCTAGAATTCCTTACCTATAGATTGATCGACCATTGCCCCTTGACATAGTTATGAAGGACTTAAGAGTAGTATAGATACTACTAGAGTTAGTTAGAAGTTGGCCATATTGTTTGACCCTAGTATTGAGGAACCATTAGAAACCCAAGGTTAAACCTTAGGACTAAACCTAACCTTTATAGTGAGATAGTGTTATAGAACTATAAATCTAGCTCCTTGCCTTATCATTAAGCAGACAGTACCTTAGGAAGCCAAGAGGAATAAATATAATATTTTTTTTGATCATACCTCAAACGCAGAGATTAGCATACTACCCTTCCTTAGGAAACCATGACACTATCTAGAGTCTTTCTATTTAGCTTTATGACTTGTTCCTCTGAACCCTTAGCTCTCGCTATTAGTGCGACGACTGCATTTTTTCTTTTATCTTTCAACTCGTGCCACCTAACACTTCTAATTGTAGACTGAGTAATTTTATTCTATGTTAGGATATATAGTTTGCTAAGGTTATAGTTGTAATCTTGAATTTTAAATTTCCGTGCTTGGTAATTAGAACTCGATAGTTTTGAGTTATTCTTGTAGATTGTGACCGATGATTATCCCTTAGTTTTAAATTGCGTAAATTGTACCCCCACCTCGATACGAGTTGTATTCCCTTTCCCTTGAGGCTAGTAACCTTTCTATTCTTGCTATTGACACTTGTTCTATGAGCACTATGATTAAGACTAAGGGTGACCATTACCTATATAATGCAATAGGATACCCTAATAAATACCAAGATCTTTCCCTCGTATACCCTAACAATAGTTTATACTTTATTTACAAGGACCAGGTTATTCTGAAGAATCCCCTCAAGGCAATTACAATATTAGTTCAATTGTTATAAGTTGGGTAGTATACCTCACAACATAGTATCCCATAGTCATTTGACCTATTATTGAAGTGTAACTGGACGACATTAACTGTATGCTAGCTTAAGACGACATTGTTTATTCAGACTGAAGAACTTAGAGGCTATACCCCTACTTTGTCGACTATCGACTTAGACAAGGAATTAGTATGACAATTGTAGAGATTATAGAGTCTTATCTTTTTGTGAACTTGAATTGTTATGTACCTTCTTTCATCATAACCCAGTGTATTTATATTTGTTGTACTACCTTGACTTATGCTGCTATTATAGCCTAGTTTTTGCAAGCTTACTCTTTATCGAGCTTGTTCATGACGTATGTATTATTGGGGGGCCCACAATAATATATTTCAGAATCAGTGTATTAGGGTCTAGCTAACCTTAGTACGCTTGGTTCGCCCTTCGCATAACTACTTTACGTGGATTGAGATATATAGTGATTAGTAGACGAATGTACTTGCCCTCTAGACATATCTGAGCGTATCGTATCGGTTATATAACTGTACTAATACGAGCATGCGAACAAAGAATTACCAAAATAGGATTTCAATCCACAACTGCCTTGACAATTCCTATTTGAATTCTTTAAATGCCTTGATCCCCATACATTTATTTCTATTACCCTTCCCTTGAACTCTTCATCATTATTTTCCGTCTTCCCTTATTTCGGAAAGACGAAACCTTGTGCTTGGTATATTTTGATATACATATAGTACTAGAGGTACCCATAGGCCAATCGCAGTATTTGGTGACTGTCTTTTATAACTGATTAAGGGCCTATCATATATGATATAATCGGTGTTAAAAGTTTTGAAGATTGAATGACATGGTTAAATGATTTGAGGAATAGTTTTCTTAGATGTATAGTCTTATGTGATAGATGGGTAAATTCTAAGTTGGATAGAAGTTGCATTATCAACTTGAGAAGAATTTTTTTTGATGTGAACAAGTAAGATTCGACTATGAGATTAAGTCATTTTATATGTGAAGAATTTTTTGAAGAATGATTAAGATGATGATGATTAATGAAAATTTTATATCTTGATATTATGGACCAATATCTATACTTTAAGTACATGATTTAAATTTTGAATATTGAAGGTAAATTATCAATTTGAATTTTGAGAATAAATATAGAATTTCAGACTTGAACATTGGCGGATTGAATTTAAATTTTTTATAATTTGATGATTTGAATTAAGAGTTAAAATTTGATTGTTGGATTACATATTTGAAATATTGAGGATGTGAATTGAATTTAAAAATTTGAAGAATACAAAAATTTATAAGTAAAAATAGGAATAATATTGGACTAGAATTATTTTCTAGAGGAGATTATGATAATTGAAAATCGTGATATAAAATTTGATATAGGTTATTTAAATCTTGAAGATGTTGTATGGATTTGGGTTAAATTTGGATATTGATAATCTAAAAACCGAGAAGAGATTATAATATGTTAAATTTTGATTAAACAGAGGTTACCTTAATTTCGAAAGTGATTGCGATGGATTAGAATATATTTTAAATTTTGGAAGAGATTGTGATTGACTTGCCTTATATGCGAATGTGAAAGAATTAATAAATTATGCCTTATTTTAATTTCGAGGATGACATATTTTTAAGTTGGGTAGATTATAAATCCTCTCACCCAAAATTAGGCCTACTTGGTTAGATAGAAAAACTAGGGCTAGTTTGTATCCAATTGGAAATAGCTCACAATATTTAATTATTATAATATTTATATCATTTAGCGCACCTTACCATTGCTTCGATAATTGGAGCACTACATTAGCCACTATCTGCCTACAAACTTCACATCCTTGTCCTAGACATAGCCGCCTTCTATTCTGACCTTTGTGTAACTTATAATTAAGCTCCCTTGTGCTACATTTTAGTCACACAACATTCGTCGCGAACGTTATTCCTTAATTCTAAATAATTCTAACTTTGTATCCTTGTGCGTTCCAATCGAAATTGGAGACACAATCTTGACCCATTTCGTGCAACCCAATTTTTGACAATATTGTACTCTGAGTCCTCTATACCCATGACACTTGTGTCCCACCTAATGTTATCCCCATGTACTTCTAATTAATTCAAGAACACCTTGATAATTAATTTTAATTAATTTAATCTAATTTCTATCTTTATGCGATTTGCCAATTTTGGGCGCTTTTATGCAAAGGTGCATTAAGGTGTCCACACCATTGGACATGACACTTGAAGAAACCTATATTTCGTTCATATAAATTTTTTCCATGATTTTCGGAATGTGCAACGCGCAACATCGCTCCTCATTTAAACTTAGCCTTGCATTTTAAACAATGCAAATCTTATACCATTCTTGACTTTCTACCGTGGCTTAGTTTTAATTTCGAGGACAAAATTTTTATAAGTTGGGTAGAATGTAAAATCCCTAATCCTAAAAACCGTATTAAGCTATTTTTTAGTTAATTATTTAATTAAATTATATTAATTATGAGCTAATTAGGAGAAATTTATTTTATTTTATTTTTATTTTAGGTGTTTGTGCATTTAGGGGATTTATGGAGCCAGTATAAATTTTTCCTAATTTATTTCATGTAGGAGACCCTTTGGACGGTTGCTAGCTTAATGGTAAGCAATAATATAATTTTTAGAAATTTTCTATATATATATGTGTGTGTGTGTATATATATATGTACATATATATAGTTAAATAGAAATAGAAAAAGAAAGACAAAGAAATGAAAAAGATTGGAAATAAAAGAAAAAATAGAATAAAGAAAAGAAAATAGAAAACCTTAATGGTATTAAACCCTACCCGTTAACCCTCTATCCTACCCGCATTACCAAATCAAAACCCCAGCCACAGGAAATAAAAAGAGCAGCCGCAGCAATGATACTACTCAACCCACGCGAGCGGACTCGCCCCTATCTAGCTATATAAGCCTCCATCTCTTCGATCAAAACCCTAACCCTAGATCATCTTCATCTTCCCCTCGACCGCGCCGCCAACTCCAGCCGAGAACCGCCCAACCAAGCCGTCAAGAACCGACCCCGACGACCGCGATCAACCGCGACCGCGCGCTGCAGTTTCAAACAACAGAAGTACCTGTGTTCACGTGCTGTTTTCCGTCACCTCGCTCAACCAAACTCGACCCCGTCTTCACCGGTACATTCACCACTTAACCCCCTTCAATATTTGCATGATAGTTGACCTCGAACAACGCGTAACCCTAGGTGAAAACTGCGTCCAAGTTGACGAAAAAGACAACTTTTGGGTATCGCAGAAAACTGCGGTAACTACCTATGTTCCCAGATTCGTATCTCCCACCACAGAGATCCGAATTCAAATTTTCTTTTTAGTATGCGAAGACCACTTGACCTAGTTTATTTTCTGTCAAATATATTAATTTATTAGTTGCTGTGTGTAAAATTAAATCAGATAGAAAAACTCGAAAATATACTTTTGGCAATTTTCAGAAATTGCGATACTGAGCGCGCCCCGCCAAACGGGACCGCCCCGTCGTGTACCAAGTGTACCAAAAGGTTCACGCAGCGTACCCGGACGTATGAGATTTTGCGAAAACTGATTTGGACGCGTGTGCGCATCGAAATCAGCCCGTATCCGCAGAAAATTCCCATGTCGCAGCTTTTGCAAAAGTCCTGCGCATTTTGTGCACGCTCGTCAGAATTCGACAAAACTTGTGCCACTGGACTCGTGGTAATGCGCTAGTCCTGTGACCCAATTTTCATGCAATTCTGAGATAGTTGACCAAGTCGCCAATTGGCGGGCCACGGTTGACTTTTTAGGCAAAATTGTGTTCGGCTCATCGAAATCCATATTTGGACATACCGTTGAGTTCGTGCTGACATTTAGAATTTGTTTGACCTATAATTTATCCCATTTAGAGACCGTTACCCCTGACACGCTTTTCGGTGCAAAGTGGCCTACATGTGGACCCCACTTTGACCCAAAATTACCGTTTTGCCCCTGTGTCCAAATTGGACGAAAGAAAAGTGATTTCTAGATATTTCGCTTATTCTGGGAACGTTGGTGATGTCTATTTCAGCATCCGGAGATATTTGTTCTGAGGCCATAGCTTCTGATCCTGTGTGTTTGACATCTGGACGTTACATTTTGCAGCTTCTTGCCAGGCAAGTATACCTTGCCATTGTACTATTATTCATATTCCATATGTTGCATGTATTTTTATTTTCTGTCTTTAGTTCATATATTTTAACTGTTATATAAAATGCGCGCGACGGTGTCGTTGCGATATGTTTTTATTTATGTATTTGCATTGACCTTGTTTATGAGACCGTCCCATTATCATGAAACATCATTAGGTTTCATTGGCCGTGACACAGTTGTTACACGAGTGTGAGTCTCATATAGAGATCACGGACTGCGTGACAAGTCTGGCCTCCTGTACGTATGGGTCGTGCGTTAGGGATAACTGCTAATAAAAACTTTGTATGCTAGAAGACTTAGCAGTTATTAGAGGTCCATGGACATAGCCTATTGTAGTACGGTGGTCCAATCCTTGTCCTTGTTTGGTTGCAGGATTGGGCTAGGGTATTAAAGATAGGCTATGAACCAAATCATGTCATGGATGTGACATGCGTAGAGCATGGGGTGGGGAGAACAACAAGTAAGGTATTTGGGCTCATTTGCACTTTTTTCTTTTGTAACCCGGAAGCTCCGCTGGAGATACGGGCGGTGATGACCCCTATACAATTGGCGGCCTCTGCCGTTCAAAAGACGACATGCTTTGAGGCCCTTGATTCTCCGAGAGAGTCACGCCAATCCTATTTTTTTAGCCAGATAGCCCACTTGTTAGAAAGTTGTTCTTAAACTGCATTCACTTAGACGATTAGGCGACCCATTGGATATTTATTTCAGTACTTTATTGGCATGCTTTTATGTATCTTGTTATGTCCCTCTGAGGACCTGGCCCCTTTCAGGTGTAGCTGTTCTTGAGTATTCGCAGGAGCGCAGATTCGGATGGTTACATATGTTTTGAGGATGTCTTCTCTTCGAGCCCGTGATTGTGAACTTGTGTTCTCATATTGTGTTTATTGTGTTGTACCTAGATATTCTAGTTGGTATTTGATTTGTTTCCACCCAACTATCATCCTTAGATACTTCTTATTGAGATCTAGTTTCATAGATACTGGTTATTTGTTTATATATGATTTTGTGGATGAGATTTAGATTGTACCCTGTGACTTGTGACATATGTTTATACCACTTGTGGATTTGATATTCATATTACAGCGTACGTATGGGTTTGATTTCCATATATTGGAGTTGTCATATCCATACGGCTGGCATGCTTACGTGTCCTAGTCCTACGTATTTTTGGGACTGGGACGTAACACTCGCTAAAGTGGCCAGTCCTTCTGCTAACACAAGATTCATCCCCTAAAATTATGTCCCCCTCTAATCTGAGGCTGCAACGCAGGGGAGGATCTAGGATTCAAAGATGGGATGGACTACTAAAGATGGGAATGACTGAATCTTCTTGGTTTTTTATTATTATTTGGGTGGGTTGAATATACCTATCTAGTAAAAAAAAGTGGATATGCTACAGCCCACCTGACAATACACTTGGATCCGCCCCTGCCGTTACGTCAGCACGGAGGCCTAGTCCGCGGGGCCATAAAGCAGCGAGTGGAAAATGAGTTGAATAGTTAAGAAAAATATAGGTAGCTATGGATTTAGAGTAGGGGAGGGGAAGAAGAATGACCAAAAGGGAACAAATTGTAGGAACCCTAGAGGGGGTGAATAGAGTCAAGCTAATAAATCAAGCACAAATGATTAGTAATAGATAATTTAAAAATTAAGTATGCAAGAAGTAAAGCAATAAGAATACTGACATCGATGTATCCTGGTATCCTCATCGAGGCACTCCAGTTCCGAAAATTCTTGTCCGACTTGAATCCACTATTAGCAAAATAGTTACACCACGAGCTTTGATCCGAAGGCCCGTTGACTTCTTACACAAGAGCTTTGATCCGAAGGCTCTCTAACTTCACACAAGCTTTGATCTGAAGGCTTGTACACTTCATCCTCTTACAAGATGGTTTTGATCTTCTTACAACAAATATAAATATTTAACTTTTACAACTCACGAGCACTCTAACACAATTTGTGGATAGGCAAATGAAAGCTTTGGTGGAGTGTTTGTGGATGGCCTTTGGTAGATAGAAAATTTTTAGGCTCAAAGGGATTAACCTTGAAGGAAGGAGTTCAAGGCTTTATATAGGCCAACACAAAGAAAGAGAAAAAATACAACTTTCAGCCTGCGAATGGTATATCACCGGTATACTATAGTTACTGTTGGTATACCGGTCTGCAGTGGTAACGGCTAGAAAAAGAGCCGTTGGGATCATTTAATGCCAGAAATTCGACCGTTGGATTGCCAACTGTAATAAACCGGTATACCGTCGGTATATACCAGTATACCGTCGGTATGCCGGTCCAAACGATATAGAGCAACATTTATATAAATTTGGTATACCGTCGATATATTCTAGTATACCGTCGATATGCAGTTTTTTAGGCCAAAAATAATCCTGGGTTATTTTCTACCCTATCTTTCGATTTTGCCATCCATTACTTGTGTAGGCTTCTTCAGAGTCTGAAAATGATGATGGCATGACTTGACTTCTTCCCTTAATAGATGATGACTTTTTTCCTTGACGGTAATTATTTTGAGATACCCAGATTGTGAAATCTGAATACCTTTCAGGGGCTTCGCCCCCGAACCCCTACGGGGGGCGCTGCCCCCTCGACCCCCGTCCGTTGAACGGGCAGCGGAACCCCCGAGTGCGTGGCTTCGAAGACGTCATAGGCGGTTAAGAGAAATCTTGTGGGATGACGTTGTCTTTGGCCCATCATGATTTCTTCATTGTATATGTCCATGTTTGATCTTGCTTATTGCTTTTCTGCAAATACAAGTTAGACAAACAAAGCAATATACATAGTAGCAAGTATGATAACATTTAATGCATATTTGGACTATGCTAAGTTTAAGTATTAAAAGTAGTGATAGCATGAATATTAGTATTGTCATAATGTTAAATAGAATAGATTAACCATATTCAAAAATATAATTAGATCATTGGGCTAACAATCTCCCCCTTTTTTATTATAACAACTCGGTTCTATTTAAGATGGTTTTAATAGAAGCTAATATCATTAATATATAAAACAATAAGCATATATCACTAAAGGTTGAAGAAGAATATAAATGCTATAGTGATTTCATGATTGGCTAGTGGTATTAAACAGCTAAACTTAATCGATTCACCATATTCAAAAATATGATACAATCATTGGGCTAACACAAATGATTTTAAGTCTACTAAGGTTAGGTTTGGGATTGCTGTTGGAGGTTGCTTCTGTTTTTTGTTTTGTTTTGAAAAGCAATATAAAACTATTTGGTAAGAAAAGAGAATTATAAAGGGGTTGTAAACCAGTTAGGTTGGAATCGCTTGTTTTTCAAAAGTTTATAGTAGAAACAATTTTTGATAACACGTTATGAAGAATTATTTTAAAATTAAGCTAATTATTTAATAAAGTATCATTATTGAATAGTTTTGTACCATTTTTCAATAAAATAAATATAAACAGTCTCATGTACGCAGTCCGAAACCCATTATAAACCACTAGCAACGTGCATTGTACGTATCTAAAAAATTTATTAAAAAATAATTTAAATTAAAATTTGTTATAAATAATTTTGGTCCATGGAATATAATCTACCAAGTCAGAAAAAATGTCTATCTTAACCATATGAGTTAGAAATATTTGACTATAATAAAATAATATTTGATAATTAAACAATTAATTATTTTTTTAATTTTTAATTACGTAATAATATACATAACGATTCATTATGAATCATTTTCAATCTTTTTTATAAAGTAGAGATATAAAGAGACAAAAAATTGATTTAAGATATTTTGACAAATATTTTTATTTAAAATATAAAAACTAGTATATAACTTCTCTATTTTTAAAACTAAGAGCTACTTTCGTATTTACAAAACCGTCAAAAAAATTGATTAAAATAGTGAAGATATATCTCAGTTAAAAAACTATTTATATGATAGTTTTATATTTTGAACGATAATATTTGCTAAAATATTTTTTTAAATTTTTTGACCACAGGAGACGGAGACTCGCAGCGCATTTGTAATAATTTGAGGGACTTGTATGCAAATAAGAAACTTTAGTAACCTATAAACCCGCAAAATTCTCTCTTTTCATTTCTCTCCTCTTCTCTTCTCTTTCTTCCCTAAAACGCTTGAGCCGAGAGAACCCCACCCAAACAGCGGCTCCGAATCTCCCAGGTGTCGCCATGGCTGAACCCAAGGAACAACACGGACTCTTCGACGACGACGACGACGTCGATGTCTTACCGGAACGAGACGGCGGTCCGACGATGGCCGGGAAGAAAAAGAAACGGCCGACCACCGATTCCGCCGCCGCCACCGCCGCCGGGAAGCGCGGGGTCTGTTACTTGAGTAGGGTTCCGCCCCGCATGGACTCATTCAACCTCCGTCAGATCCTTTCCAGATACGGAGACGTACAGCGGATATACTTAACCCCTGAAGGTATCAACAGTCCCACTCTACTCTCTCTCTCTCTCTCTCTCTCTCTCTCTCTCTCTCTATATATATATATATATATATATATATATATATATATATATATATATATATATATATATATATATGGGGCGGAATATTGCATCAAATTATTACAACAATTATTACACCAAACAATCATATATATATATATATATATATATATATATATATATATATATATATATATAGAGAGAGAGAGAGAGAGAGAGAGAGAGAGAGAGAGAGAAAATAAGGGAGGTGAGATGGCACCTCACCCTAAAAACAAAGGTGGCGGTGACGTGGCACAATCTCAACCACACAAACGAAGGGAGGGGGTTAAGTGCAAATTGCCAATTATGAAATGTGTGGTTGAGATTGTGCCACGTCACCGCCACCCTTGTTTTTAGAGTGAGGTGTCATCTCACCTCCCTTATTCTCTCTCTCTCTCTCTATATATATATATATATATATATATATATATACACACACACACACACACACACACGAGAGAATAAACTCTATTTAAACAATAACTAAGAAACTACAATAACTAACGTAGCTTGAATTGATAGAAATACGAGAACTGTACTATAGAGATGCAATGATATTGGGAAAAAAGAAATGCGAACGAGAATATACCATATGGTAGAAGTATAAAGAGGTAAGAACATCCACAGTGGAAGAGGTTACAATTGCTATATTTTGACTTTAGTCAAATTTTGTAGCACTTGAAGGCTGCAGTGGACATTTGTGCATACTTGAAAATTGCTAGAAAGCTACGAGACAGTCCAAATTTGGAACGTGTCGTAGCTCCTCTATATTAATTGCTGGGTCTACCAAAAATAACCAAACAAGAAAGAAAAATAAAGAGGAAAAAGAGAAAATCTTACCAAATAGGAAAGGAAATAAAGAGAAAAAATAGGGAGAAAAAGAGGAGATTAATTTGGAGTGTACCATTGTGTGTCAATATCATGGTAACACCGTAACACTCCAAAAGTAATAAATTATACAATTTTTAACAATTTGGAGTATGTGTTTGGAGTATCCCCACCGTGGATGCTCTAATCCGGTAAATCGGATGTATAATCGGTTGACCACCAAGTTCATCGTCACGATTCTCCTCCGCCTTCTTCACTTTCACGTATCCTCATCTTCATTGTGAAGGTGAAGTCAAGTCATCGCTTTGCTATCTCCATCATCGTTGCAAAGGGTCAGCAACTAGTTACCGTCTTCACTGCATCACCCAGTCTTTGCCTCGAATCTAGTTGAATCTCCAAATTTTTTGACAATTGATGACACTTGATGCTGATTACTTCTGTCGGCTACGACGACCAATGGCTAGTCGTGATGAAGCTGCTGACGATACTTGTGGTTGCTCCCTTTATATCCTTCTTGGATCCAATCCCAAACGGTTGTGGCCGAAAGTCCACAAGAAATCGGAATTCCGTCATGAATTTTGATTTGGGTAGATTCAATGCGGTTACATTTTTTTTTGTCGTAGCTTTTACTTCATCGCCATCGAACCACCACTATCCTTCGTAACAATCTTCATCCTCTTTCACCTTCAACAACCATTTTTCCTTTGTAACCAAGTTACCAACCATCAATGATCAAACACAACCATCAGAGTAGGGAGGAGTACCTCAGTTGCATAGACAATATATCTCGGTAATCTCTCAATTAAATACACTTTTGGTCCAAGATGGATTCAGATGAAGGGACTCGCAGATGGGTCCCTTAATGTGTGTCGTTATCGGCACACCCAGCCATCCGTCATCTGTCATTGTAGCAACAATTATCTCATCATCATAGCAACAACCATCTCATCAACAACCTATCACTAAAATTATCATTCATCAGCAATTTCAAAGTTTTTGAGGACTTAGTTTGAGCCAAGTTAGACCTAGTTAGAGTCAGTTTGTATTTTTTTTTTCTGAATTTTTTCTAAATTGTCGGCTGTACATGTTTTCCATCGATCAACATGTTCAACTTGAGGGTGTAGAAGTATAAAAGGTCAACCGGTAAACCGATTGATCAGTTGGGGTCCAAGTTGGAGTCCAAGGAAGATTTAGTACTTGGAAACCAAGTTACAGATCAACCAAATATAAGATTTGGTTAGATTTAGTATTATTTTCTAGGGTTATTTTAGTCTTTTATTGTAATTATCTAGGTTATAAATGTTTGTAAATCCTTAATAGGAGATATGCTGGTTATTTTAAAAATATTGCCTCCACATTATTTAAGGATTTCTACCATCTTTTCATCTCTCCATCTCCATGTCTACCACACCAAGAATCCCTACACATTAGAGAAAAAAAAAAATTAAAAGATAGATTTTGAGTTGTGTGTCTTTGAATATGAGCCGCTTGGCGGTTAACAAAAGATGGACCAATCAATCTTTTTAAGCCGGTAATCACAATTACCTTGATCAACACCATTACCAAACCGAGTTTTAATAGACTGCATTTTATATATAATAGATATTGATAAGATCCGTATTTATGTGTGCACCACAAAGAATGCTATTTTCTTGTATCTCAATTAAATACAATACTTAAGGTCCCCCAAAAATCATTTTGTTTTTGCGACACTGGCTTAATATGTTTCTCTATGAGATAATGTACAAATAATTGATGTTTATTAGAGTAATTGTGTCCAATTGTTGTAGTCCAAAATCCTTCATTTTACAATACCCGACACTTTTAGACTAAAATGTGTTTACTTTGGGATAGTAAGCAAATAAAAAACAGAAAATTGACTGTAGCAGCTTAGAATTTTCAGAAATTGTATAGGATGGTCAAAGTTTTTCATTTTTTTTCCTTCTAAGGGTACACAATTCCAGTTCTAATGGCGTTACCTCAGCCTAAAAACGTCAGTACTAATGGCGTGTACATGCTAAAAACGCCATTAGCACTGGCATTTTGTATTAAAAAACGCCATTAGAAATGGTGTTTTCCTCCCCTCTTACCACCAACACACACACACACACACAAAAATGTCATTGGAAATGATGTTTTCCTCCCTGTCTAACACAAAAAACCAAAATAAATAAATACATAAATAAAATAAAACGCCATTAGAAATGGTGTTTTCTAATGGTGTATGTTTATGCACGCTGTATGTTTATTGTGGCATAGTTTATGCATGGAGTATGTTTATGGCATATGTCTAAACAAAATTGTAACCTTACAGTGCATACAATATGTTTATGGCATATCACTCTATGCTAGGAAAGCCACCATATTTAAGTACTTTTTTTATATTTCTAGCTGACTTTAGTGCCGATACTTATCATTCGAGCTCAACCCACTTTATAACTTTTTATTCAATAGCTGCCTGCTAACACCAGAAGTGAGACCGGTAATGAAAGTGACCACGGTGAAGATGGTGGTAAAGGAGGCCATGGTTCACCATTGAGCTTTGGATCGAAGTGAGAAGTGAGTTAGTTATTCCCGGGTATTTGCACTGGCGTTTTCTTCCGTGAAACTTAAAAAAAAAACACTACTAGAAATGGTGTTTTCCTCCCCTTTTAATGATGTTTTCCTCCCTGCCCAACTACCAAACTAAACACCCACACAGAACACACAAAAAAACTGGAAAAAAAATGCCATTAGAAATGACGTTTTCTGGCTTGAAACACCAGTATTAATGGCGTTTCCCGCCTTCTTTATATGCCATTTCATATGGCGTTTTGTACTGTTGGATCAAAATTTGCAAAATTTTGATAGTCCAGTACAATTTCAAAAAACTATACACCGCTACAATAAATTTTCTGAATAAAAAACCTTGATGAACTCAAATATGTAGAAGTTGATTAACAACATCGCTCTGATCTTCTAAGGACTAATCAAAATGTTTAGGCCATTTATATCGGGAATATGATGGTCTGCTATGTCTATATTATTGATTAGCAAACTTCACGAAGGATCAGAAAATGGTGTAGTTGAAAACTATGTTGCGCCGATACAGACACGGATATGGATACAAACACGATACAAGTACGGAATACAAACATTTTCAAATATGTACAAAGTAGTTAGATATGTTGCACGGACACAGACACAGGTGTGCACACAATATGGATACATAAACAATTTTGTCGTGTCCATGCAACATTGGTCCAAAATCAATAGAAGCCTGGACTCTGTTTACCTCCTTGAAGACCACTTCAGTGACATATATGTCATTTCTTGTTCTCTAATAAGGGATAATATCGAGGCACAAAAACAAATATGGTCCTGTACCTATATCTAACAGGCAACGGATGAGGGCTCTTTTTTGAACATGACCTGAGATGTTTTGGTACAGTGGAACCCTTTTTGGCTTAAAAATTGCTTAAATCTTATCAAGGAACTGCTTGGACTTGGTTTTATAATTGTTCGCTCTCAATATGCTAAACCAGACAGGCAATGGTTTAGAAAGTTGACTTATAATTTACTTGAGATATTTTTAAATAGGCAAACAACTTCTTTTTGAATGCAAGAAATATAATAAAAAAAGAGATTGTTTTTCATATATACAAAAAAAAAATCAACTTTTTAGCTATAAATCAAATTGGAATTTGTAGAATTTAGATCAAAATGTCAGTCTTCAAGTGACAACCCATTTCCCAATTTTCAGTGACAAATGCCATTGCTTCGTATCTGTACCAGATCTCTTAACCCACATAACATTTTATTATAGTTAAAACTAGGTCAAAACTTATTGTTCACCACGAGACATGTCTGGATAAAGGAGCAGTGTTTTGTAGTTAGCTGATAACCAGCCTAGAAACTTTGTCGGATCACGATGGAATGAATCAATGACCAACTACTAAGCTTTGCATCAATGAAACCTTTGCACAATATATCATGTAAACTTTAGAGAGGAAATGGCCCTTAGCAAGCGTAATGGGAATATGGAAGACAAGGATCAAATGCCAACCCCAAATTTTTTGGAATAATAAGGCTTTATTGTCGTGGTAGTTGGTATCATATTTGGTTAACTATCAATCAACATATGGTGTAGTTTTTTTTTTTCTTAAAAAAAAAAAAATCACAGGTAAACTCTCAAAAAATCACAGGTAAACCCTCAAATTGATCATTATCTAGAATTTCATATTATACTTTTATTATAAAAGTATAATGGCCCTTAACAGAGATGACGGAAGAAAATGATTCAAACAGCCCACCCCAAAAATTTGGGATAAAGGCTTTGTTGTTGTATTGTACTTTTATAATTACCAAACCAAGTTCCAAATATTAGGGAGTAACATATTTTGGTTCAAATTGTTCCGAGTATGAGTTGGCCCCTTCTATTTTATTTTATACTCACACTATTATATATATGTGTGTGTGTTGAGAAATGTTCGGTTGCGGTCTGTGACTTTAAGAAAATGCTGGATGTACCCTTCCATCTTACGATTTACCCAAAATGAAGATCCATTCCATGATTCGTGGTATTGATATTCTAAGCATTCGTGTGTTAAGTTTCATTCAAATTGAAAAATCTAATCCATCAATCTAATATTCTCATTTGTTCTATTGTTCAAAACCGTTAAAGTTAGACTTACTTGATCGTTGGGTTAAATATTTCCAAATTGCGTGAAATTTAATCCATATATACTTTAGAAATGGATATCATGGTCCATGGTGCTGATCTCCATTTCCGATGCAAACTATAGGATGGAAAGTACGGTCCACGTTTTCTTGGAAGTGTGGACCGGTCACACACACACATATATAATATGGGGATGCCAATCCTTTTCACTCATTGGCTAGAGAAATGCAATTCTCTGTAGAAAATTGTATCATATGTTGGTCTAGCCTAGGGGAACTTGGAGGGTGCTATTTGGTTTAATGAGCTTAAACTGTGTAGCTAGAAGGTAGGTCTATCCACCTGCCCACCAGTGTTCTAAATCACTAAATGACGGCCGCCTCGACCGCTTAGGCGGTAGGCAGTCTCTCTCCGCTCCGCTTTTCGGTAGGCGGTGGAGTAGGCGGCCAACAGAGCTTTGGCGGCGTAGGTAGGCATATAAGCAGAACAATACCTAATAAAATATTTTTGTCAAACGATTTTGCAAGCATTATGGGCCTATGGTTCACTTTTACAAGACTAAAACTTAATAAATCTTTATTCTACAACATAGTTATGCATGAAACATCCCTAAAATATGTATATAATTCAAAAAACGGTGGTAAAATAGTAAAAAATGTCCTAAATGTATCAACCGCTAAGGCGGTAGGCTTCCGCCGTGCACCCGCCTACCGCCGTGTAGAACCTTACTGCCCACTAGCCATCTATGGGTTTTATGACATGATCCTTTCATGCTCCTAGCTACCTTGGGTACAAATGTAGAGGAAGACGTTAGATCGACAATTGGTCACAAAAAAACTGTCAAGTTCTTGATGGAGCTCTCTTATGCTCCATACCTGACCCTATTATGATGTGAGAAGACTTGGATGATATATCTGCTGCATATCTCATTTCTGTTTAGGTGTTCGTGCTTCTTAATACAAGGTATGCTACCTTGTAAAGGTTGCAAGCCATTATGACGGTTGAGTTTTATCTGCCTTTTCTCTACTTAGGTCTTAGGTTAAAGGGCAGGATCCGATGCATTTCCATCAACCTGTTATGATGAGTGGACCAACTTAATACAAATACTATAAGTTGGCTTTCTTTCCAGAGAACTAAAAAGAAGGTTATCACAGTATAGTTATTAATGTTGCTTTCATGCAATTTCTCATGAGAAGGTCATCATATGTTATACTGTATAAGACATCATTGTGCAAACTATCCCATATGCACAAGCCTCCATATCTTGTTGAGCTTTAGTATCACATATTACAGTTCTGCAAGTGAAGTGCCTATTATACAGCATGGTTAATTATAACAAACAGCATCAGCAAGTAGCTCAAGAAACCATTCTAAGAACGATATGGAAATTTTTTAAGGGTCTAAAGCAAGAAATTGTAATTATATTAAAATTGAATTTCTGGAATTGAGATTTCTGTTTCTGTGGTTTGGTTGTAGAGAATTGAGATTTAATAGTGACCAAATATCATGTGGGCCCCATAAAGATCTCTTAATGGTCATCAAAAGATTCCAAAAATTTATTTTCACGTGTTTTGTGAAGAATTGAATTCCCAATTTTTTATATAGAAAAATGTTGGAAGTGTTTCTAGAATTTTTTTAAGAACGACATGAAAATTTCTCTAAAGGTCTGTTTTTGTTGCAAGGAATTGCAATTCCAGTAAATGTAAATTTCCGGAACTTCAATTCCAGTTTCTGTTGTTTGGTTGGCGAGGATTGAGATTTTACTGTGACCAAATATCACGTGGGCCTCAAATTCTTAATGATCAGCAAAAGATTCCAAAAAATGTTTTCACATGTTTTATTAATTTGTCGGAGAATTGAGATTCCTTTTTTTTTGGGTATAGGAAAGTGGGCATCAATATTTTTTTTGAAGTCATTGCAATTATCATTTCCTGGCAACCAAACGACAAAAAATTGGGACAAATCCTTGGAATTGAGATTCCATGATGTACGATTCTTTGCTACCAAAACAGATAAAACATACAAACTTCGTATATCCTGCTATATCCTGTCCAACGAAATAAAACTATCAAATTTATGGAATAATAAAGGTATGTGCTTATTTACTCTGCAAAAGGAAAACTTAAGTGTATGAATATTAGAGGTATGTATTAGCATCCCTATAAACATGACACATGACTATATTCGCGGAAAGATTTAACAGAGTATTGTGATTGTGCGCTCCAAGATTGTTCTTTGATCTGCATCAGCTTACCGTTAAAATGACATGAATATGACATTTCAGAAGTGACATGTAATTTGCTGGTTATCCTGATCTAACTTGGACTTCACCTTGTTATGGTTTGATGAATCTGTATGGCAGATCCGACGGTTCAAGTGCGACGTAAACAAGCTGGTGGCTTTCGAGGAAAGGAATTTTCAGAAGGGTATGCTACAAAAGTGTTCCTGTTTTATAATAAAGCATGTTCTTTAACTTCTTTTAGGCTATCTTGTGAAGAACTTAGTACATACAATTCTTCATGGATTTCATCTTTTTAAATTCTAAGAGCTTGTTTCTTGTTTTGAGACTACACAGATCATTAGTGAAATGTTTCCCAGGAAGTCTCAACTTACACAGTTACCAATTTCTGATGCGGAACATAGTTTACTTTCGTTGCATTATAAAGTTGAAAAAAAAATTTGTATACTTCAAAGATGGAATTAGATGAATGCAAAATCAATTGTATTATACTCATTTTTTTTTCAGATTGTAGGAAAACCTGTAATTTTTGCTTTCCTTGGAGAACTTCGTCTTTTGCATTTTGCCATCTTGCCATTTTATTTTCCAGTTATTAGTCATCATGTAGACAATATGTTTAAACTATTTTATATTATTTTTAAATTATAAAAATCTACTTAACAACATAATAAGGAAAAGAAATACTAAATTCTCTCTCTTCACCCCTCTCGGTTATACAATGATATTATAGCGGCGCAATGTAGTGAGCAGTTGGGTCTGGTGCCCTCTCCCCTTTTCCCCCTTTGTTTAGCTTTCTCCTGTCACCATTTTTTCCCCTCCAAAGCCTTCATTTTGTCAGTTAGAGGAGGCAAAATCACGGGCTTGTGATTTTTTTTCCCCAGTAGGTTGCTGAGAGCTGATTGACTTGTCCTACCTGCCAATATATCTTTAGTATTACATGTGATTGTTGCAGATTATAGATCTTTAGTATTACATGCCAATAGATCCTTAGGAAATTTTATAAGGTGGAGTCCACGTGTCAGAATCCTGATGGCTCATCATATCCCTCCAATAACTACTATTTTTTCCGTATGTTTGTATGTTTGTGTGGTGCACACGGGCATTGGTGTCCAATTGGAAATTGACACGTGGACACCCCCTTAGGAATTTCCTACTTGCCAACTTAGGAACCTTTTTGCCTACAGATATACATTTTAACTTGGGATCTTTGTATACTTTAATATTTTTAAGATAATAAAACCTACTTCTTACAATATGAAAGTGAAAATAAAAAGAGGGGACCCCCTCTCTACTAATGTTAGTGGTAGGACACCATAGCGAGCACTGGGAGCTGGTGGGTCCTTTCTATTCTCCACTCCATCTCTCTTTCTCTTCCCTTTCCCCTTTCTTTGCTTCTTCTTTCACCTTTCTCCTCTCCACATTTTTTTTCCTTTCAAAAGCATTGATTTGATTTAGCTAGTTGGAGAAAGTGGTGGCATATGCATGTGATTATTTTCTGGGGTGTTGCCGAGTAATGACTGGCTTGGTTTACCTGCTAACAGATGTAGTTTTCGTGTAGGGTCACTTACTGACTTGCCCTATCTAAACGGTAGATCTGTTTAGAGAGAGAGAGAGAGATGGATGAGTAGGTTGTTCTAACCGATATTAGAGGTTCTTAAGGATGTCATATATTACCAGTCAAAAATCAATGATAGAGGAGTAAAGTTAAATAACAACAGAAGGTTCTTAAAACAGGATAAACATCCTGTCCTGTAAATTAACCAAAATGGAAGCACATTTTAATGCTTTTATTACTTCTTGATAGATGTCATCCCTTGTTTTTTTTATAAATCTGTTTCATTAGTTAAATTCTATTAATGCCAATACGTGACATGGTATTGTTTCCCAACTTTTGTAGGTGGGTAGAATTTACAAAGAAAAGTGTTGCAAAAAGGGTGACAAGTATGCTAAATGGCGAACAAATAGGTACATACGTTTATGAAATATGAATTTGGACTCTCATAAAATGTTACTTGACTCCCATATTTTGGCAAGATTTTAGATTTTACTTTAATCCTATATGCTTTGACATAATTTTATTACCATATTGTCTTTGTTGGCTCAAAAAATTGTGCTACCTATTGTAATGTCCTCCATCTCTTATCCCAATGGAGTAATCGTCAAACTCCCCAACTGATATCATCTATAACGGAGCTCGCTCGTTATGATAAGCCTGCTTGCTTTACCAGAAGCATCTGATCCCTGGTAATGCCACTGACTTTTCCAACAAAGTCCTCAAACTCATCAAGGTAAAGGTTATCTCTGATGATCAATCCCCAATGGTTTTTTATACTCTCACGTCTTCCGTACCTATGATAGTCCATTCCTAACCGCGAATAGAGATAGGGATATCCGTTGTTAACTCTAAATCTCTAACAACTAATTCATTCCCCAGCAAGTCAGGAGCAGATACCTAACTTCCCCAGAGTTGGAAACCTTGAACCTTCTTTCTCCAACAGAGTTTGGCACTATCATGTCCTTAATACCTCTAATAGTTATTTTCTGTCCGAAACATTCACATTCACTATCCATACCTAGCAACATGTATGCCTTGGGTAGTAGATCCACTTCAAATTCTCCAGTGAAATTGTTTTCTAGTCCTCTGGAATGCCCCAACGAGATTAACAAATATAAAATTATTTTCCAGCGGAGTAGCATGCTCTTGTCATGTCCTTATTACCTTTACCTTTGACAACCCTTATACTCTTTATGGATTTTTATCACTAAATCATTTGTCATGTCTATATTACCTCTGACAAATCTTCCCAGTAAGTCAAGATCATGCTTTGCAAAAATCTCCCTAGTCAAATGGAAACCCACGTTCAAAACTTCGAACTGTTGTCTATACCTAGTCATGGGTATGCCATGGATTCCCCAATGGAATTGTTCTTCTCAAGTCCTCTGGAATACTCTTAGTGAGACCAACGCAAATGCTCAAACCACTCAAACGAGTTCCATCTCTAGATCCCAACATGTCTATAGATAGCCTATTCTTAATCCTCAGCAGGATTAGGATTAACCGTTTGTAATGTGCTCACTTTTGACAAAATGCTTTAACCACGAATCCTGCTTCTAATCCCTAGCTGGAATAGAGGTGTCCATTTGAATGTCTTGCACAACCATTATGTCATCAGCACCTCTGACGGTAAAATTTGAATTCAGGTCTCCTGTCTGTCATGTCTATATCACCTTTGAACATACAAGATTACCAAACTAAGTTTTCAACTGACATGTCTACAATACCTCTGTTAGCTTAACCTTTCCCACCAGTAGGGTCCTTGGCCTTGTCTGTTATGTCCACTCTACACCTCTGAATAGACGGGTCTTCCAAATGCAACCCCCTGCTGTCATGTCAAGTCTACACCTCTAAACAACAAAACTTTGATTTCGATATCTTCTCAACTTATCATGTCCACATCACCTCTGAATGAGCTAATTTCCAGATCAAAATCACTAATTGGAGTATATTACGTCCATATTACCTCTGATAGCCTACAATGGAGTACCCTCTCCAAGACAATCAGCTCTGCTACGAGCTCACTATTTCCATAATGGAACACCACCCTCACATCTCTTCAGCGACAAGAAGTCAATAACACTTGGATCAACAGTAAGAATCTAACAAATTATTTCGCACTTTCAAAGTATTTCAAAATTCGAATCAACTATCTCGGATTTTCGAAAACTTTGAAGGGTTCTTGTTGGCGCTTAAAAAATGGCTAATTTTTAGTCTCGGGCTCTCCAAACCTCTCATGATATATCATCCTACACAAAGTTGATACGGATTCCACTGCTGTCATGTCCCGACTCCGTAGAATCGATAATCGTCCCCCGAACGTGATGTCGTACGAGTCTAGATAGCACTCGCATAAGGCAAGAAGATAAAACATACTGAAAACACCGAGTCGTAGCGGAAGATTTATGGAGTCACAATGAAACACTTAGAGTATACAAAGCGAAGCACTTCTATTTATAATTACAGTGGTTACAAAGGCTTTAAATAGCCCCAATGAATATGCCAAGTTGGCTTACAACACTCATTGATCTCTCTTGCTCACAAATGATTCTACCATTCCATACATCATGTCTTCGTATATCAAGCACGCATCCCCGCCGAACACCTGCATGTTGCCATTCCGAGCTTCCAATGCCTATGGTACGTCCGAGCGATCTTTTGTACCTGGGGGGTTAGGGGATCAGTACGCATCTTGTACTAGTGAGCAGGATAACCCACTTGCCTAAACCGACACTAAGTAATCATGTGAAACATACATATTATATGGTGATATTTCTATTTAGAACTTGATGAATTTCAGTTCATGTTTGAGGCATACATCGAAAGCAGTAAATCATGTTCACATGTAAATATTTCAGTTATGAAAGCATGTACGCATTTGAATCCCTTAAGCAGAAAAGCATGTTATAACTCGATCGCATCGATAATTAAGCATGTTATTCTTGGTCGCGTAGGTAACTAAGTATGTTATATTCGATTCGCATCCTAACTCATGAAACACGTTGAGTAGCCTCGCTCAATAGCGACTCTAAAATATAGTCGATGTGCACACTCTTGCATCGAGACAATGTGACATTTATCCTCCTGGCTGAAACGTTCGATGGCCCACCGCATCTTATCTATATGGAGGTCACTGGCGACACGAGCGCCATATTGGACTAATTCTTGCATTGCGTCTCCTTCGAGCCAAGGAATGCGAGTCCCGCTGGAAGTCTGCAAGCTACGGTCATTAGTGGCGCCTCTTGGTCCGAGTCGAACGGAGGATCCCAATGTCGTTTCTAAGGTACGCAATAATCATTTCAGCGCTAGGTAGCAAGCCCGCCTGAAAGCCCCGCTAATACCCTGCTAGGAGAGCGCTCTCAAATTTCTCCTAGGTCGAACGATTTCGGCGGCCCCGATCATCCTTCCGGGTGCCCCGGTACATCTCGTTCGAGAAATACCCAGCCCTTGCATAGACTGTCCATGACCATTATCCTTGCAACGTTTCGAATGTAAATATGGCGAGGTACGAGTCTTCTCGCCCCACTAAACAATACTCGTGGCATAAACCGATTGATGTTCTGGTTGGACGACCCGTAGGTCCCAACAACTAAGTCACCATGCCGCTTCTCAACACAGTGTTCCATGGTGCCCTATTCGTGATCGATAGTTCCGTGGCACCATTTCTATTTCGATCTCGTATTCCATGGTGTCCTTATCGCTCGAACCGTAACTGCACGTCTCGCTTGACGAAGCGTTCTATGATTCTCGTGCTCTGATGCACGCTCCGCTTGATACAGTTCTGTGGCGTTGCGCCACAACTGCATTGCTTCACTGATGGAGCATTCTTGTTCGATACTCGTGTGCTTGATACACGCCTCGATATACTTTGTTTCAATGTTCTATCTTAGTGTTCAACTTATGTTACAACTTCTATTCTCCTAACCACGCACGTTGAATTTATGATATCGCTAGCACGCAACTGATGTGTTTTGTTAAGCATTAAGGAGTAGAGGAGAAGGGTCAGGGCTCTCCCAGCTTATACTCATCTGCCTACCCGTTCTACCGAGTTGACACAGCCTATCGCTTCACCCGAGTCAATACAGTCTATCTCCAATTTCATGGTCTGATGTGAAGCACGATTTACTTAACTGGTATAACCATGCGAGCAGGCCGTGCTTCTCAATTATCCGACCCGAGCTGATTAAGGAAGACTGCATCATCGCTTAAGTCCCGCTTTCTCTGCACTACTCTGGACAATTCCACTGATTTTATTGTACGATACTTGACTCTGTGCTTCTGCCCGCATCATGGCGATATATCGACCTTAAAAAGTTTCACGTAAAGCCTGCACATGAAATCAAAACCCGAATCAATACTTGTTCCCAAAATCGACTTATTGAAATGCAACCGACCCAAATGCCTCTTTCCAATCCGACTCAGCGTAATGCACCGTGCGGAGCGGGACATTACATAATATACCACTCAAAACAAGGTTCCTCGAACCAAAATCCATGTTCGTTCCTTTCGATGATATCGAACCTGTTTCAAATACTGTCTCAAAATTACTTTTCTTGTTTCATGTGCAACACTCGTACAAATTTCTTAACTCCATATCGCTTTCCTACAATTAAATTCGAGTTCAACATATCCTTTAGTTTGGATTTGTACACATATTTTAGGCGTCCCCGAAATATATGTATTTCAGCCAAGATTAGTAATAGCGAAGTCGGACAAGCTATATGTGCAACTTCGTTTCCCAAAATACCAACTGTTTCATGTTCTTGACTGAACTGGCCTTAGTGTCCATTCTTGTAATTCATTCGCATGCGCACTATTTCTGAACACCTGATTTCTCGTCACAATTCTCTGCGCATAACATGATTCATACCGCATTTCCATCTTTAGATGTTTCGTACTGAAAATTCGACTTGTGCATTGCATCGAGTCGTTGCGTATCCGATCGCAACGAGTCTCCGCAATACTTTCTGTTTCCTCAAATCTTTCACATTGATAACCCCGCACATGTGTTATATCAAGCCCTTGCGCATCCGATCGCAATGAGTTTTCCGCAACACACTTTCGTCCAACTGTTAGCCACCTCTTATCCAACTATTTATGAAGTCTTGATTGGTACGGACTGAGCCCAACATATCCAAAAACTCTCTGCCTCAGTCACACTATCGCTTGAACCAATCTATTTCTCACAATAATACTTCCGAACTGCCGACGCATCGACATCTGAGATCACCCCCGCTAGGCGACTTACCCAGACATCGTTCTAAGTCTTCCCGACTCAAGGGACTGACTTAAACCAACCATAACCACATCCACGAAATCCGTGATGCGATTCCATTCCTTAAATTTTTTTTCATTTATCTCGATTCTCAAAATACTCCGATATACAATTGCACCGTCTCGACATATATCGCTAGCGTTGATCGAATTGATAACCAGCGCTAACTATCTTTCGGTTCTCGCTATAAAATCGACGATTCACAAAGGCATCACTCCACTTGACACCAAGTTTTATCCGACACATCTGATGTTACATCCTCTATCGAGTATGAAATCACCAACCATCAAAAATTCTGATATGTTATTTTCAGTCGAAGGCTATTCCATCGAATTTTGAAATTAATATTCGATTGCCTAGACTTATCCTCAACATGCACCACTCAATATTTATCCTCGACGCAATCTCTTATGCATCATCTTCCGGGTCATCCTATGGGTCTCCAACGATTGCTTTGATTCGGCGGTCAAGTCTCTAGGGTCATCTGTCCCGAAGCCACGCTCGATAATTGTGGATCATCAATGATGAACAATTACTAAGAACCATGCTATATCTTATTCCGAAGCCAAACCAAATCCTGACGAATTCTATGGGACTCCCAAATCTGAAATACGTTTCAAATTCTGAAAATGCATGCACTACCTGCCAACATAACCGCTAACCAAGGAAACATGTAGCCGTCTAGGGTTTGAGTCTATCTACTTTTTGATCAAAATTCGAGATACTCTATACTCGGCAAAACCATCCTCAATTAAATTTTCATACCCGCTAGCTCGTCCCTTTAACTCTATCGTTCCGTTCTGAATCCATCAAGTAAATTTTTGATCGCTCGATACGATTTCTCGTATCGTTACTCAACTTTTCGAATCGTAGTCTTGCTTCGTTTTGTATCCTTACACTCCGCTTAAGTTCACCTGTGCAACCATTTCGTTCGAGCGATACCATAAATCATTCCGACGTCAAGTCCCCTAAGTTTCCTCAAAGGTCCATCCCTTATGATCCTTGCTCCCGTTTCGATCATTCCGTCTCTATGTCAATTTCCATGCATTTCGACGTTTAGCACAGTCCCGACTACTTGCACCAATCCTTGCGATAAGGTCATTCCAACTATATCCATTCCTATACGCCACGTCCATTCCAATACCGTAAGGGTCAACTTCGAATATGTCTTACATCAACCTGACTCGTATCTCATCCATCTATGTTTCATAGAAAACACCGAGTCGCAACGGAAGATTTATATAGTCACAATGAAACACTCATATGTGAAGCAAAGCTCTTTTATTTATAATTGCCGCGGTTACAAAGGCTTTAAATAGCCCCAATGAATATGCTAAGTTGACTTACAACACTCATTGATCTCTCTTGCTCACAAAGGATTCCATCGTACCATACATCATGTCTTTGTATATCAAGCACGCATCTCGGCCGAACACCTACATGTTGCCATTCCGAGCTTCCAACGCCTATGGTACGTCCGAATGATCTTTCGTACCCGGAGGGTTGGGGGACCAGTACTCATCTTGTATCGGTGAGCAAGATAACCCACTTGCCTAAACCGACACTAAGTAATCATGTGAAACATACAGATTATATGGTGATCTTTCTATTTAGAACTTAGATAAATTTCAGTTAATGTTTGTGCATGCATCGAAAGCAGTAAATCATGTTCACATGTTAATATTTCAGTTGTGAAAGCATGCACCCATGTATGCATTTGAATTCCTTAAGCAGACAAGCATGTTATAACTCGATTGCATCGATAATTAAGCATGTTATTCTCAGTCGTGTAGGTAACTAAGCATGTTATATTCGATTCGCGTCCTAACGCATGAAACACGTTGAGTAGCTTCGCTCAATAGCGACTCTAAAATATAGTCGATGTGCACACTATTGCATCGAGGCAAGGTGACATTCATTCTCCTGGCTGAAACGTTAGATAGCCCACCGCATCTTATCTATATGAAGGTCACTGGCAACATGAGCGCCATATTGGACTAATTCTTGCATTGCGTTTCCTTCGAGCCCAGGAGTGCGAGTCCCATTGGAAGTCCGCTAGCTACGGTCATTAGTGGCGCCTCTCGGTCCGAGTCGACCGGAGGATCCCAATGCCGTTTCTAAGGTACGCGATAATCATTTCAGCGCTAGGTAGCAAGCCCGCCTGAAAGCCCCGCTAATACCCTGCTAGGAGAGTGCTGCAACTTTCTCCTAGGCCGAATGATTCCGGAGGCCCCGGTCATCATTCCGGGTGCCCCGGTACATCTCGTTCGAGGAATACCAAGCCCATGCACAGGCTGCCCATGACCATTATCCATGCAATGTTTCGAATGTAAGTACGACGAGGTACGGATTTTCTCGTCCCACTAAACTATACTCGTGGCATAAACCAATGATGTTCCGGTTGGGCGACCTGTAGGTCCCAACAATTAAGTCACCATGCAGCTTCTCGACACAGTGTTCCATGGTGCCCTATTCCCGATCGATAGTTTCGTGGTACCATTTTCATTCCGATATCGTATTCCATGGTGCCCTATCCCTGATCGATAGTTTCGTGGCACCATGTCCCATCCGACACAGTTGCACGGTTTCGAACCGTAACTGCGTGCCTCGCTTGACGAAGCATTCTATGATGCTCGTGCTCCGCTTGATACAGTTCCGTGACGTTGCGTCACAACTGCATCGTTTCGCTGATGAAGCATTCTCATACGATACTCGTGCGCTTGATGAACGCCTCGATATATTTTGTTTTAATATTCTATCTTAGTATTCAACTTATGTTACAACTTCTATTCTTCGAACCACGCACGTTGAATCTATGATATCGCTAGCACGCAACTGATGTGTTTTGTTAAGCATGAAGGAGTAGAGGAGAAGGGTCAGGGCCCTCCCAGCTTATACTCATCTGCCTAGCCGTTCTACCAAGTTGACACAACCTATCGCTTCACCTGAGTCAATACAGCCTATCCCCAATTCCGTGGTCTGATGCGAAGCACGATTTACTGTATAACTATGCGAGCAGGCCGTGCTTCTCAATCATCCGACCCGAGCGGATTAAGAAGATTGCATCATCGCTTAAGTCCCGCTATCTCTGCACTGCTCTGGACAATCTCACTGATTTCGTTGCATGATACTTGACACCGTACTTCTGCCCGCATTGGGGCGATATATCGACCTCAGAAAGTTTCACGCAAAGCCTGCACATGAAACCAAAATCCGAATCAATACTTGTTTCCAAATTCGACTTATTGAAATGCAACCAACCCAAATGCCTCGTTCCAATCCGACTCAGCGTAATGCATCGTGCGGAGCGGGACATTACAAATGTCCGATCATCAGACATGGATTGAGGAGACAGCGTCCCTGGGGGTTCGGGGGTGAAGCATCCAAAAGCTGAACAGATTTTCAAATCGGTGAACAGAGAGAAAACAATGTCTCACCGAGTTTCACAGAAGCTCATTCCCACTGAAGAGGAGAGGCAGCCGCTCGAATCCATCATCAACGACTCCATTAAAAGCCATATCCTACTGGACATCGAACAAGCAAGAATTGGGATGTGCCTCCTGCTGGAAGTAGTTAACCAGATCTAGCCGCTAGAAGTAGTCAACCATCTCTAGCCGCTAGAAGCAGTTGTCTGCTAGAAGGAATAAAAAACTTTATTGTTGGAAGATTTCACCATCCAGCCACTGGAGCTTTCCAGTTAGATGACATGCGCTTTAATGTGCCGCCTTCATTAATGAGGCTGACGTGCAACCCCTTTAGTGGAGGACACCTCGTCCTCCGGAAGAGTCAGCCACGCATGTCGGCTGACTGCATGATTAGACGTAAAGTCTATCATAAATGCCATGACGACTGCTGCATGATTAGAAATAATATCAATCATTAATGCAACCATCCAGGTGGCGAATGCTCCTTGCTTCAAGCGTTAAAGCTGCTTCCCAGCTGGCAGCACTTGGCATTGGACGCTTTCCTACGGGAATCCAACAAACTGACCGAGTCTTTGCTATAAATTGCCCCATTTATTGCCATTTAGAGCGGGAGGAAATAGAATCCATATGCAGGCATTCTGTCCAACCAAGTCCCCTCCATTCAACGTGCAACCAGCGCTGCACACGTTGTCTTCTCCACGAGAATTCTAAGGTCTTCTTCTTGGATCTACTACATCCATATCACCTCTAGTAGATGTACCACCGAAGAATTCCAAAATTTCTCTCAAGTAGACTTCTTGAAGCTCATATCTATGAAGGAGAAAACATCGCCAAAGCAAAGTGCTCAAGTTCCACACTTGAAGTCGGATCGTCAATGGAGCAAAGTGATCACCAGTCGATCAAGCCTCCGTCTCCACAATTTTCCAGAAATATTATTTGTTATAGAATTTTTGTTGCATTTACATACTATGCAATTTGTAAATCAAAGGATTATACACAAAACGTTTTCAAGACTTCTTATGAAAGCAATCTTGAGTATAAATCTTTGATTCCTTTCATTATGTGGGTAGGGAGAGGATCTTGTTTCTGTTATAATTATATGTGAAATTTGTAAAGTTTTCTATGATTTTTAAAAAATACTTCGATATAATCTCATGGTTTGCATTTAGCTTTGAGGTATTGTATTCTCTAAGAAACTGATTTGGTCGCAATTGAAATGAGATTGAGTTTTGGGTGACGCTTTATCCCGTTTCAAATAGAAACTCTCGAAATTATGTTGTATGATTTCCTGACTTTTTCCCCTCCATTTATAAGATTAACTTGTAGTGTACATCGTAGTCCAACTCAACTACCCGCTTAACCAAAAAAAGTCGACTACCGATATTTGTAAAGCATTTAATAAACGCCTCAAAATCATACTTCTTTACTACCTAGCTTATGGTTTATTTCTTGTATATAGTCTTCATCAAGTGTCGCTTTTACATATCAGAAAAGATGCATTGTCACTTTGTAGATGAAGTGATATCTTCTTACAGTAACTTATTCTTTCAAAGTAATGACTATTTCTGCATTGTTTTCTTGTTATCAATTAACACTTCACTAACAAGCATTTAATACTTTGGCTAAGTAGTCTGGTACTTGGGTTCTATCTTCTTTTGACAACTTGAAGTAGCTAGATCTTACTGTTTTTTTTGTCATGTCCTATTTACTTTTGGATATAACTGGCTCTTTAGGTTGAGGGTTCAAGTTTTTGAGTCCAGAATGAGAATATAATTGTACATTTCTTGGTAACCGTTAAAGTCTTGGAGAATTCTTAAATTGAATCTCATGGTACCTTTGTGTGTGTCGGCACATTTGAGTGTGTGGATGTCTCATGCCCATGCTCTCTCACATATTTCCTAATTTTCATGAATTAGGGTCGGATTGGGGTTTTATTCCCTCAATTCTCCATTTTTCATTGAGTACAACTTCCTCCCTTTCTTCCTCCCATCACGGTGGTAATAGGCGACGGAGACTGACGAATTCGTACCCGGGTATGATTTCTTCTGTGCCTTTACAATCGGCCGACGAATTCTTTGGGACACGTCCGGATCCGAATCCGACATGAATCCGGCCGTGTCCTACACAAACTCATGTCGATCTCTAATCTGACACTGATTCATTGGCCATTTTGCGGTGTCCTTGCTTCATAGGCTAAAGTTGGATATGTTTAAGAGTTTGCATTTATCCATTGAAGCTATAAGGTATTATGGATCATTTCTATTTGTCTAATTATAGGTCCCAACTTTTTTGCACAAGTATTTGACACATTCTGGCTGTTTGGAAATGGACAGTTAAATTGGGAAGTACCCGGTCAGATGTTTGGTGAAATTGACAGGAACTTGCTTATCTGACTGGATAATTGTTAACCTGGTGATGGGTACTTCTTTATCCAGACTAATTCAAATGTCCACATTCCGATTCTCTCACGGTGGATTTTACAATTGAAGTAATATGGATTATTAATAGTAGTATGGAGGGTAGTGGTGTTGAATGTTTTAACTAGGTATACTTTAGCTTTCTAGATCTGTTCTTCCTCATAATAATCTTCACATGACTGGTGTAAAGTGGGTTAGTTCAGGGGAAAAAACTAATGGTTTGGCTGTTTTGAACTATGTCTAAGGTTTCCTGTTGCTTTCATTGCTGGTAGAGGTGAAATGGGTGAGCCTGCTGTGTGTTTTCGGTTTAAATAGGCTCTGAAATTCTGTTATCAAGAAATCCCATTGTTCTTTTGCCTTTTTAGAATAATGGACATCATCCTATAATTGGAATATTCCTTTTTGCTGCTCTTTGAAATCACACCTTGTATTGTCAGAATAGTCAAATATTTCAATACCCTCTGTATGGTGTACTTTAAGCAGTTTCCAGTAAACTCACTCTACCCTACTTCTTCTGTCATTTGTATGGATGCTGACATTTCTGTGGGCAAGTTGCCTATACTCAAATACATATGATCTGTACAATGTAATACTTTCAAATTTGTATGTACAACTTTAGTCTTGCTGAGCATTAATACTTGACTATATGATATTAGGTGGGAAAAAGAGGTCATCTTTCTTTTATGACATTTGGAACATCAAGTATTTAAGTAATTTTAAATGGAACGACCTGACTATTGAGACAGGTAAACCAAAATTGCCAATGCTTGTTTGTTTGTATATCAACACCCAATATAGATGAATAGAGTAGTTAACTGGACATTGTGATGCAGCAAACAAGAACCGTACACGGGAAGAGAAGCTAGCCTTAGAGTTAACTGCTGCCAAGAGGGAACGTGACTTCTACTTATCGAAAGTTGACCAGTCTCGTGCTATCAATTCCATGCAAGAACGTGCGAAAAAGGTTTGTATATCTATATTCATGTGTTTCTCTAATCTCTGTCACTAGTTTTGGTATTACTTACTGTATATTTCAAATGAATATGATCTAAACTCTATTCTTAATTTGGAGGAGGAGCATACTTGAAGTTGTTATGAAAATGTTGTCTTGTAGATATTTGTTCAAATTCGAAAGAGTAGATAGTGGAAGCCAATATATATATTTTTTTTTATGTTAAGGTGTACATATAGATTCTGGCTATGTATATCCATTATCCATAACCTCTCTTTTTGTTTTTGGAGATAAAAACTATAATGGAGAAAAGGATGTGATTGCCCACTTCTTTTCATTCTTGCCTCTGCCAATATTGTCATACCAATGTACGCGGTTGATGTTAGGCTCACATTATTTGCATCAGTTAGTCAATCCAGTTTTGGAAGACTGCTAAAGTTGAAGGTGTTGTGCATCTCTCTTTAAATTTTGATGTGAAACAGGCTTGAATGACAATGGGAGTAATTCGAAGTTCTTATTATCTAGGGCCTTCAACTTTTAGTTGAAGAATTAGTAATTTAGTATATGAGGATGTGCGTCTTCCTCTTCCTATTGTTATTTGAGTGTCGTGAGTCATGAAGGTGTGCGATGAACTCAATACTGTTGTTATATCTTTATTTTCTTTATATCTCAACTCAACCCAATGTAAATATCCTTGATCTCAAACTATTAGTTAATTTTTAAAAATGTAATAATATACACCAACCCTCACCCCCCCCTCTCCCCCCCCACCACACACACACACACACACACACACACACGACACCAAAAAGAAAAAGAAAAAGAAAAGGTCCCTAATTGAAATTATTTCAAGAAATGGAAACGTAAGGCATTTGATGGTACGAGGAATTAATAATTAGTAAAGAGTGATGATGTATGTTGGGAATTAAGTAAGGTTCAAAAACTCGGTATCGGTATCGGTATCGGACAGTTTGTATGAGTATCCGTATCGTTAGTATCGGCAGTATCGACGGTAGCGGATCGGAGTATCGGATTTTTTGGTATCGGCTGTATCGACAATATTTAAATAATTATTAATAAATTAGTAAAAAAATAGAAAAATAATTTACATATTTATGCATTATTTAAGTGTTTTTTATTTTATTTTTATTATAATTGAATAAAATAATAGTCATCATGTGTATGTCTGTAGAAGAATTTGCCTCTATTTATAGTTTTTTTTTTGTCTACTATTTTGGTTCTTCATTATTGTTCTCTGTTGGATTTGACATGTCCGAAATCAATTTCTACTTTTTTTTTTAGCTTTTTGTAGAACATCTACTTTGTTAAAGTTCCTGTGATGATCTGATTTGATCTGATTTTTTCCCGTATCGGCCAGAATATCGGCCCGTATCGGCCAGTATCGGCACGTATCGGCCAGTATCGGTCCCGTATAGGTCCCGTATCGGTCCCGTATCGGCCGATACAGACCGATACGAAATTTTATGTACCAGTATCGGCCGATCCCAATTTTTTTGGCCGGTATCGGATCGGCCAAGGCCAGATCCGATCCGATACGGCCAATACGTATCGGTATCGACCGATACTTTAAACCTTGGAATTAAGTACTACAACATAGAGCCATACTGTGAGCCTTCAGGGTGATAGGGGTTTGAGGCAAAATATGTTATATATGCATTATACAACAAAGTCAAGAGGATTGCGAGCTTCACTTAGCAAACATGAGAAAGCACATTGATTGCATCACTATGAGATTATTTGATTAGACTTGTACTCGACCATCAAAGTTTTGTAATATTAACGAAGTTGGGTGTACACAATGTATTTGTGCATGTTGAAGCATGCATTTATATGGTTATCCACACTATATGTCAATAAACTTGTTTTAACCAAATTTTCTTATGCAAGTAATTGAGTTATTTGCATTGAATTTGAAAAGGTTGGCTTAATTGTATCTTTGTTTTGTTTTTTGTTTTACTTTTTGGTGAAGATTGGTTTAGTTGTGTTGTTTTTATGGATGGGAACAAATCTCTGGTGAGAATATATTAAATTAACTAAAATAATACAATTATACAAATGATACATTTGTGATTTGAGAAAATTATTAGTTACATAAGAACATTTCATTCTTCAGCTAATCAAGTATCGACTTTTAACTTTTACTTAAAAATTAGTACTCTATCCTTTAACAAAAGCTTATTAATATTATGATAGAGTTACAACAACCGTGCGAACTAATGGAGGAGATAGTAAACCGTTCCATGTTATCATTGGTTACATCAAGTATCAACATTGAGCCTTTACCTTTTTGCAATAGTTATGGATATGGGTGCACTCGTAGCACGATAATCCACTTCAGATTCAAATTGGAATCTGAATACGAATACATTCGATATCAATCAATTACTTTAGGATCTGATTGGATCTGAATCCATATTTAATTTATCTGGATACGAATATGGATTCCACTCTATTATCTGAATCTGGATCCGAATATCCAGATACCAGTGTAAATTCATAAATGATGTTAATATATCTACGTTTCTAACACTATGGAGCGTTCTATTTGTGACTAAACTTATTATTTTTAAAATATATATATCGTTACTCAAACGTAAGTTTGTTAATACTTAACTAAACTTATATGAGATCTCATAAGAATTCAAACTTTAGTTTCTCCAAAATCCTATTATATCTGATTCGTATTATTATATCTGATTCGTATTCTCTTACTATATCTATTTCTTATTATATCCTATCCAAATCTAGATTTTTTTTTCCATATATGGTTATTGATTTTCATATATGAACAATATTCATATTCATTATTAGAAAACAAATACGAACATGGTAATATCCATATATGATCCGTATACGTTCTGAATGGATCCCTAGTTATAATAGATGAAATTACGACACATATCCAGGAGGAGGTTCTAGGTGTATGATGTTTGCTGAACATATTGTGTTGGTCAAGGAAAGTAGAGAATGGTTAGATACTAAATAGAAGTTTGGAGAGAAACTTTGGAATATAACAGATTTAGGATTAGTAGAACAAAAATAGAGTATATGAAATAAAATTTCAACCCGAAGTGAAAGAGATACCTAAGAGTTATAGCTGCATCATAATGTTAAGTTGTTAACTACTCTATTCATCTATATTGGATTAGAAGGGTGGAGTCCATATAGGTGGACAAAAGATACCTAAGAGTTATAGCTTTCTGAATATTTGGGGTCAATCTAGATATATTTGGCAGAATTTTCCATTGCGTAGTTGTCAACGGAAGATAAGAATCGGTAGCGCTTTCTGATCCTTGACATAGACAGATTTGTTACATTCTTTGAATGTTGTAAGCAATTATAAAAGACATACCGTTTAGGGATAGAATTTCAATGCACATGGAGAGTGAGATTTAGGAGGTGGAGACGGGAAGAGTGGATGTGGTGATAGATTTGAACATAGTTTATTCCACTGTTCTAAAAGACGGTTTAGGCGGCCGCCTAGGCGGCGCCTAAGCGCTAGGCGCCTGGTGCTCGTCCGTTGTTCGCCTAGTCTCCCTGATGTCCGACTATGCATGTTTTGGGGTTTTATGGACTTTTTTATGCAATTTTCGGTAGGTATTTTGGATATATATTTTTTTTTTGAACCACCTAGATCTAGACGGCCGCCTAGACAGGCTATGCGCTAGGCGGCAAGTGCCCGCCCAACTAGCGCCTAGCGCTTTTCACAACCTTGGTTTATCCATTTTATTTTTATACCCGTTTTGTGGTTTATTTTTGTTAGTTGTTTGGAATGTACAACATGTAAGGAGGAGCAACAAGATAGTAATTAGAGGAGCCTTAGGACTAGAGGTAGGCTTACACGAACATGGATGGTGTCATAAAAATAGTGTTATAGAGGACATGACCATTAAAAGAGCTGAATGGACGAGAACATGGATTGAAGTCTCAAAAATAGGTGTTACAAAGGACATGGCCCTTAAAACAGATGAATGGAAGAAAATGATTCAAACAACCAACGCCAAAAAATTGGGATAAGGCTTTGTTGTTTTCTGCTTTTTGTTTAGTTTATTTTTGTTCCCTTTTGTGTATAGTTAACAGACAAAAGTGATTGTTGTTCTACTTCGGTTTATTTTTGTTTTTCTTTGTGTATAGTTAACAGAGAGAAGTGAACTGTACAAAGTTTCAGTTGGAAGGGGAAGTATTTGTGATTGGGATAAATGCACGTCTCTATTGTCTTCAATGAGAAATTTCTTGCATAGTGACATCTATTGTCCAGTTAAAGTGTTATTAGTTGTAACTGGTACTATTTCATGTTGTTGGTAAGAAATATTTATTGTCAGAATCTTCAAATATGAGAATGAACAAACAATTTAGCCTCAGTACAATTAGTGCTTATATTTCTGATGACCTACACAGAAGCAGAAGACTCAGGGACCGGTGTTCAGTGGAAGCATAGGGGATATACAAGAGCCCAAAGTTATACGGAAATTTCCACAGAACAGGCCAGTTGATGAACATGCTGTCCAAAGTAAACCTAGGCTCTCAAAAGAACTTTTGGCAGGGGTACGCCGTCTTATCCTCTATCAGTACATTTCATGCCATTGGCTGGCTTTTGATGTACTTCTCTTAATAACTACGCTTAATGCCTTTGTGATCTTGCAGGTATTTGGTGGTTCATGAATTCCATGATTAATTCATTGAGAAGCATCACTTGTAGTTTTCTTTGTTAGTGTAATAGTTGAGGTAGGCAAGCAGTCGGTCTGTGTCTATTGTTCTGTAACTCTACAACTAAAGAAATTATGCATTGTACAGCTAGAAAATTCTTAATTATGAACTACCCATGGATATGAACTTTAGTTATTATATGAAACACCATGGAAATGGACTTTTGAGTTATTTTGTTACATGGAATATGCTGTTTGCCTGCTTGTATACTATAAGACTTGCCAGACTGCTGAATATATATTTGTTAAAGGCCATACAATATTACTTGAGGACTTCAATTCTGTTTTGCTTAGGTCTACCCCTTGTTCTAGAAGCTCATGCGACACGTGAATGTGAAAGATTTAGGACAATGTCAAGTTCAATCTTTGTAACCAAACTTTGTTGTTAAGGTTGCATTCGGAGCGGAAATGGATCCATATGATTTTACCATATCCAAATTTGTTTTCCAATAACGAATAGGGATATTGTTTGGATATAAAATTCAATAACCATATTATGAGAAAAAGTATATTTGAATCCGGATTGTATATAGCAAGAAATGGATACAGGCGAATATGAATACATATCGGATATAATAGAGTTTTGGAGATATACAATATCTCAGTGATCTTATATAGGTTTATTTGCATATTAATTAACTTATAGAACCCTCTATTTTCTTGTTGTAAATACAGATCCATTTGTTTGCTTATGACCTGATTTGAATGAATAATGGATGATGTAAATAAATGAGCTAAATGATGGAAATAAATGATCTAAATGGTGTAAAAAAATGTTATCCTAAGTGGTGTAAGACCATTCCGCCACAACAAAAGTTGCCTTAGTTGGGGGATTTGGATGCAAAATTTGTTGGACTAATTTACCATTTATACCAATCTTTTTTCAAATAGTACAATAAATGTTGCAATGTTGCATGTATTTTTGTTTGCAACCAACCAAAACTATCCTCTTGAATAGAACTATGACACTCGAACATTTGAGTTATTTGTATTTACCTTCCAATCTATAATGAATATTTCATTACCTTCTATTTTTTATTTTAATTAGTGGTACCTCACATTTCTAAAAAATCAGACAATTTTTGTGAGAGAGGGGGGGGGGGGGGGGGGGGGGGGGGGTGGTTTAAATACAAATAACTCCGAACATTTTACTTTCCAAATATATTACTCCACATGTTTTTCATATGAATAATGCTATTCGTCCCTCCAAAGTGTCTCTCGCAAACTATTAATCTTTCTGTAGCAGATGGCATTACAAATTTTAAAATTAAAATTAAAATTAAATTTAAAATTAATATTAAATATTTTGGATAATTAATTTTTGGAATTAAAATTTGTTATATCAGCTGTGATGTTAGATATCATATAATGCTATTTAACATTTTACGTTTGCTGTTACAATAAAGAAAAAATGATTTGGAAGAACACTTTGAAGATACAAATAACATTACTCTTTCCTTATACCTTCCAAGAGGATCAATCAATCACAAAGCACTCCAAACAATTAATGCACTTGTATATCATGTCGCAAAAGGATATTCAAACTTCATAATTCTAAGACTTATAGCAACATCACACACACCCAATTCAATGACTCCCGTCCCTAGGTTATAATCCAATCTCCAGAAACCTGAAAACTCTATTCATTTGCGTGCTACCCCTGTTTTAGGAGCTAATAGCCTCATAATGACATGAATCATGCATGGACTTTAATGTCCAGCACCTGACTATCCACTTGCATCATTAGTAAGGTGATCCCAATATCTAAATTCTAGATTTAAAATATAGGAGCTCAATTTGTACAATAGTAAGACTCATACTAAGTTTCAATTTCTAGATTCTCAGGTCCAATCCACCCACAGAAACTACAGGTTGAGCTTGAGAATTTCTAGATTCAGAATGTAGGTAATCATTTTATAGAATAGTAAATCCCAATTTGGAGCCCGATTCTAGATTTACATTATTTTTGTTTCACATTAGTTTTTGACCATACAACCTTTGGGATCAAAGCTCATTTTATTATTTTATACAATTTCCATAAAAATCCAACCCACTATACATTTATCCTTTTTTTCTTTTTTCTTTTTTTTTTAATTTAAATTTTGGACCTGAAGATGAAATTTTGAGCACCCTCTACTGATGTTACTCTTATGTGTACATATGATATGAGACCGGCCGGAGCACTAGAAAATAAATAAATCTTACTCTCATCTCTTGCCGGGACTAAATATTTGGTTTTCACATTATTATTCATGTTTATGATCCAGACAAAGCTCCCATAATATGTACAACAAATTTTGGCGATGTCTGTGTCATGACTAATAGATGACCCCGAAGAACATAAAACTCACAGGCGAGCGGGGATCAAGGAGCAATAAAAAAATAGTTTCGGTTAGGACAACCCAACCTCCTGGCACGAAGATGGTTCGTCTCATGGGTAGCCAGATGCCAAGCAAGCCTCCCAGAAGGCCCGGTCCTGCTCCCTCTCTTTGGAACTTCTCTGGAATCCCACAGCCGACACCTCCGCGTTCATCCGCTGCAGGAAATCGCCTGGGTCGACTTCGTTGCCGCCGTGAATCGGCCGATGAACCAGCTCATTCAGTTTCTCTTCCACTTCTTTACTGTCGCACACTTGGTCGCCGACGAGAGTGAACTCTGCAGCAGACGACACACCGCCGGGAATATTGGTGTTGCGTGGACGGTCATTGAAATCCATTGTGATGCATATGCTTGTAATAATGCAATAACGTATCTGTGTATATATATATACATATATATGACGTTTCTTCGTTGCTAACTTATTGTGGATAGATACGTGCCAAACTGGGAAGTTGCAATTAATTAATTAATTAATCAATGTGATGATATCAACTGGGAAGTTAATCCGACAACTGTCCACGTGGATTTTTGAACTTTGAGCTCCGGCAAGTGAAGAAAGAAAGAAAGCAATTGAGCTTCAGATTTCTAGAAGACAACTAGGTATTGACAAGGCGGGCTCTCTCTCTCTAGAAGGTGCAGGTGTCACAAAGCCAATAATTAAATGCATGAAGTGTGTATTATTTGATAGGGACTTGGTTATCTACGTTTCCTTGATGTAGAGATCGGAGATTCTGCATCTAGAAGGCGCCTATCACGGCCATGGCTATGCCTGCAGCGAACGTACGTACGTACGTACATTCATGTGCAGGTCGCATGATAACTTTACAAAGAGAATCGTAGCTAGCACATTAATTCCTATATGTTTATGTATATATATATATATATGTATAGATGGTGAGCTAGAGCATGGATCGGTTGGAGGTGATCGAGGAAGTCTCCATGACGGGGCGGTCGGCTGCGATATCCACAAAGAGAATCGTAGATGGTGCTGGGTCATGTGCCAGCGGCGGCTTCGATTATGATCAACAAAGTTACCACGATCAGAGGTGGATTTCTTGGTCGACATGGTGCAAGGAAAGCACGTCGGAATATGGCAACTTCGGTGGCCGCAACGTGGACGGATTGGTGGAGGACGAGTCGGAGTCGAATCGACTGTTCTGGGAGTCATGTCTTGCAAATGAGTACCCAAGCAACTAGGAAAGTTTTAGTTTAGTTTAGTTTCGTTTCGTTTCGTTTCTTGGAAGTTCCAAGATGATACATGTGTGTGTGTATGTGAAGTATTTTAAGTTTCTTATCCCTGATACAAAGCTACCTTCCAAATGTGATCAGAAGGCAATGCCATCATTTTTCTTAGGCTAAATTATATCTTGATCATACATACCCTCAACTAATCGAGTTTTTCAAGTTGACACCCTTAACTTTAATAGATATATACTAACTTAATACACTCCTCCTATTTTGTCCTACCGATGTTAATTAAAGAAGAAAAAAAGACAAAAATACCCCCACACCTCCATTATCTCTTCTCCTCTCTCTCTCTCCGGCAGCAAGCAACAGTAGTCGGAAGGGGAGGGGGGGTGGAGGGGTGAGGTATTCTAGTCAGATTTTTTTTAAACGATAAACATAACGGCAATCGAGATGAACATTTTCAATAAGTTTGATATTAAGTTGTAATTTAATCTTTTTCTTATAATTTCCTGTGAGAAATCTATTCCCGAGAATACCTTGGATACTAACTTTCATGTAAAATATCTGTAACATTGTTCGTCTATAATCGAACTGTGTAAGATTTTTGTAACCACAACTGCAAAGAAATCATCCCATTTCCGACACGGTAAGTAAGAACTATTGACAGAGACCATATTTATAGATACTGAAAAAGAGTAATATTCATTCAATGAGACAGTAAACTGAAATTTCAAGGTAGGGTTACTGAGCCGGCTCCCATGGTGGTACTTCAATCAAAAGTTGTGAGTACCATGTATACAAACAAAGGAAAAAAAAAAAAGAGAACACAATAAACTAGTACTCGCATATCTTGTAATGACAAATTTCAACAAATGGCTCCTGAGTTTTGAGACAAACATCAGAACCATGAAAACTGAACTCAAATCTCCAGTTACCTCGTGCTATTTGTCGCAACGATCTGATTTTTTTGTACCCATTGCTACATCTTCAGGAACCGTATCGTCGATTGTCACTGAACTGTTACTTCGGTTACTCTCAGATGAACTAATACTTGAATCATTGCAGCAAAGTTTTGTTGCATCCGCAACCATTTCCAATTCTTTGTCATCCTCAACTGGCTCCGGTGGTCTTGCATCCACTTGCACATCCTCTTCAGAAACAACTGTGACCGAGTCGACGTCACTGATTGTTCTTGAACTGTTACAATGGTTACTACTCTCGGACATCATAATAGAGGACTCACTAGTACTCAAGTGAGTGAAGCTAAATTTTGTTGCATCCTCAATCATTTCCAGTTCTTTCTCATGTTCCACGGGCTCAGATGGTTTCGTGGCCACCCGAACAACTTCAGGAACAATTGTGACAGAGTCGACATCATTGACGGTTATTGAACTGTTACTATGGTTAATCTCAGATATCATAATAGAGGAATCACTAGTACTTAACTTTGTTTCTTGATATCTGCAACCCATTCTAGGCCTAACGAGCTCTCTTCCGGCATCTTTACCATCTATATCCCAGTCTAATTCAAGATGCCTCAAGAAGCATTCTTGAATTTCTTCGACAATTTCACCTTCACCAATGCTGCTTTCATAATGAAACCCCTGCACATCACCAGTAGCACCCACCACCACTTCACAATCGTCTTCCAAACTGCTCTCCCTTGATTCATCAGTCTCGTGGTCGTCACAGTCAAGAGAAGGCGAACATGAGAAAGACCAATCTTTGTCTGTGGCTCCTGCCCCTTCGTCGCGTTCCCTTAGAGTTCTGAAGATTAGAGTCTGGAGCAGGTTCATCACTTGAACAGCATGCATCAAAGATGTCAAAGGATCTGATAACTGAAAAATAAAGACAACAAAACAAAGTAATCAATTATCTATAGGTTCTATTTCTAATTTTTTTAGATAATGCTTCTATATCTGATTAAGTTGTTCAGTATAGATTCTATGTTGCATGAATACGGACACGAACATGATACAGATATATGGATACGGAATGTGGATATTTTCAAATAGGTACAGGAAGTAGTCAATTATGAATTTATGATACACAAGTAGTACTTCTAGATTGCTTATGAAAACATAGCCAACTAGTACAACCATATTCATAGAAATACACAGTAGTACTGGAGAAAAAACTAAAAGAATTAAAAGAGAGTAATATCTATAGTAGGTAATTAATCTCCTACAATCATGCATCTAGCATATTGACATTTATGTAGGTAATTAATCTTCTACTAATCTATAGTAGGTTATTAATCTCCACCAATCTATAGTAGGTATATCAGGATCTTATTGATTACAATAAAATCCTAGAGATATTGACTTTTATGTACCGATATCTTTATCAAAAACAAGCTGCAGTCGCCTTGCAAATAACAAGTTAAAATTAATATGCGACACGTTGGAAGGATACATACCTGAGTCATGTTTGGAGCAAATACCATGGCGATATTTCTTGCGTTCATCTTGTTCACTTCCTCTTCTTCTACAACGTCGGCCATGAGATTGACTACCCACATAACAAGTGCAAATTGCATAGGGGGGAGTAGCTTTACAAGCTCGACGCAGTCCTCTTCGTTCTCGCACTGAAGAACTTGCCCGGGGGAAAGGCTATCCAGTACCCCTTCTGGAAGCTCTCTGAACCAGGCCTGTGTACATTAACATTCAGTTCTTTTATCAGAATACACCCAAGAATCTCTGCAAAATAAATCATAAAACATAATCTTGTAAATCAAAGTGTTGGAACCAGAGTTCAGTTTGAGCTTTAGTACTTTAGTGTATCATAAAAACCCAAGGCTATTCACTACAACAATAACAACAAGAAAGCCTTTATCCCAAAATTTTGGAATCCGACTGCTTGAATGCTTTCCTTCCATTCGGCTCTCTTAGTCCTCTAAAAAAAAATAGAGGTTTTTAGACTTTGGATCATGAAAAAGTTATAAAATTTACATTTTGATCTCCATAATCGATCTAATTAGTATTTGAATTTTGGGCCAACGGTTGACTCGTCATTCTTGTACAAAGATGATGAAAGAGTCACTCTAGTACACAGAAGTAATGAAATTATAATAAGTATGGTCATCTACCGTGAGGTAGATACAAGGATTCTTACAACAACACAACCCAGTCAGTTGAGTCAACCGGTTCAAGATCCAAATACTAATTAGGTCAATTATGGAAATCCCAAATGCCAATTTCACAACTTATTCGAGATCCAAAGTCGAAAAAAATAAGGCTATTAAGTAAAGATGCAAAAAATGAAAAAACAAACTAACTTTTTCTATATTAGCACAAAGAAAGTGTTATATCCATACCTTTATTAGACCTGCCAAACAGTGAACATCTATATCATCTGGTATAATGCCTTTGTTCAGCTGGTTTCTCAAATCTTTCTCCTCACCGTTCTCTGGATTTATGCGAAATATTCCTTCAGCCTGCAAGCGATGAGCACATATATACAAATGTATGGAACATAGCAAAACATTTGCATATAATTAAGACATATTTTTGTGTAGGTTGTGTCGGGAGAGTCGCTACCTTAAGACCTCCTTGTGAACACAACCTTTCCTGCATTAGCAACAAAATTATCGGCACACTGTTGCCTTTGGAATCGAAACCACATTGCATCAGTTCGGCAGAGACACCAAACACACTTGCACTGCATAAAAATCAATTCAATCATAAGTAAGCCGATATCATCACAAAGCCATAATTGAATGTCTTTACTTAAAAAAGTTAAGAACAATTTATTTGCACTATTGATATGCTAAATTTCTATACTGTCCCCTTCCTTTAAACTCCAGCTATCTTTGTCCAAAATGGACCTTTGACGTGAGAGGACGTTTTAGAATAATATAAATATAAATCATATATGACGTTTTAGAATAATATAAATATATAATCTTTAGTGATCGCAACACTATAATTTTTTACATAATACATTTAAAATGTGGGTTAAGAAGACTTCTGATATTATGTTAAATTCCTTGTAGTTGTACTAAAACTCTAAAATTGTAGTCACGGTTGAGGGTCGTATATTTACATTATTCTAACCATATATGTTGGTGTTTTTCACTTAGCTTTAGGAGTTTTAGTTCCATATTAAAAAATCACCAATGTGTATATCTCAATATATAGCTATGCTTAGTATTGGTATATGCAAATGGGTGGAGGCCTATGTGGGTTGACTTTCCTAGAAGGATTAAATGTGAACTCCATTATGACAATCTTTGTTTTGTTACCACCTTTAGAAAGTTTTTCTTAGGAGCTAAATCTTGAAGGGGCTTAGCGACTCGGACACGGGCTCAAGGGAGCAAAGTGGCGCTTTGTTGGCGCACTTTGCACTCAGCATCGCCGCATGGCGCTCGTGCGCTCCTTTATGCTCGAGTTGCATGCACGGTTGCTAGCTCAGGCGCATGCTTCATGGCGCATGCGACCTGGCGCTATGCGGCTAAAGCGCTATGCGTCCTGGCTAAATGCCGCCTGGCGTTATGCGGTCAGGAGCTATGCGGCCAGGCGCTATGCGGCCAGGGTCTTGTGGCATGGGGCTATGCGGCCAGGTTTGGATGAGCGAGTCGCATCTGGAGGGGACAAGATCTGCTCGCATATGGCTGCTTTCTGTGTTTGGCGGTGTTGTTTGTCTCATGCAATACAACGTGTCAGGCGGCGGAGATGGCGCACGCGACGCGGGCGGCGCATGCATTTCTGACACCCAGATTTTGGGGGATCTGGTCGGTCAACGCATATGCGGCCTGGAGTTTCCTCATGCCGCATAGGTGATGTTTTCCTCTATATATAGAGGACCTCATCTTTCATTTGAGGAGAGAGAAAACAGATGAAAAAACTAAGAACACCAGATCATATGCTGCCCAAAGTGTCTCCCTCTCACGTGGTATTTTTTCGAGTGTCTTTCGAAGGTGACATTGAGCGTTCCAGAAATTCATTTATGAACTTGCTGGTTCTTGGGGGCAGATAGTCTGTACGGCGAATCTTGCTTTGAGGAACGGTGGTTTTGATCACCCCAGCAAGGAATTTTTCTTCAGTATTTTTTCTATGCTTCGTTCCTTCTCATTATAGCATCTGCGAACGTAAAGAGAAGAACATTTTACTTATTGCTTGTTGTATGTCTTCTGTTTTCTCAAAGTCAGTTTGTAATCTGTTCTTGGTTCATGCTTCGTTGGAATCGAGAAATATCAGATGATGAACTCTTGTGTGAATCTCTGATCTCAACGATAACTTGGGTTCCAGTAGAGAGCGGACCTTCGGGTCTCGCTAGTAGCTCTGCTATTACCCACGTTCTACCATCTTTGATCCATCTCGGGATTAACAATCTCAAAGCATGATCCGAAGAAAGATGTAGAACATCCGATCAAATCTTCTCGACAACAAGTTTTCACAAACTTGAGGAGATTGACGGGATACACTTCGAAGATTTAGATGAGGGAAGGAGTGCTTTGTCAAATGTTGAAAGTGAGTTGTCGTAACCTACCATTTTCCAGGATGGAGGAGTTAGCGTTTGAAGGACGCGCATTCCAGTTGGAAGAAAGATTACAAGATGACCAAGGATTGCAGAGTTTGTGCAAGACAGGACTTAGCGTAGAGTTTGCGCATGACAGGACGCGCATTCCAGTTGGCAAGACTTGGCCGCATGGCAGTCCCTTGCCGCCTGGCAGTTTCTTGCCACATAGAAGACTCTTACCGCATGGAAGACTCTTGCCGCATAGAAGACTCTTGCCACATGGCAGACTCTTGACGCATTGAAGGTCCTGCCGCATGACAAAGCTGGCCGCATAGTGGCTTATGCCGCATGGACGTCTTTGGGCATGGCAAGATTGGCGCATGGGGGCCTAGGTGCATAAAAGTCACTGCACTAGACATGACTTGGTGAATGGCTGAAATTGGAAGATTGAAAGCATAACCAATTAAAACCAATATAGTAAGGTATAGCTAAACATGGTTCCTTTGATTACTTAACTTGGTTGTTATGATTGCACAGGTTGAGATATCAAGCGTGATTACTGACTGGTGGGTAGACATTGGTGCATTCGGCTACGCATGCTCTGTGAAAAAACTGTTCACCAAGGAAGAACACTATCTAAGAAGAAGGTCTCTATGGCGAACAAGTGTCAAGCAGAAGATCTAGGGATCAGGATTATGATTCTGGACTTACGGCTAAAGGGAAAGATTGATCTTATTGAGTTATGACGTATCTGACTAAGACATGTCTTTTTCAACAAAGATGTCTATTTCAGAGATATCTCCAAGATGTAGGGGTAAGAAGGTGGAGATACGTGATGGCTATGTTCTGACATAGGTAGTCATGAAGCCATTTAGACGGATGATTACAAGTACAAATCCTATGGAGTTGGTGCGCTCAGATATCTGTGACTTCTATTCTCCACAAAGGACCGAGATAAAGTTTATTACTTCTTTCTTCAACGATTTCTCGGAAATGCGTTCGTGTATCTTCTCATAATCGAAGGATGAAGCATTTGAGAACCTTAGGGACTTCAAGTTTGGAGCTGAGCGTCATATCAATCGATCTACAACCCAATAGACTCAGAAGTTTTAAATACGAAGAGCATCGTTCTTTGGATTCACATCGTTCAGCTTAGAACATAAAATTAACTATGAAATATGCATCGTTCTTTGAATTCACATCGTTCAGCTTAGAACATGGAATTGACTATGGAACGACATCTTCGTACTCTCCCAGTGTAGATAGGAAGGACGAGCAGTTAACATTAATGATGATTTCTATATTGTTGTTCAAAGGGCCTTCCAGATTGTCTGTGGAAGAAGGTTGCACTTACGGTCATGTCCTTAGTACCGTTCGTCACTTCTGATGTAACTCTGATTCAAAGTCAGATCCACATGAATATCGTTCGATTGTGGAAGTTTTTCGGAGGACCGTATCAGCCAGAGTTGTTGGCACTTCTGTAGAAGAAGACGTAGTCTAGGAAGGAGTTGTCTTTTAAGAGACACATTTGAACCAGAACTCGAAGAGCAGTCAGTTAGAAGAGTCAGGAGGTCAAAGGACCAAAGATGATCTTATCACCTATTATATGGAGGTCGTACCACTTACCAATGATGAGGCGATGAAGACCAGGGACTCGGTCTGCTGGGAGGAGACAGTCCATAACAACATTTGGATGTTGATCAATCTGCCTGAAGGAGCTAAACCTATCAGATTCTTATATATCTTCAGTAGAAGAAAATGGAAGCAGACAGAACAGTTGAGTTCAAGACTAGGCTTGTAGCCTAGGGGTTTTCTCAGATACATGGGACTGAGTTTTGTGGCACCTCGTTGAAGTATCATATATCAGGATGATGATTGCCGTAACTGCTATTCATAAGCTGATTGTTTATCAGATGAAGGAAAGACAATAAGTCTTGGAGGAAGACAATCATGAGAAATTCATGGACAACAGTCAGAATTATTGTCATTCAGGTTTTAAGACATTCTGCGGGTTGGTGATATCTAAAAAACGGCCTAAAGCAAATCCTAGAATGTGGCAGCAGAAGTTTGACAAGTCTTTTAGTTAAAGTTGTCGCAGGATCAGCGAGACAGACAAATGTGTGTACACAAAGTTCGCTGATAAGAAATGAGCCAACTTTTGTATCTATGTGGACGATTTGCTAAATCCCAACTGTGGATATAGAAGTGTCACTAGAACAAAGATGTCCTTTTGTCCAGACTCAGGACATGGAATTACGGATGTCATCCTAAGGATATAAGATAATCCAGATGCCGGGTGGGCTTGCTCAGTCACAAGCTCTCTGCATAAGGAGATTGGTCACATGCTTTGGGTATCAGGGTTGATACTCCTCAGCTGTAACATGAATATGAAGAAGCCTAATCCAAGGAAAAGCATCAGATAGTTGGTGTACTCGAGCATCATCAGATGTATGATTCAAGCTACGAGTACCACTAGACCTGATATAGCTATCGTTGTAGGGATGATGAGTCAGTTCACGGGCAGTATGTGTATTGTTGAACACCGAAAACTGTGAAGAGAGTCATCAGAATTCTCAAGTAGACTCTGTGTTATATCCTGCACTACAACAGTTATCTATATATGATTGAAGGCTTCAGTGATGCCAGTTGGTACTCAGAAAAGAAGAGCAAAAGATCCACATGAGGACGTGACTTCTGCAGGAGTGGTGCTGCTATATCGTTGAAGTCGAAGAAGCAATCTTTACTCTAAGAGTTCTTTGCACTACCAGCTACTGGAAGCTCTCAGATGATCTTCCTATGGTTAGTAAAATAGATTCGGGTGATACCGACATACTGTGAAAATCAAGAAGCTGCAGCAGTGACATCTATACATCTCTTCAAAGGTTTGAAGAGAATTGTGTGGATAAAACACATGACACTAAATAAGCACTGACTACGTGGATCATTACAGTAGTTAAATTTTCAGAGCCAGGTGATTCTGGCGGATCCGTTCATAATAGGCCTCAAGGGCCAGAACAGAACACTGAATGAGCGTAGCTAGCGTGGATTATTACAGTGGCTAAAGATCAGAGTCAGGTGAATCTGGCAGATCCGTTCATAATAGGTCTCAAGCGCCAACTGATTATAAGAACTATAAATGAGCGTAGTACTCCATGCTACCGTGGAGTGACACCACACCATAAGGTACCTCGACAGGGTAAAGTCTCGGCTTCGGGCCATGTCACAGCGGCAGTAGCATCGCATATAGTCAGAGTCAACTACTATAAAGGAGCGTATACTCAATGTTACTGTGGGGTAACACCACTATGAGGTACCTCGACAGGATAAAGCCTCGTCTGCAGGCCATGTTCCAGCGGCAGTAACACCGCACATAGTCAATGACACAACATATATGGGCTTGGAGAACCTCTGGTATTACGTCTCTACAATCCTACCATTTAGTTTTATGCTATTGGTTCAAAGAGAAATCTACCAGGCATCTAGCTATTGGTTCAAGGGAGGACCATTGACCAGGAGAATATCAGGTATAGTGGGTAGTCCTCAGGAACATTATGGGATACGTACCCGGAACTACTGCGGTCTACTATTTGTTCTTAATCAGAACATTTCCTGTGGAAGGATGACTTTGACGCCTTAATGAGTTTACGAATAGTTTCAGCACTACAAGGGACTTGTATCCCATGCTACAGTGGTGTGACACCACTGAAGGAGTGAACCTCGGCTTCGGGCCATGTCACATCGGCCGTAGCACTGCACATAGGCAGGTAGTCTAATGCTGAAAAGAGATAGAGAGTAGTAGTACAACACTATAAAGAGGCATGCAACCTTATGGTACAGTGGATGACACCACATGAGGGAGTGAATCTCGGCTTCGAGCCATGTTACAGCGGCGTAGCACCGCACGGAAGCACAAGACTTCATGCTAGGAGGTAGTACAACACTACTAAGAGGCATGTGACCTCATGCTACAGTGGGTGACACCACATGAGGGAGTGAACCTCGGCTTTAAACCATGTCATAGCGGCGTAGCACCGTACATGAGCGCAAGGCTCCATGTTGTGTGTAGTAACGGCACTACTAAGAGGCCTACTAAGAGACTTGTGTCCTTATGCTACAGTGGTATGACACCACAAGAGGGGGATCCTCGGCCTTGGGAGGCCATGTCATGCGACGTAGCACCGCACAAAAGCGCAAGGCTTCATGCCGAATAATAAACTCTCTATAGTGGAAGAACTTACCTAAGTGTATGTATAGAGATGTAGACCGTCTCTTGAGGGAAAGCTTGTAGATGTCCAAGATACATACACTGAGACCAGGTAAGCACAGGGCCTTTAACGTGCGACCGGATGGCACAGCTGAGGTCATTGTGTGAGTGGGAAGAATAGCTGCTATGGTGCAGAATTCAAGGCTTAATCCATTCTTGTATCGTACTGTTGTTTGACCTATGCGGGAAGATTCAAGTCGTCGGCGACATCTATCCTAATGCATGATGACAGTCACTGTGATAAACGTTCAACCATATATTATGATATATGTGGGGGATTGTTGGTGTTTTCCACTTAGCTTTGGGAGTTTTAGTCCCACATTGAAAAACCACCAATGTGTATATCTCAATATATAGCTGTGCTTAATATTGGTATATGCACATGGGGTGGAGGCCCATGTACGTTGACTTTCCTAGATGGATTAAGTGTGAACTACCTTATGACAATCTTTGTTTTATCACCACCTTTGAAAAGTTTTTCTTAGGAACTAAGTTCTGAAGGGACTTAGCGACTCGGACTCGGACTCAGGCATGGGCTCAAGGGCCCAAAGTGGCTCTTTGTTGGCGCACTTTGCACTTACTTTGCACTTACCACGTTAGCATCGTTGCATGACGCTCGTGCGCTCCTTTATGAACGGTTGCTAGCTCGGACACATGCTTCGTGGCGCATCTCGCTTTGAGCAACGGTGGTTTTGATCACCCCAGCAAGGAGCATTTTTCCTATGCTTCGTTCATTCTCATTGTAGCGTCTGCGAACGTAAAGAGAAGAACGTTTTACTTGTTGTATATCTTCTTTTTCCTCAAAGTCAGTTTGTAACCTGTTCTTGGTTCATGCTTCGTTGGAATCGAGAAATATCAGATGATGAATTATTGTGTGAATCTATGATCTTGACGACAACTTGGGTTCCAGTAGAGAGCGGACATTCGGGTCTCGCTAGTAGCTCTGCTATGACCCACGTTCTATCATCTTTGATCCGTCTCGGGACTAACAATATATGTATATCAATGTCCCTGAAGAATTCAAGAAAAAAAGGGTTATTTAGTTTTAGGGTCACGTTGAATATTCAAAATTTACGTTTATGTCTCCGTACTATCCAGAAGAGGGTTTGAGTCTCGTCCCGACGGCTGACTTGGGATGACTGTTAATTACGTTTAGGTCTCCAATCCACATTCAAGATGAGACCCAAATCCTCTTCTAAACAACATAGAAACCTATACGCAAACTTCCAATATTATACATGATCCTAAAAGTAAATAACCCAAGAAAAACATATGAACTTGGAATAATGCAGCTGGTCCATCAATTTCCTAATATGTCTTGGCAAGGATGGACCATTTATCCCTATGGTCCAGTAGTTTAGATCTCAAAAGAGAACAAGAATACATACAGGATACATTGAAGTCCATGAATCTCTTTAAAGCTCTATCCGGGCCTCCAAAAAATCTATCAAACTTTAGCTAGGGAGCAGAGCACCGGAACTCCAAAATTGCTGCAGCGTATGTATCGTGTCAGTGTCCACATACACGTACGCACGACACCAGACACAACATAGATACATTCCTACATCGATTTTGTTAGCAGGCATGGCTAAGTGGTTTCTGTGTGAAATTTGACATATCAATGCAGGATCGGTCTAGGGGTAAGTCTGATAAGACTTCGGACTTGGATAACCCCTCTGATAACCCAGGTCCATAGGACAAATCCCCAGACTATTTGATTTTCTTAGTACCGGTCCAACCCAAATCCAACTTAATTTCAAAAGGGATGAAGAGCAATCAAAATTAACTCCGGCTAAGACAACCCAACCCTCTGAACTGGCCCTGTATCAATGCATACTACAATGTAAAGATGGGGAGGTAGGTACCTAGCACTCGGAGCCGAGCAGGAAACTTCGTGCTCGAACTCGACCGGGAGGCCGAGGAACCCTTTGAACCGGTCGAACGTGACGTGGGCTACATGCTGCACCTCCGTAGGCCAGCCGATGTCGATGCCCCCCTCAGCTGCGGACGACGACATGTGGACGTCATCCTCCCGGAGGTTCACCCTGCAGTAGACCATCGATTTCCTGATGGTTGCCATCAGCAATGCCGCCATGGAGAGCTGCTGCTGCTGCTGCTGCTGCTGCTGCTGCCTCTCTCTTCTTTCCACCACACCTCTCGATTTCTTCCCACCACCACCACCTCTGCAGCCACTGGAGGCCACCACCACTCCCGTCATTCTCTCTTTCTATTTGCTTATTTCTCTTGAAAGTGACAGTTTGAGTATATAGTTGGACTAGATCTGAATCAAGTAGAGGGAGTTCAAACGGCTACTTTAGTTCAAATTTTTAAGGCTTACTACACTTTTTAGCCTGTAGTAGAGTGGAAATGCCCATGGGACGCTGTTGAAATATCAGGAATGCCACTAGTTTTTGTCTTTACTTTATTTTCCTATCTGTGCTTCTTTTGTTCTTTTTTGATAATTGTTCCTTCCTCCTTGCTGCTGCTTTTGATGAGCTATGGGCAATGTGGCTATGGAATCCCTCCCTCGCGTTCATCAAATCAATTGTAGTTTTGAATATCATAAGTCTCTTGGGTTCTATTTTGTTATGAATAATATTCTGTAGGAATTGTTCGGATAAAGTGCAATTTTTTTTTTCTCAATTTGTCTCGTTAGCAAAATTAGACTCGATAGACAAATATAGCAATTAAACTCTCTTGCAATATATGACTCGATCAAAATGTCCTCTACCGTCTACAAACTGTCAGATTTGACCGTTAGTGAATGTTTAAAATATTAATAATAATAAAATAATACCCAAAATATCTTCTCCCTCTTTCCCATTCTCCCCCTCCCCCCCCCCCCCCCCCAACACACCCCGCGGTGGTGGCAACCCCCTTCCTCCTCCCCGCGCAACCACCCGCCTCTCCTCCCCGCACCGCGGCCACCCTACTCCTCCCCGCCCCCGCGACCACTCGCCCCCTCCTCTTTCCCCCGAACCCCCCCCCTCCTCCCCACCGCCAGCTCCTCGGGCGGCCACCCTCCTCCTCCCCGCTCCCCAGCCCCCCTTGTCAAGTTCCGATCCCGCAAGGGCCGATCGTCCTCGCTTAGTGCCTTACGGAATTGATCGTCATCACATGGACATGATGTCGTACAAGCCTAAGTTGCACTACACAAGGCCATGTCTTGAACAATGACAACATAATCTATTCAGAATAAGAAGCAGCGACACAGTATTGCAGAAAAGTAAATGAACATAATGGCATAAGAAAACAATCTCTTTATTGATATCTGAAATGATTACAAGGCATGCCAATTTGCTACATCTCTCTAGCACAATACAGATTACAATGACATTGTTTCATACATTACATTCCTTTATACAGAAAATAGCTCTAAACATCTCAATGCATCTCCAGATCTCCGGCTCCTGAGGATGATGATCTGCTATGGCTTCTTTGAACAATCAAGTACCTGCGAACAAGCTGGTAGGGGGTCAGCAATCTGGAAAAAGCACTGGTGAGGGAACAAAAGCAATACACTAACCAGCACTAAGTAATCATGTGGTAAAATATTACATTACTAGTGATCTTACTACTTTTACCTAGATTCATTTCATGCAGTACGGGATCAGAGTCAGTTAACTTTTTTTTAAAACATCTTTGAAATCAGAGTTCAAATTCAATACATTCAAGCATGCAGTAGGAACTATTCTATCGTGAAGTGCACATCATGTATTGTGAGGCATAAGCATTTCTCTTCTAAATAAACTCTTCTTCGATCGGTCTATATTGATGTACGGGACACGTAACCATCGATGTACGGGACACGTAACCATCAATGTACGAGATTCGTAACCATTAATCCGCTTTCTTCTTATAAGATGTACGGGACACGTAACCATCTAGTACTGGTTCGTAACATTTATTCTCTTTAACAATGCAAGCAATACTCTACTCTTGAATTAGCATGGCAATGTTTCTTTTATTAGACAAGCAATACGAGTTCTCTTGTTAAGCATGCATGTTCAGGCTCTATCAATCTTCTATTTAAGCAAGCATGATAACATTTCTCTCTCTCTTTTAACTAAGCATGCAATTCTACTCTTGATTGACATACGATAAAGAAACATGTTCAATCGTTCTTTTACTCTTCTTATTAGCATGACATTGGTTCATTCAAAAGCATTGACAGTGTAACTATATCATGTACATTCTTATCTCGACTTAGCATGGCAAGGTTATTTCATTAACAAGCAATATGAGTTCTCTTGTCAAGCATAACAATGATCAGTCTTTCTATTTAGCAAGCATGCAAGCATTCTTAAAGCATACAGTTCTCTAATTAGCATGCAGAGTCAGGTTCTGTCATTCTTCTTATGAACATTAATCTACTTAGCAACAAGCATTTATAAAACTAAATTCTTTATTAGACGTGAAAGAATCAGAGAATGAAGTTCTGCCTACTCACCAAGATCAATCGTCTTGTGTCCCAATAGAGAGCTCTTTAGGAAGGCTTCCTCTTGAACCAACAAACCAATATCTCTTGTATATAGTACCAATGCGGAGCGGGGCACTACACCCCTCCTCCTCCCTGCGCGACCACCCTCCTCCTCTCCACCTCCTCCCCCCCCCCGCGCCACCCGCCCCCTCCTACTCCCTGCGCGGCCACCCGCCCTCCGCATGGCCACCCGCCACTAGCGCCCCCCTCTCCTCCCCCCCCCACCGGAGATAAAGGGGGGAAGTGGGAGGAGGGGTAAAATTGTTATTTCAGGCGTATTTTAACGTCTGTTAACGACAGAATTCAAAACGGGTGTAAATTGAGCCAAAATAAATATGTGAAATTTTTTTAAAGCCATGGGTCTTTAAATGTAAAAACACAAATCTAAGGAGAAATTTTTTACACTTTATCCGATATTGTTCTACTACATAAAAGATAAATTGTTACCATCATTATTGGATGGAAGTGTGCTTTTTGTATGATGTTAAAATACTTATCGTAATCCTTGGAACAACATGTGAGCTAAATGTCAATGTGTCGATCAAGTTGAACCAGTCTTGATCGGTCTGATCCAATTTTGATCGAATTAGACTAAACCCGGGCTAGACTGTCACGCCCCGATCTCCCGCCGGAATCGGCCGTCCCCGCTAGGCACGAATCACCGCGCCAGCGCTCCCGCGGGACGTATGTTTCCATCGGGACGCGATGTCACGCCCCAATCTCCCGCAAGCTCGATAGTCCCCGCTGAACGTGAATCACCACGTTTACAGCTCTCCCGCAGGACAATCGTTCTTATCGGGACGTGATGCCGTACGAGCCTGGAGTTGCGCTCGTACAAGGTGATGTTGTCAAACACCAAATGTTATCATGAAACAACCAAGTTGCAGCGGAAGTCAAGTATTGTGTACCAAGCACACAATCAGAGTATACACAGCGAAGCTCACGATAGGGTCCAAATGAGATGCCCCGAGTCAATGCCACAAAGGCGATGCCACGGAGACGATGAAATAACTCTTGCTCTTTCTCTAGCCCACAAAGGTACTTACAGTTCATACATCTTGTCCCGTATATCCAAGCAGCGCCACTACGTCTGTGTACCTGAAATATTGCCCACAAACGTGGGTCAGTACACAACCGTACTGGTGAGCGGGGTAACCCACTCGCCTAAGCCGACACTAAGTAAAATAGTGAATGCAAACAGTTATATGGTGATCTTTCTAGTTGAATCCTAGATTCATTTCATGGCATATGGATGACATGTTAAGGAAAGCAGTAAAGCAGTTTAAGCATGCTAGCATTCAATCTCAAACCAAACGACAAGCAGTTATATAGCCGACCCGTCTAACTCAATGTCATCGCTTGCACGATAACATATCGAACCATCAGTCTCGCCTCATATCCATCCTCAACCAAAGTTTATATATCCCACTCTCGAATGCACACTCTTGCCGAGGCAAGGTGGCCGCGCCTATACGATGCACAAACCAACCAAAGTAAAGCAAGCCAACATCTATTCTTATATGAAGTCACTGGCCAAAGGCCATAAAGGACGTTGATCGGACAGATCAAATGCGGTTCTATTCGAAACAACGCTAAGTAGCTAACCCACCTGAATCGCATCCAACCGCTGGCACCGTGCCCAAGACGCGTTACCCAATTGTCTCCTCCATGGCCGAACGGTCCCGGTGCCCCGGAGCACCCGTTCGAGGAAACCAAACCCTGTGCCACCCAGGTTGTCCGTGACTATGCAGACACGTAGGTATGACGAGAGGATCGAATATTCTCGCCCCACCAAGCGATCCTAGACTCGTTCCATCGATAATCCAACCAACACATCCATAACCATTCTTCCAAAATATCCTTCCAAGAACCCAAATCTCGACCTCAAAACATAGCCCGAGGCATCAAAATATCAAGTGTTTCATAGGCACGAAGCCTCTTCTCAACACAATCCAAATTGGTGCAACACCTATGCTCAAAGCTAACCCATGGCACAATGCCCCAAAAGAGGCATAATGCCCGCGCCGATGCAGTTGTTCGGTTTCGAACCATAACTGCCTGCTTTGCAAGACAAAGCATCCTTGTGATACACGCGCACGGATGCACGTTCGCTCGCCCGAATCCCGATATTCCCATTGCCTCAATTGTATCATTCCAACCTGTATATTTCCAACCGACCAAGCATAATCCCAAGTAATCCAACCGATCGCCTTAAATGAATAATCCAGCTATCGTATCCAACTATCCAACGCGTAAACCATTCAAGCCACAATCCTACCAAGCCAACGACGCACACTCTATGCACGCCTCAGTGAAGTGCTTCCCGATGTTTCAGCCCAAGTGTTCAAGCCTTTACGTGTTTTCCATATTATTAGGCATGAAGGAGTAGAGGAGAAGGGAAAGAGCCCACTCACAATGTTTGATCCGTTAGGCATCCTGTCCTGCCGATACGGCCAATCCCTTGAACCCGTGGTCCGATGCAAGCGCGATCTACTCAACTGGTATGACCGTGCGAGCAGGCCGTGCTCTCAAAATCATCCGACCGATCGGATTAAGGAAGACGGCATTATCGCTTCCATTCAGTACTGTTCGGAACGAACACCTGATTTCCATCGAACCCGCTAGCCATCTGCACACGAAACAACTCAATCAATACTTATTCCCAAAATTCAACATTTCAAATGTAACCAGCATTTGATTCATTCAGTCCGACTCAGCGTAACACTCCGAGCGGTTGCGGGGCGTTACACGCGATGCCGCGCGAGCCTAGGGTTGCGCCCGCGCAAGGCAAATACCGAAACGGCCGTTTATAACTAGTTCACAGAGTCGTCATAGCGGAAACATAAAATGAACACAAGTATTGAATCCAAATTAAGCTCTTTATTGATATGAAGTAAAGATTACAAGCGGCGCTAAGCCGAGATTACAAATCGCTCATGCTCTCTCTCTCTCTCTCTCTCTTACATTGAATATGCCCTTAGGCTTGGAACCAATACAAACGATCTGGATGATGATGTTCCCACACATTATGTCTCATATATACGAGCTCCAGGTCCGTGCGCCACGCTCCAAGATGCCAAGTGCGGTCCGGCGCCTCATTGCGATAGCGATCTCCGAATCCGTACGAGTTCCCCCTGCACCCTGCATGCAGACTGGTTGGATATCAGTACATTGAATGCACTGGTGGGGAGGCCTCTCGCCCACGCCACAAAACAAGCACGTTCATTAGTTATGTGCACCGACTAGTTCCGTTGTCTTTCTATTCTTTTGCCTTAGGATCAGTTACATGGCAATATAAAGAAAGAAATCTCCGTGTCAGCTCAAGAGTGTCATATTCATGAACAATTGAGTTCACCTTACCATTTCTTACCATTCGGCCTTCCCTGTCATATACAGCAATATAAACAATTATCTACGAAATAACAAGAAGCAACTATAAAACCCAAGTGTTATGCCGTGCCTTTGCCTCATAAGACCCATTTTACTAGAACTATGTGTGATACCATGCATCCATTCTAATTATGCATAATGTCGTGCAAACACACTCCTCCCCGTTTCTCCTTTTCTCAGTGCGGATAGCCGCTATGCAAACATGACTTATCTATATGAAGGTCACTGGCTCTGTTAGCCATATTGGACAATATCTGCGATGGACGACTGTCTCCCCAGCTCGGTTGCTAGCCTTGCTGGGCCTCCTAGCCGTCTAACGAGTCGACGCCCATCCAGGTCGGTAGCAAGCCTTGCTGGATGCCTCGCTCTCGCCCGCTAGTCATCAGCTAGCGTATCGCCAGGACTACACTGGCACTCCGTCCTCCCGGGCCGACACGATTCGGATGCCTCAGCAATCGTGTCGAGGACTCTCTCTACCTGGTGCGCAACCAGTTGTCCGTGACCATGCAACTACTCCCCCAACTTCCAATCCTAGCCGAGGACAACACTCGGATCAATCTTTGCCGAGGACTACACTCGGATCAATCCTTGCCGAGGACTACACTCGGATCTTTTCTTCTTTACGCAGCTCTCTGATTAGAGACTGCCTCGGCGATCTGCATATCCCGAGTACATTCATTTCCTTCCATCTCCTGACTTGGAACGACTATTTGATAGCCTTCCACGTCTATGCATGCAACCTGATTTTACTCCATCCCGTGTCATGTTTCGTGCGGTGCAACGCCTCAGTAAGAACTCACACTACTTTATGGCATATATGAAGGAAATTACTACATTCCAACTCAACAATCCCGACTACGCAAATAGCAAGTAAGATTTCCAAGTTCTACTCAATGATAAGGCGGGGTTATCCCCTTGGCTATGTGCGTTCATCTCTTTTATTAGCATGCAAAGGTTATCGCCTGTAAACTAGCATGTAACATTCATTTTCTTAGTGTGCAGCTAAGTAGAGACAGGTTCACCGGGGCCACCCACCTTAGCGATGTATCGCATCGGTCGAGCGAGACTCCGGACGCGCCTCTGATAGCCTAAGTCTGACTCCATTGAAGATCCCAGCATGAAAGCCTTTGCATCGAACGAGCCATCTCGCTGAGCAAGGCGGGTTGAATAGCTACACTTGTGCCGTTTGAATTGGCCCTCCGGGTTGAGCGGAGCGGGTCGTTACATCATACACCACTCAGAACAAGTCTCGTCCTCGAGACTTCCTGAGCGCAACTCGTACTATCGCACATCTTCTAAACCCAACTCTATACACCTTGCCTAACTTCCAAGGACTGTCTTAATACCACAATCATTTATTTTCTCACCATGCGTTACGCCAATGTTAGCCAATTCTTATCGAACGACTCTATCGTTCAATGCTATCGAGTTATATTCAACTCACTCGTTGCACTCCCGACTCAAAATCTACTGCACCTGGCGCAGGGCTATAATACCCAAGCACATGGTATTCTATAACTTAATGGGCACTTACAACTCACAATTGGGTGGACTTGTCCAACTTGTTATATTACCTCTCATAGGAACCAAATGCATCCGAACACATTCGACAGTTTACTTGACGTCGCCTATCGAAACCCATCGTTACGCCTAAACCAAAGGTTTGAATTTGGGCTAATTTTCCAATCTCGTTTGCATCACTCTCTTTGAGTCACCGTCCAATCTCGCTAAGTAAATCGTACCCAATCACCTACGTTTTCTGACTCAGTCTATATTGCGCCTTAGCGCAGAGCTAAATTGCCCTCTTGGGGTACGCTCTAATTCTTCACGTCTTTTGGTTCAATCGAACTTAACTTCCTATTCGTTTTACTCGTTCCGTTCGCCCGAGTGCTAAATCATTTTATCCGAATGATCTATTCGTTCAACTATTGTATCCCCAAACTCAGTCTCGTACTGCGCCTTAGCGCAGAACTATCCCGGTAGCACGAGGAGCGATACAATCTTTCCTCTATGAAAATTTAGGTTGAGGCTAAATCATTTCAGTTGCCACACTCATCCATGCGAATTCGAACATTTTCCTTTGCAGCTGCATCCGAGTTATGCATATCGCTAAGTCTGGATCGTACCCATATTCAAGGCGTCCCCCAAATATGTGTATTTCAACCAAGCTCAGTGACAGCTAAGTCTGACAAGCTACTCGTGAAAATCTTTCGAAACGTGGATCGTCCTGCTATATGAATGACCGAACTCTTGTTCGATCCAGCTATCGTCTTATCCTTTACCGTCGCGTAACCTATCCAACCAAATCAATTATCACCCGAGTCCTATCTTGTATTACGTTTGTTTCAACGCGAACGTTGCTAGTGTATATTCCCAATTCTGAATTCTAACTCTAAGTCTCGTTGCCCCAGTTCTATCGTTCTTCCCGAACGATACTCCGAAGTCAGCCACTCCAGTTTAACTCAAGGCACAAGGTCGTCTGCCTAGCCACTAGGTCAGCTCACACAGTCATAGGTACAACTCAAGTTTGTGACTCATCGCGCAACCGCGTTGCACAACGCTCGCCCCAAATACCCTAAGGTCAAACCATTGTTCCTTTACACGGGTATTCTACCCAAGCTCGTTTCACTCAGATTTCTAAACATCGAGCACAGTTCATCCTATCACACCAACACGCTCGTCCAACCGAACCCATGATACGCCCATGTTTCAGGGCTAACCCATCGATTCGCACACACTATCTCTTCCATCACGTTGATAGAATTCACCAATCCATCCTTTTTTACACCTGTATCACTAAGCCACAATTCCATTATAAATCATCGATGTATATCATGAACTCTAAGTCGTCCAGCACAATCTACGTATCCGTTCATGAAAACATCCAACATCTCTTACTTCACGTTTCTAGACTAACTCCTCAAGAAAATCCTTAGACTCATTTTATCCTGAAACTTGTCTTATCGTATTAAACCACAAGTCAGAATGATCCCTCAATTGTCACATTCCGGTCTCCCGCTAGTTCAATCATCCTCGTCGGACGTGATATCACCACGCCAACGCTCCCGCGGAATGATCGTCCTATCCGGACGTGACGCATGTGCGAATAAGAAGTTATACCCGCACAAGACAAGAAGGTCAATCGTTATGGTTATCCTCGAACGAACAGACACTTCATCATCAATTTTCGTTTTATCCCAAGTTGTACATTGATCCCTCAAGTCATGTTCTTCCAACTACCGTTCTTACTGCAATCAAAATTCGCTAAGCCAAAATATCCAACTTCAATATTACCATTTTGAATATTTCTTTGTCTACTCTTAGCATTCCTCAAACAACTAAGTTCAAATCCCAAACTCAAAGTCTATCCCATTTGACACGTATCCATTCATCGTGTTCGTTTGGAATAATCACCGAACATGTTCCCTTGAGTTCGATTATCCCTGCCGAACGTGAAATCACCACGTCGGCGCTCCCGCAGAATAATCGTTCTCACTGGGACAGATTTCGGATGTTATCTCTCCGAACTTGATTTCAAGATCGTTCTTCCAAACTCCAAGCCAAATCTGTTACCGCTTAACTCGATCCACCAAAATCATAATTTTACTAACCTGCATCAATCCACACTATCTTCCAACCATTGTTATGGTCTAAAAATCCCAAAATTTGAAATCATGGCACTCGTACTCAAACCGAACTCTATCGACCGATATTCTACTCAAATCCAAATTTTCCATGCACGCTTTCATTCGTTCATTCCATTATTTCCAATTGCACTTACTCCAACCGTATCTCAAATTATTCAATCTCAACTCAAGTTTCTAATTCACTTGTTTCAACTCAAATCGCTCGTACAATCCTCTTAGTTTTTCCGACCACGATATCAATTTCAATTGTTCTGAATTCCTATTCGATGTATGCCTTATCTCTTATTCAACTCATTGTAACTCGTTCGAACCAAATATTGCATGCTTTCTCCGAGTTCGCTTACTTGCTAGGCATTGTTTATTTATACTAAGGCTTTACCCAATCTCGTCGTTCGCCGCTAGACTCGCTAACTCCGAATCTACGACTTCGTTCGAGCATTTCTAAGCCGACCAATACACCACTCAGGGTTCGAGTTATACTCCCTGAATCTTTACAACTCATTATATCCACAATTCGCATAATCGAACAGGGGACTATCGTATACACCACTCAGGAATCGAGTTATCCTAATAACTCCTGATTCGCGTTCGCATCCTTCACTCGTATTCCCAATTCGTTCCTTAGAACTCCAACACAGTCCCTATTTATCGCCTTAGCGATCTTAGACTCGCACACACCTCTATTCATAGTCCTCTATACAGACTATGCTTCAAATCATAACTTATCGCTATGAATAACCGTCCAAACTATTTCTGAAAATTCCCTACACGATTCCCATTACTCGCCTTAGCGGCACTCCGATAAAGTCTCTATCGATTTCCCTCCCGAGTCAAACTTTATTCTTATCCGAACAACACCCAAATCTTGCTGCAACTCGCTAGCACCAAGGGTCTTGGTGCACGATACTCAACACAGCTTGGCCAAAAGGCCATGTGCAAAGACCACTGTCTGAACGATATACCGTCTCGTACTCTACTCGCTTGGTGTTTTCATATCGACATATAACTTGCCGATTAACACGAGCCTACTCTCACAACGTCTTTCACAGGTTGGGACAAAAGCGCTCGCATCATAATCCCGTTCAAGCAACCGTATAACTTATATGCGCTTTTCGAAAATATTTAGACTTATTGTATGGGACATCCATCGAAGCATCGAGAGAGAGCATCTACCACTTCTTCAATACACAAGTTCAAAACTGAGAGAATCGAAACGAATTCCAAGGACGTAAAGCCGTGCTCTGATACCAATATGTCACGCCCCGATCTCCCGCCGGAATCGGCCATCCCCGCTAGGCACGAATCACCGCGCCAGCGCTCCCGCGGGACGTACGTTTCCATCTGGACGCGATGCCGCGCGAGCCTAGGGTTGCGCCCGCGCAAGGCAAATACCGAAACGGCCGTTTATAACTAGTTCACAGAGTCGTCATAGCGGAAACATAAAATGAACACAAGTATTGAATCCAAATTAAGCTCTTTATTGATATGAAGTAAAGATTACAAGCGGCGCTAAGCCGAGATTACAAATCGCTCATGCTCTCTCTCTCTTACATTGAATATGCCCTTAGGCTTGGAACCAATACAAACGATCTGGATGATGATGTTCCCACACATTATGTCTCATATATGCGAGCTCCAGGTCCGTGCGCCACGCTCCAAGACGCCAAGTGCGGTCCGGCGCCTCATTGCGATAGCGATCTCCGAATCCGTACGAGTTCCCCCTGCACCCTGCATGCAGACTGGTTGGGTATCAGTACATTGAATGCACTGGTGGGGAGGCCTCTCGCCCACGTCACAAAACAAGCACGTTCATTAGTTATGTGCACCGACTAGTTCCGTTGTCTTTCTATTCTTTTGCCTTAGGATCAGTTACATGGCAATATAAAGAAAGAAATCTTCGTGTCAGCTCAAGAGTGTCATATTCATGAACAATTGAGTTCACCTTACCATTTTTTACCATTCGGCCTTCCCTGTCATATGCAACAATATAAACAATTATCTACGAAATAACAAGAAGCAACTATAAAACCCAAGTGTTATGCCATGCCTCTGCCTCATAAGACCCATTTTACTAGAACTATGTGTGATACCATGCATCCATTCTAATTATGCATAATGTCGTGCAAACACACTCCTCCCCGTTTCTCCTTTTCTCAGTGCGGATAGCCGCTATGCAAACATGACTTATCTATATGAAGGTCACTGGCTCTGTTAGCCATATTGGACAATATCTGCGATGGACGGCTGTCTCCCCAGCTCGGTTGCTAGCCTTGCTGGGCCTCCTAGCCGTCTAACGAGTCGACGCCCATCCAGGTCGGTAGCAAGCCTTGCTGGATGCCTCGCTCTCGCCCGCTAGTCATCAGCTAGCGTATCGCCAGGACTACACTGGCACTCCGTCCTCCCGGGCCGACACGATTCGGATGCCTCAGCAATCGTGTCGAGGACTCTCTCTACCTGGTGCGCAACCAGTTGTCCGTGACCATGCAACTACTCCCCCAACTTCCAATCCTAGCCGAGGACAACACTCGGATCAATCTTTGCCGAGGACTACACTCGGATCAATCCTTGCCGAGGACTACACTCGGATCTTTTCTTCTTTACGCAGCTCTCTGATTAGAGACTGCCTCGGCGATCTGCATATCCCGAGTACATTCATTTCCTTCCATCTCCTGACTTGGAACGACTATTTGATAGCCTTCCACGTCTATGCATGCAACCTGATTTTACTCCATCCCGTGTCATGTTCCGTGCGGTGCAACGCCTCAGTAAGAACTCACACTACTTTATGGCATATATGAAGGAAATTACTACATTCCAACTCAACAATCCCGACTACGCAAATAGCAAGTAAGATTTCCAAGTTCTACTCAATGATAAGGCGGGGTTATCCCCTTGGCTATGTGCGTTCATCTCTTTTATTAGCATGCAAAGGTTATCGCCTGTAAACTAGCATGTAACATTCATTTTCTTAGTGTGCAGTTAAGTAGAGACAGGTTCACCGGGGCCACCCACCTTAGCGATGTATCGCATCGGTCGAGCGAGACTCCGGACGCGCCTCTGATAGCCTAAGTCTGACTCCATTGAAGATCCCAGCATGAAAGCCTTTGCATCGAACGAGCCATCTCGCTGAGCAAGGCGGGTTGAATAGCTACACTTGTGCCGTTTGAATTGGCCCTCCGGGTTGAGCGGAGCGGGTCGTTACATAGACAAGGCCAATATGGGATGAAGTACAAGAACCAGATCAAGTAAACCAAAACCAAATCCACTCGACACAAAAATAAACGGGTTGGTTTTTGCACGCTGGTTTGGACTAGTTTCAGATTGACCTGTGAAAAATAAATTTGGGCTTAGAAAATGGACAGAAAATGACATTAGGCCTTAAAAATCTGGCTTATAAAATAAAAAATGTAGACAAAGAAAATTTTCTAATTTAATTAATTTTAGAAATTTAATAGGCTAAATTACAACTTGATACCCTCAACTATTCAAATTGTTCAACTTGATAGCATCAACTTTGATAGGTATCAACTTGATATCCTAAATTCTAAAAATGACCAAATTATCCTTCCTCTCCTTCCCACCCCACTGGTTGTCACCACCCCACCCTCGTCGTACCCCTCACCCTGCACGGTTGCAACACCCCTGCGCCCCCCGACCCCCTCCCCGAGCGGCGCCCCAAACCTACCCCCCTTCCGTCGGGCGCGGGCCTGACCTTTAACACAGATTAGAACATGGGCCCTGCTACCCTCTTCTCTAGGGTTCCATCGGGTTCTCCAGCCTAATGCACCTCAGTCGGGCTTTGTTGGACGCTTGTGATTATTGGATGGAAGTGTAATTATTGTATGATGCTAAAATACTTCTCATAATGCTTGGAATGGCATGTGATCTAAATGTCAAGGTGTCTATCAAGTCGAACCAGTCCGGATCGATCTGGATCCATTTTTGATCAGATTAGACTAAACTTGGGCCGGACCAGGCCAGTCCGGAACGGAGTGTGAGCCTAGCGGAACTAAGTAAAGAAAAACCAAAATCCACCCGACACAAAACTCAGAGAATTTGAGGGCCGAATTTTTGCAGGTTGGGTTTGGACCCGTGAAAAATAAATTTGGACTTAGTAAATGGACAAAAACATTATTCGGCCTTAAAAATCAAGCTTATAAAATAATTAATATAGATACAGAAATTTTATTAATTTTAGAAATTTAATATGATATATTTTTATTTTTTTTTGGAAACTGAAAAATGAAAGTATAAATTTTATAATTTGATCTTCAAGTCTTCGATTTTCATTGCCAGTAATGTTTGAATTTTTGTTGTCGCTTCATTGTTTAGATCTAATAGGGCCATCCTTAGTAAGAGATTGAAAACCCAGTTCATTAATGTCAGCACATTCGTCTTTTAAGTGTTGAGTCCGTTTTTTTTGCACAAACCTAGTCTTGATCGCAAGTGAAGACTTTAAAAATATATGCTAGCATCATTCTTCTCTTCTTGCTTATCATTCTTAAGTTTGCAATAAAATAATATTCCGACCATGGACATCAGGATCATTAGAAGATCACGTGTCAGAAAAAAGTAGATGATACAAAATTTTGTGTCTTTACCACCATTCTAAAATTGAAAAATATAATCCAAAATTCTTGTCATCTTCATCATAGAAGTTTAAATACAAGACAATTCTTAAGTTGTGAGGAAAAATTATTTTTGTTTCTTCCTTTGTATTATACTCTTAGCATGAGATAACTTAGTAATTAAACTAGATATACTAGATCGGTTTGATGCATTTTTTTTTCCATATAAACTATTTAGAGTATATAAAAGTTCTTTAATTTTAAATTGTAAGCTACTTACATCAATAATCATATTATCATGAAAATCATCTAACCATATAAATACATCATCTAATTGATTTTAGAATCTAAAATCGTAGCCAAACAATATAAAATAGGTATTTCATGCCAATATTTTAAAATTTTATTTCTATTTTGGAAACAACGTAATTAAAACCAGGAGCATTTATATATTTTGAAAATAAATGAGAAATATTAATGATTTCTTCTAAAACTAAAAAATAAGTTGGATAATAAACTCCGAATAAAATACATGTAATACTGTAAAACAATTATAAAAACTTATAAATTAAATTATCAACTAACCAATCATTCTTAGTTATTGTAATCAACACTTAGATTTACACTAATATAATCTGTAATAACATCACTATATTTAATACAAAATTTTAACATCAAATATGTAGAATTTCATCTATGTAGTGTATCCTTAACAAATCTTATAAGTGTCAAACCATATTGTGCACATAATATTTTAAACTCTTGTTTCCTACTTGGAGAAGTGTTGAAACTAATTGGATATGCTCTAATATTTTCTAAATTTGTTTTAAAAAATTAAATGTATTCTTGTACAATTAAATTAATAATATGACAAGTATACCTTATATGAAAAAGTAGTTCTTCTAATACAGATAAAAATTAAGATTTTAAAATAGTGATACGAGAAGTATTATTAGTAGCATTGTCAAAAGAAAAATTAAACTATTTTATGAATATTATATTCATTTAAAGATTGTAATATGCTCCCTCGATTGCAAATCCAGTATGTAAAAATTTCAATGGTCTTAAACAAAGAATTTATTTTGTATCATGATAATTTTGTTTATTAGTCCATATACCTGAAGTTATTTTTTTATAGTAATATTTACAAAACTTTCTTTCAAAGCTGTATTTTTCAAAATAATTTAGCATCTTCTACTCTAGGTAGATCTACAAACTTTAGTAAAACAAAATTTTAGTGTACTACTTTCATAGTCATAATATGATTCACTCTCATCATATGTAAAATGTTGTTCATCACAAATACTATATTTTGTTAAGTTGGTTTTATTACGATTTAAACCCTCTCGACCAAATTTAGGTCTACTTGGCTTAGAGAGAGATTATGGTTAGTTTGGGGCCATTTAGAATTAAAATATGGTATTTTAAATAACTGTAAATTTTTTGTATCACTTGGTGCACCTTGTCGTTGTTTCGATATTTGGAGTGCTACTATAGCTTTTGCTTTCAAACAAATTTTACACTCTTGACCTAGACGTGTCAGTATTCCATTTTGACCTTTGTATCACTCATAAATACCCTCTCTTGTACTTTATTTTAATCGCATAACTATCGTCAGACAATATCTAATTTTAAACCAAACTTCGCACATATGACGTTCTAATCAAAATTGGAGACACAATCTCGACCCGTTTCTTGCAACCCAATTTATGACAATAATCTATTTTGAGTCTACTACGTCCATGACACTTGTGTCACTCCAAATTGAGACCCCATGAACTTCTGATTAATTAAAGAATACCTATGACACTAATTTTAACTAATTTGGTGCAGTGATTCAACCTAACCCAAAACTAGACTCAACACCAACCTAAACCCACATTCACACCCTCATGGTTCATACAAAATACCACACACCAATTTTCCCCACTATAACACACCAAATATGATATTTTTTCTTATCCAATCCCAAATTCTCCTTTTTTTTGTGCAATTTCCAAACTGTTGGAGCCTTTGTGCAAATAAACAACTAGGTGTCCACCTCCCATTGGAGCAAAGCAATGAAGAAAGCCTACTTTGAATTGTTGATCGGTCATAAACCCTTTATTTCTCCCCCATTTTGCATGGTATTATGCACCAACTTTATTCTACAATACATCTCAACCCTCCATTCAAACTACAACACATCTCCACCCCTCATTCCCTCACAACCAACCCTCACACACACCTAGGGAGAGGAATTTCCAGCCGGCCCTAATCCCTAGGAAGGCCATCCCCTCCTCCTTTATTTAATACCTTCCCTCTCTCTTCATTTATTACAACTTCTTGTTCCTCCTCCCTCATACATTCGGCTACCACCACCTCTCCAAAACTGAAACCATACACCTATCACCATCCTCCTCCTCCTCCTTCACGATAATCCGCCACCACTACCACTGTCCCCTTACCTCCACGACAGCCACCACCATCAGCCTACATCACCACCACCTCCTCCTCCTCTTCCAACCCGAAACCAACATCACCACCATCACCACCACCAGCATCACCGACACCACCACCATCATCTTCACGACCCCCTCCCTTTCCTTCCTCCTCTTCTCCTTAACCCGCCACCACCACCACTGTCCCCTCACCTCCACAACAGCTACCTCCATTACTACTACGACCACCACCACCACCTCCACCTCCACCTCCACCTGCACCCCTCTTCCCTCACCACCATGCTGCATTAGCTGCTGCCACTGCTTCAATCTAAGGCTGCTGCTGCTGCTGCACCTTTAGCTGCTACCACTGATGCCCTCTTCTTTCCCTTCACCTCCGACCACCCCCCACCGAGCACCACCACAACTCCGGCCAAGGAGCAGCTACCCCATCCAGACCGTAGCACTGTGCACCCGACTGGGTACCCCACCCGAGCTTTCCTTGGTCGACTGGACTAGCCTAATACCCGAAAGCTTCATTCCCTCTCATCGTGTTCTAGGTAACGAACCTTACGAACCTCCTCCCTCCTCTTTCTTTATCTTGTTCTTTATGAATCATCACAATGTGTTTCTTCTCCTTGTAACTATGAATACACTTGTGTCCTATTAAGGTTGACACATTCTCATATATATACCATAATAATATCTTTCAAACACTTGTTCGAACCTGATTTTTATCCATGTTTAAGACCTCATAATCTCAGATTTTGATAAGTATTGATAGGTGTTTATGCCATTGCATTTGAGGCATGATATAAATGAGTTTGATTTTAGCTTTGACGAATGTTGTGTGAGTGATTTAATTTCAGAATCTATACCATGTTAGAATATGGGTTAGAGTTGATTATTGCATGAATGAAGGTTAGTTAGTGATTATACTAACAAGTTGTGTTGATTGCTTAGCTAGTTAGGTTAGTTATTATATATATATATATATATATAATTGTAGTGATGAGTTAGAAAATAATATATGCCATAGTTAGTATTGAAATTCAGATTTGAATAATTGCATGTGTACATTTGTTGATGGTAGACCAAGTACATTTTGTTAGGTAAATATATTGAGGCGATTAGAGGACTTAATACTTGTACACTTTTCCTGACGCTTACCTATTCACCTATCTAGTTAGCTTTCCCTTGTATCCCGGACTCTTAAATTGATACTAATACGTAGGTGTGCACTAATGCATGGTAAGTAAACCGTAGCATATATGCTAATGTAGTATTATTATATTATAGGCCTGTTGGATCGTTCGGGTGAGGCTTCGGGAGTAGGACTTTGGCATTCACAACTTGAGGAATCAGACAAGTATACCTTGCCTTATTTACTATTTAATTCAAGTTATTAAATGTTGTATTAGTTGTTGTTGCAAATATTATTTATAATTGTGCACGTCCAAGAATGATGAGTAGTGTAGCGACTTAGTCTCTAGCAGACTCACCTACTATTGAGGAGATATTTTGATATCTTCCATGACCCTGACACTTCTTCTACTCATCACGATAACAAACTTATGTTGGAATACGAGTTGGCGTACCCGACTAGCTATCGGTGCGTGCGATATGCATCTCAGTTTAGTGCATAGTCAGGTTAGTCTAGTTATTTAAAACCTGGCATGTTAGTTACGAAGTGTGCACGTCGTGTATTTGACTTGTATATTTACATTGAGCAGAAAGGACAACTGGTAGGCATATGGGACACACATATTAGAACCCGTAGTATCCATCAGAGCTACAGTTATTGATGACCTCTTTATTCAGGTTCCACGTTCATTGGAATGATACAGATGTATATATATACTATACAGATTCTGCGTTCTACGGAGCGATACAAACGTTATATCACACAGATTCCACGTTCCTTGGAATGATATGGACGTTATACTATGCATGTTCTACGTTCTTTGGAACGATATGGACATTACATATTTATGTCTTCACCTACCCATACGTACAAAGGTTGTCCTCAGATTGTATTCACTTAGATGGTTAGTATACTCCCTTACTTTCAGTATTTATATTCGACATATATTTTTGTATCTTGTTACGTCCCTATGAGGACCCGGTTTCCTTCCAGATTTGGATGAGGCGTACTATCCGACCGTGTACGGGCCCGGACAGGAGACGAGGTACGCGACTGAGGAGGAGCTTGAGGTGTTACCTTCGGAGTTTCCCTGATCGCTGGTAGGCCTTCCTCCTAGGAGTGGAGCATCTTTATCTAGTTAGTCGATGTTCTACTCTAGTATTCTTATTTGTCATTTCGTACTTTTATTTTAGTATTGTATTCAGTGGGTTTGTTCCCATCAGACTTTTGGGTTGTATTATGACATCCAGACTCCGTACTTTATTCCAGTATTTATTTTAGCACTTCTTATTTATATTCTTTGGATGAGATTAGATATTTACTTGCTGCATGTTAGTATTAGTTTAGACTTAGTCCATTTATACATCATAGTACATCTAGAAAGGGCCATTAAATTGGGAACATAATCTAGTTTGTATCAGCTGGCTAGCCGCGTGAAGGTCCCATTATATTTTGGGACTGGGGCGTGACATAGTTTTAGTGGTGGCCCATGCAGGTCCTAGATTATCGCTTGTGGTATGTATCATGCCTAGCGAGCCTGCTATAGGATAGAAATATTTGATCTCTCCACCTTGACTACTGTATTTGAACCTCCTTCGTATTTAACTACTTAAATATCTGTATCATATTTGTCTATTTCTGTACTCTTTTAATGTAGTTCTGTCTCTTGCAGAGAGATGAACTTGCGTAGAGGACGCAAGGCATACGGTGTCATTATGCCATCCAACACCGCGCAGAGAGAGGATATATCCCAGGGGCCACCTGGAGAGCTGCCACTGCCACAGGTCCCGGTGATACCTCAGATCCCGTTGATACACTGGCGCCAGACTTCTCAGGTTGATCCGATGCAGCAGCATGAGGGCCAGACTTCACAGACTGTTCTGACACAACACCGCGAGGGTCAGACTTCAAAGGCTATGCCGATACCACAGCCCGAGAGGCCGACGTCTCAGCTGACACCTACAACGCAGCCGGAGGTTTCGTTGCCACTACCTCCACCCTTTCTACCTCATATGCCGTACGGACTGTACTCGCAGCAGATGTCGTACGGAGCCTTCCCACCTCAGATGCCACAGCCGGAGGGACAACCACAAATATTTCAGTTTTCCAGGTCATGATGCAGGCGCAGTGGCATCAGGCCGAGACTATGAGACAGAGCTTGATGGCACTTCTGGAGAGGCCACCTACACCAGCACTTGCACCAGCACCTGCACCTGTTCAGCCAACTGGCATGGTTCGAGCGTTTCGCCAGATGGGCCCAGATACCTTTTCGAGTAGCGAGACCGCAGAGGAGATCTCCGATTGGGTCGCCTACACGGAGATGCTGCTGGAGGCTTCTTAGCTACCACCAGACCTATGGATGACTTCGGTGAGGGCCCAGTTGAAATGTAATGTCCATCACTGGTGGGACTCTATGGAGCATAGCGTTAGCAAGAAGCAGACGTGGGAGCAGTTTCTAGAATACTTTAATGCAAAGTACTTTCTGACTACGGTCAGGAATGCACTCTACTCCCAGTTCCTGCACCTGGAGTAAGGGAACATGATTGTAGACGCGTATGCCACAGAGTTCAGTCGTCTGAGCAGATTTGGTACCGTCCTGATACCAAATAATCTAGAGAAGGCTAGGAAATTCCATCATGGTCTGACTTACGAGCTACAGAGGTACACTACCGCCCAGACGAGGATCTTTTACGAGAAGGTTCTGACAGAGGACAGAATCCAGGAGGCTATTGGTAGGGGATTGACGAGTCAGAGGTGTCCCAGTGTAGCCATACCAGCCAGAGCACAGCCCAGAGTAGAAGGACCGATCTGTCATCCCGGAGCACAGCCACAACCGAGGAGCACACCATACCAGTAGAGGAAACTTCCGTCTTGACACTACTGTGGCAAGAGGGGGCATGTTCAGAGGGATTGTCGAAAGAGGTTGAGGATATGTATAATTTGTGGAGCGAACCAGCACCAGGCCCGAGACTTCCCACAGCGCAGGAGTACAGCACCGCAGACAGGACAGAGGCCAACTACACTAGTCCAGAGGGTACCATCCCATGCAGGAGGTCAACATCCACCTGCACCCAGTAGATTTCATAGGGGACCACCCCTGGCCCCACATGAGGCATAGTTTGATCGGGCCAAACATCAGGCAGGAGGACAGAGGCGAGGTCAGGCCTTCGCACTAGCGGTGGCAGAGGAGAAACCAGAAGGGGAAGCTATCACAGGTACCATTTTAGTTGTATCATTAATTGCGTCTGTATTATTTGATTCGGGTGCTACACTATCATTTGTATCTAGTAGTTTCGTAGTTATGCATAGGGTAACCACTTCTCCCTTACCTAAGAGTTGGAAGATTCTTACTAGAGGAGGTATCGTATCGGTTACTAGTATTATTAGAATGTGCTCGGTAGTCGTGTGCGGTCGGGAGATGAGAGCTCGACTTTTGGTATTTCCGATGCCAAACTTTGACGTTGTGCTGGGGATGGACTGGTTGAGCCAGTATCATGCAATACTGGATTGCCGGAGGGGTAGTGTCATTTTTAGACCGCCAGATCGCCCGGAGTTCGAGTACCTATGGGGGACCATCGAGCAAGGAGTAGGCCAGACAACTGGAGTTTACATGGCTATGGAGAAGGCACCCCCACCGATAGTTGCATAGTTTTTCGGAGGAGTTGCCAGGCCTACTGTCGGATAGAGAGGTAGAGTTCACTGTTGAGTTGGTACCTGGAGCAGCGCCGATATCTTCAAATGTGTACCGGTTGGTAAAGAGGGAACTGGATGAGCTGAAGCTACAATTAGAGGAGTTGTAAAGCAAGGGATTTGTCCGTCCTAGTGCATCACCCTGGGGAGTACCAGTGTTGTTTGTACCAAAGAAGGATAGAATATTTCATATGTGCATTAATTACAGAGCCCTTAATGCTTTGACTATCAAGAACAAGTACCCCCTGCCCTGGATTGATGATTTATTTGACCATATGACAGGAGCAAAGGTGTTCACGAAGATCAACTTTAGATCGGGGTATCATCAGGTGAAGGTGCGGAGAGAAGATATTCCAAAGACGACATTCAGGACTCGCTATGGCCACTACGAGTTATTGGTGATGCCTTTTGGACTGATGAATATACCTGTAGTATTTATGAACCTGATGAATAGAGTCTTCTACCAGTATTTGGACCAGTTCGTGGTAGTCTTCATCGATGATATCTTGGTGTATTCAAAGAGCCATGAGAAGCACGAGGAGCACTTGAAGATAGTATTGGAGACGCTGAGGCGTGAGATTCTCTATGCCAAGTTGAGCAAGTGTGAGTTTCTCCTAGATTGTGTCTCTTTTTTCGGACACGTCATCACAGGAGATGGTATTTTAGTAGATCCAGCGAAGATTTTATCAGTAGAGACGTGGCCGACCCCTACCAACGTCTCGGAGGTGAGAAGTTTTCTAGGACTTGCACGATAATATCTGAGATTCGTAGAGAACTTCGCGAGGATCGTAGAGCCGATGACCCGTTTGACCCACAAGGAGCAGGAGTTCATTTGGACAGAGGAGTGTCAAACGACGTTCGATGAACTGAAGAAGCGTCTGACCATGGCACCTATATTGACTATACCTTTTGGACCCGGAGGATTTGTGATCTACCATGATGCATCTGGGAAAGGATTAGGATGTATCTTGATGCATCATGGGAAAGTTGGGGCCTATGCCTCTAGGCAGCTGAGGACCCAGGAGAAGAACTGTCCCACTCATGACTTGGAGCTTGCCGTAGTAATCTTTGCCCTGAAGCTTTGGAGGCACTACCTATACAGAGAGTGGGTGGATATCTTCACAGATCACAAAAGCCTGAAGTACGTCTATACTCAGAAGGACCTGAACCAGAGACAAAGACGTTGGCTCAAGGTGATGACAAACTTTGAGATTGAGCTATAGTACCACCAGGGGAAGGCCAACGTGGTAGCTGACGCATTGAGCAGGAGGCCCATGGCATTTTTTTGACTACCTAGCAACACCTATTAAGAGATCTGGAGAAGTTGGGTACAGAGGTTATTATGCTTGGAGCAGACGGCCAGTTGTCGAGTCTTCAGGTGAAATCGACATTGATTGAGAGGATCATGGTTGCCTTGCCGACAGATGCCAGATTCCAGAGACTTTGACAGAGGACAGAGGCCGGGATGCAAACGGGATTGCACATACATGAGGATAGGACTTTAAGATGTGGAGATTGTCTTACTTTGTTAAGAGCTGATGGCAGAGGCGCACAGTTTAGTATAATCTATTCATCCAGGGGAACAAAGATGTACAGAGTCTTGAGGCAGTACTATTGGTGGCATAGAATGAAGAGGGAGATAGCCTACTTTGTGGCAAAGTGTCTGGTGTATTAGCAAGTCAAGGCTGAGCATCAGAGATCTGCAGGCTTACTTCAGCCGCTCCCGATACCTGAGTGGAAATAGGAGCACATCACTATGGACTTTATTACGAGATTTTCGATGAGTCCTAGTGGTCGCAATGTGGTGTGGGTGATTGTGGATCGACTCACCAAGTCTGCTCACTTTCTACCTTTCAGAGTTGGGAAGTCTACAGAGATCTTAACAGAGATGTATATGAGGGAGATCGTGCGACTGCATGGGGTGCTAGTCAGCATAGTATCTAACAGGGAAACAAGGTTCACATCTTAATTTTGGCGTAGTATACAAGAGAGTCTCGAGACCCGCATGAAGTTCAGCAGATCATATCACCCGCAGACAGATGGCTAGTTCGACCACACCATTCAGACACTAGAGGACATGTTGAGGGCGTGCATGCTTGATTTTAGTGGATCATGGGAGGACAATTTATATTTGGTCAAGTTTTTCTACAATAATAGCTATCAAGCGAGCATTCATATGGCTCCTTTTTAGGTGTTGTATGGCAGGAAGTGTCGTTCCCCAATATGCTGGAGTGATGTGGACGAGAGGCAGATTCTTGGACCAGAGTTGGTTGTTCGTATGGTGGAGAAGGTAAAGCAGATCCAGGGGCACCTGCGAGCAGCACAGGACATGTAGAAGCATTGAGCACACACGCACTGATGACCCCTAGAGTTCTGGGCTGGAGATCATGTGTTTCTGAAAATCTCACCTACCCGAGGGACCATTAGGTTTGGAGGCAGAGGAAAGCTGAGTCTGATGTACATCGGACCATTCGACGTGTTAAAGCGCATCGGAGAGGTTGCCTATAGGTTAGCATTGCCACAAACATTGGAGGAAGTTTATGACGTCTTTCATGTATCTCAGTTGAGGAGGTACATGTTAGATCCGAGTCATGTGCTTGACCACTCGGAGATCACTGTCGGGCCGAGTTTGTCATATCAGGAGGAGCCTGTAGAGATTCTGGAAGACTATCCCTCTAGTTCGTGTCGCATGGAGGCATCATGCACCAGACGAGTCAACCTGGGAACGAGAGGATGATATTCGACAGTGTTTCTCCCATCTCTTTGAGGGCCTAGGTATGTAGTAGCATTTATTTTTTGTCAATAGTTTATACTATATGTTTGTTCTAATTTCGAAGACGAAATACTCTAAGGAGGGTAGATTATAAACCCTTCCGACCAAATTTAGGTCTACTTGGCTTAGAGAGAGATTAGGGTTAGTTTGGAGCCATTTAGAATTAGAACATGGTATTTTAAATAACTGTACAAAATTTTGTATCACTTGGTGCACCTTACCGTTGTTTCGATATTTGGAGTGCTACTATAGCTTTTGCTTTCAAACAAATTTTATACTCTTGACCTAGACGTGCCAATCTCCATTTTGACATTTTTGTCACTCATAAATACCCTCTCTTATATTTTATTTTAATCGCACAACAATCGTCAGACAATATCTAATTTTAACCCAAACTTCGCACATATGCCGTTCCAATCGAAATTGGAGACACAACCTCGACCCGTTTCTTGTAACCTAATTTATGACAATAATCTATTCCGAGTCTACTACGTCCATGATACTTGTGTTGTAACGACCTGCTCCGCATCTATGCGGATAGCCGATTCAAACGGCACAAGTATGATGACCCGACCTGTAAAACCCCCTTCCTGAAAATCGTATATACCCTTTATTTATTAAGTATTAATTAAATTATAGTAATTGGAGCTAAATAGGAGAAATAGATTTTTAATAATTTTTATGTTAGGTGTTCGGGCACTTAGAGGACTTATGCGACCATCAGAAATTTTTCGGAATTTATTCCATGTAGGAGACCCCTTGAGCTGTTGCTAGCCTAACGATGTGCAATACCCTAATCTATGAATTTTCTTATGAGTATATATATATAATATATATGTATATACAAATATATATATGTATATATATATTTTATTTAGAAAAGAAAAGGAAAGAAAGTATAAGAATTTAATAAAAATTTCTAATAATAATATAATAAATAACTAATAATAATAATAATGATACTAATAACTAGCTCCTTTCCCCACGCTGGCAAATAGCAGCCGATTGCTAGCACAAACAAACTCTTAACAAAACACTATTCCAACAAAGAAAAGCACAGCAAGCCTCTCCTCTTTTCTTTTTTTCCGCGGCGGACTCTATCCTTCTCTCTCCCCTAATTATATATATATATATATATATATATATATATATATATATATATATATATATATATATATATTAGCTCCCAAAAATCCTAACCTAATTTCCAGACCTCCTCTTCCCATCTAGAGCCGTCACCGCAGCCAGAGAAGCCCCCCAAGCCATCCAACCATCCCGTCGACGCCGACCTCGCGTCCTACAGATTCCCACTCGAAGCACCTTCGCTTCGGCGTAATTTTCCGTCGACTCGCTCATCCAAACGCTGTTCCGTTTTCATAGGTATGATCACCCCTTAACCCTCTCCAATATTTGTTTTATAGCCAACCTCGGAAAACGTGTGCCCCTAGGTGAAAAACAGCGCCCAAGTTGGCCGGACTTACCCAATTCTGAAATCGCAGAAACTTGCGATGACCACCCATATTGCCGAGTTCGTATCTCCCACCACAGAGATCCGAATTCGATGATTCTTTTTGATACCTGTAGAATACATGACCTAGTTTATTTTCTGTTAAATAACCCTATGCTATTAGTTGCTGTGGACATAATTATATTCGTCACAAAACTGCGCGCACCCACTTTTTCCAGAATTCCAAAAGTTGGAAAACGGAGCGCGCCCCGCCAAACGGGACCGCCCCGCCGTGTGCCAAGTATACCGAATGGTGCACACAGCATAGCCGGACACGTAAAAATTCGTGGAGACTGATTCGGACGCGTGTGTGCGCCGGAATCAGGCCGTATCCGCGGACACATTTCGTATCGCCACTTTTGTGGAACTCGTGCGTATTTTGTGCACGCTTGTCAGATTACGACGAAACTTGTGCCACTGGACTCGTGGTAACGTGCTGGTCCTGTGACCCAATTTTTACGCATTTCTGAGATGGTTGACCAGATCGCCAATTGGCGGGCCCTATAGTTGACTTTTTGGACCAAATTGTGTTCGGTCCATCGGAATTCACATTTGGATATACCGTTGGGTTCGTATTGACATTTAGAGTTGTTTGACCTATAGTTTGTCCCATTTAGAGACTGTTACCCTTGGCACGCTTTTCGGTACAAAGTGGGTCACATGTGGACCCCACTTTTACCCGAAATTACCGTTTTGCCCCTGTGTCCAAATTGGACGAAAGGGAATTGCTTTTTAGCTATTTTGCTCATTCTAGAAACGTTGGTGATATTTATTTCAGCATCCGGAGATATTTTCTTTGTGGCCATAGCTTTTGATCCTGTGCGTTTGACTTCTGGACAGTACACCTTGCAGCTTTCTTACCAGGCAAGATACCTTGCCAAATTGTTTACAGTACTTTTACATGCTATTTATATTTCTGTATATTTATTTCATTTCTGTATATCCCTTGCATGTGTAGTTCTTTTTCAGTCATTACTATATATTAGATATGTTGACACACACTTGACACCTAGTATCATGAGAGGACAATCATTAGGCGTATGGGCTTTTGACCACTCTGGTAAACCGTAGTATATAGTTCGCACTACGGGCGTGTGTGTCCGCTGGTCGCTACCCCCGCGGTATGTCAATTTCTGGAGTCTCGCTGGTCGCTACCCCCGCGGTATGTCGATTTCTGATGTCCATTGACGTGTGTGTGAGTTGTGAGGTAGATCGAGTAGCCTACCCTTGCCCATACGTCGAAAAGTTGTCCTCATTTTGCATTCATATAGATTGTCTTGTACAGCGTACTTATTTATTTTCAAATTATATGCATGTTTACTGTATTCAAGTTGGCTCGTATTTTCTGTATCTTGTTACGTCCCTCTGAGAAACTGGTCCTCTGCCAGGTGTATCTATTCTTGAGTATTTGCAGGAGCACAGATCGGATGGCTATATATGTTTCGTGGATATCCTCTCTTCGAGCCCGTGATTGCTAGATGGTGTTCTTATATTGTTTGATTGTGTTGTACTTATATTGTATTTACTTTTCTCATTCGAGTTGGTAGTGGATTTGTTTCCATCCAACTATCATCTTTAGATACTTCTTATTGAGATCTAGTTTCATAGATACTGGTTATTTATTTCTATATAATTTTGGTGGATGAGATTTAGATTTTACCCTGTGACTTGTATTACATTATATACCACTTGTGGATTTTATATTCATATTACAGCGTACGTATGGATTTGGTTTCCATATATTGGAGTTGCCATATCCATGCGGCTGGCATGCTTACGTGTCCTAGTCCTACGTATTTTTGGGACTGGGGCGTGACATGTTTTTGTGGTGGCCCATGCAGGTCGAGAGCATATTGTCTCGGTTACGTTACTGTACCGAACAAGCCTGCACCTAGGACTAGAATATAGGATCTCATCCACAATTAACTATGATTCATCTTCCTCCTATATGTTCTATTTTGAACAATTGCATCCTGCTTGATTCCTGTACTCCCCTAACAGCTCTTGAGTATAGCCTTATGCTAGAATATAGGAACCCTTGTTATTAGGATGATAATTATGGTAGCACACCTATTAAGAATACAAAGAGAATATAGACACCCCACTAAGTTTAGAATAATTAAGTGAACCGTAGAATTCCTTATCTATATATTGGTTTAGCATTACTCCTTTATGTGTTATGAAGACTTGGGAGTAGTATAGATGCTACTAGAGTTAGTTAGGAGTTTTACCATAATATTTGACCCTAGCATAGAGGATACCCTAATAAGTACCAAGACCCTTCTCGTAAACCTTAACAAGATTTTCTACGGTATCCTTAAGACAATTACAGTACTAGTTTATTGTTATAAGTTGGGTAGTATACCTCACAACCTAGTATCACATAGTCTTTTGCCTTATTATTATTGAAGTGTGAATGAATGACATTTAACTATATGCTAGCTTAGGACGACATTGTTTTTTTCTCAGACTGTAGAACTTAGAGGCTATACCCCTACTTTGTCGACTATCGACTTAGACAAGGAATTAATATGACAACTGTAGAGATTGTAGAGTCTTTTGTTATTGTTGCTTATGTTGTTTTGTTTTTGCAACTTGAATTAATTTGTACCTTCTTTCATCATAATCCAGTGTATTTATGCTTGTTGTACTACCTTGATTTATACTGCTATTATAGCCTAGTTTTTGCAAGCTTATTCTTTCATCGAGCTTGCTCATGGCATATGTATTATTGGGTGCACACGATGATACAATTGCCTAATCAAAATCGGTGTATTAAGGTCTAGCTAACCTTAGTGCGCTTGGTTCGCTCTTCGCATTACTACTTTACGTGGATTGAGATATATGGTAGTAGACAGATATACTTGCCCCTAGATATGTCTGACACATCGTATCAGTGACATAACTGTACTGATACGAGCATGTAAATAGGAAATTACCAAAAATAGGATTTCAATCCACAACTGTCCTGACAACTCTCTTTTCGATTCTTTAATCTCTTTGAACCTCGTACTTGTATTCTGTCACCTTCACCTTGAGTTCTTTATTATTTCTCTCCGTCTTCCCCTATTTCGGAAAGACGAAACCTCGTGCTGGTATAAGTTGACACTGATAGTACTAGCTATACCCCATAAGGCTAAACACATGACTTAGTGACCCTCTTTTATAATTGGTTAAGGGCATATCGTAGGTGATATGTTTGGTGTTAAACCTTTGAGGATTAAAAATTATGATTAAATAATTTTATGCAATAGTTTTTCTAGATGTATGGCCTTAGGTGGTAGATGGAAAATTTTAAGTTCGGCAGGTTGTGAACCCCTCACCCAAAAATTTGACCTACTTGGCTGAGTTAGTAAGACTAAGGTTAGCTGAGTCTAGTTAGAGATAGAACACGATATTTTATTTTACAATAGTGATATCACTTGACACGCCTTACCGTGCTCCGATAATTGGAGCACTACACTAGTCACTGCCTTTCTACGAATTCTACACCCTTGTCCTAGATATGCCCATCATCCAATTCTCATCTTTGTGCAATTTTTTAATTGTTGGACGCTCTTATGCAAAGAGCATTTATGTGTCCACACCATTGGATATGACACATGAAGAAACCTATTTTTCGCTCATATGGATTTTTCCATAATTTTTTTTTCTGGATGTGCAACGTGCAACATCGCCCACCCCTTTAAACCTAGCCTTGTATTTTAAACAATGCAAATCTTATACCATTCTTGACATTCTATCGTGGCTTAATTTTAATTTCGAGGACGAAATTTTTATAAGTTGGGTAGAATGTAAAACCTCCTTCCTGAAAATCGTATATACCCTTTATTTATTAAGTATTAATTAAATTGTAGTAATTGGAGCTAAATAGGAGAAATAGATTTTTAATAATTTTTATGTTAGGTGTTCGGGCACTTAGAGGACTTATGCGACCATCAGAAATTTTTCGGAATTTATTCCATGTAGGAGACCCCTTGAGCTGTTGCTAGCCTAACGATGTGCAATACCTTAATCTATGAATTTTCTTATGAGTATATATATATAATATATATGTATATACAAATATATATATGTATATATATATTTTATTTAGAAAAGAAAAGGAAAGAAAGTATAAGAATTTATTAAATAAGAATTTAATAAAAATTTCTAATAATAATATAATAAATAACTAATAATAATAATAATGATACTAATAACTAGCTCCTTTCCCCACGCTGGCAAATAGCAGCCGATTGCTAGCACAAACAAACTCTTAACAAAACACTATTCCAACAAAGAAAAGCACAGCAAGCCTCTCCTCTTTTCTTTTTTTCCGCGGCGGACTCTATCCTTCTCTCTCCCCTATATATATATATTAGCTCCCAAAAATTCTAACCTAATTTCCAGACCTCCTCTTCCCATCTAGAGCCGTCACCGCAGCCAGAGAAGCCCCCCAAGCCATCCAACCATCGACGCCGACCTCGCGTCCTGCAGATTCCCACTCGAAGCACCTTCGCTCCGGCGTGATTTTCCGTCGACTCGCTCATCCAAACGCTGTTCCGTTTTCATAGGTATGATCACCCCTTAACCCTCTCCAATATTTGTTTTATAGCCAACCTCGGAAAACGTGTGCCCCTAGGTGAAAAACATCGCCCAAGTTGGCCGGACTTACCCAATTCTGAAATCGCAGAAACTTGCGATGACCACCCATATTGCCGAGTTCGTATCTCCCACCACAGAGATCCGAATTCGATGATTCTTTTTGATACCTGTAGAATACATGACCTAGTTTATTTTTTGTTAAATAACCCTATGCTACTAGTTGCTGTGGACATAATTATATTCGTCACAAAACTGCGCGCACCCACTTTTTCCAGAATTCCAAAAGTTGGAAAACGGAGCCGCCCTGCCAAACGGGACCGCCCCGCCGTGTGCCAAGTATACCGAATGGTGCACACAGCATAGCCGGACACGTAAAAATTTGTGGAGACTGATTCGGACGCGTGTGTGCGCCGGAATCAGGCCGTATCCGCGGACACATTTCGTGTCGCCACTTTTGTGGAACTCGCGCGTATTTTGTGCACGCTTGTCAGATTGCGACGAAACTTGCGCCACTGGACTCGTGGTAACGCGCTGGTCCTGTGACCCAATTTTCACGCATTTATGAGATGGTTGACCAGATCGCCAATTGACGGGCCCCACAGTTGACTTTTTGGACCAAATTGTGTTCGGCCCATCGGAATCCACATTTGGATATACCGTTGGGTTCGTATTGACATTTAGAGTTGTTTGACCTATAGTTTGTCCCATTTAGAGACTGTTACCCTTGGCACGCTTTTCGGTGCAAAGTGGGTCACATGTGGACCCCACTTTTACCCGAAATTACCGTTTTGCCCCTGTGTCCAAATTGGACGAAAGGAAAGTACTTTTTAGCTATTTTGCTCATTCTAGAAACGTTGGTGATATTTATTTCAGCATCCGGAGACATTTGCTTTGTGGCCATAGCTTTTGATCCTGTGCGTTTGACTTCTGGACAGTACACCTTGCAGCTTTCTTACCAGGCAAGATACCTTGCCAAATTGTTTACAGTACTTTTACATGCTATTTATATTTTTGTATATTCATTTCATTTCTGTATATCCCTTGCATGTGTAGTTCTTTTTCAGTCATTACTATATATTAGATATGTTGACACACACTTGACACCTAGTATCATGAGAGGACAATCATTAGGCGTATGGGCTTTTGACCACTCTGGTAAACCGTAGTATATAGTTCGCACTACGGGCGTGTGTGTCCGCTGGTCGCTACCCCCGCGGTATGTCGATTTCTGGAGTCTCGCTGGTCGCTACCCCCGCGGTATGTCGATTTCTGATGTCCATTGACGTGTGTGTGAGTTGTGAGGTAGATCGAGTAGCCTACCCTTGCCCATACGTCGAAAAGTTGTCCTCATTTTGCATTCATATAGATTGTCTTGTACAGCGTACTTATTTATTTTCAAATTATATGCATGTTTACTGTATTCAAGTTGGCTCGTATTTTCTGTATCTTGTTACGTCCCTCTGAGGACCTGGTCCTCTGCCAGGTGTATCTATTCTTGAGTATTTGCAGGAGCACAGATCGGATGGCTATATATGTTTCGTGGATGTCCTCTCTTCGAGCCCGTGATTGCTAGATGGTGTTCTTATATTGTTTGATTGTGTTGTACTTATATTGTATTTACTTTTCTCATTCGAGTTGGTAGTGGATTTGTTTCCATCCAACTATCATCTTTAGATACTTCTTATTGAGATCTAGTTTCATAGATACTGGTTATTTATTTCTATATGATTTTGGTGGATGAGATTTAGATTTTACCCTGTGACTTGTATTACATTATATACCACTTGTGGATTTTATATTCATATTACAGCGTACGTATGGATTTGGTTTCCATATATTGGAGTTGCCATATCCATGCGGCTGGCATACTTACGTGTCCTAGTCCTACGTATTTTTGGGACTGGGGCGTGACACGACCCGCTTTACTCAACGAGAAGACTTGCTTGAGGAAAATGAATTTCAGACTTGGCTCTTCAGGAGTTCAAACTTAGACTTTCAGAGTCTCGCTCGGAGTATCGCTCGACCGAGGCAAATTATTGCTAAGGTGGGTGACTACGATGAACTTGTCTTTGCTTAGCCAGCACACTTAAAATATGGTTAATATATGCTAGTCGCTAGATGAATCACCCCTTGCATGCTAATAAAGAATACAACACATCTAGCTAAGAGAATAATCCCATCTGATATATCTTTGTATAGAACATGTAAGTAGATCGGGACGTGACATGTGTCACTCCAAATTGAGACCTCATGTACTTCCAATTAATTAAAGAACACCTATGACACTAATTTTAACTAATTTGGTGCAATGACTCAACCTAACCCAAAACTAGACCCAACACCAACCCAAACCCACACTCATATCCTCATGGTTCATACAAAATATCACACACCAATTTTTTCTACTACAACACGCCAAACATGGTATTTTTTCTCATCCAATCCCAATTTCTCTTTTCTTGTATAATTTCCAAACTGTTGGGGCCTTTGTGCAAATAAACAACTATGTGTCCACCTTTCATTGGAGCAAAGCAATGAAGAAAGCCTACTTTGAATTGTTGACCGGTCATAAACCCTCCATTTTTTACCCATTTTTGCATGGTACTATGCACCAACTTTATTCTACAATACATCTCCACCCTCCATTCAAACTAGAACACATCTCTACCCCTCATTCCCTCACAACCAACCCTCACACACACCTAAGGAGAGGAATTTCCAGCCGGCCCTAATCCATTGGAAGACCATGCCCTCCTCCTTTATTTAATACCTCCCATCTCTCTTTATTTATTACAACTTCTTCTTCCTCCTCCCTCATATATTCGGCTACCACTGTAGTGTCCCGCTCCGCGTTGGCATTATGTATAAGAGATATCGGTTTGCTGACTCAAAAATGATATCTTCCTTAAGAGCTTCTTATTGAACCAGAAGATGACTGATCTAGGTAAGTGGACAAAACTTTATTCTCTGATTATTGCATGCCTTAATGAATATGAGTTTTTGCAATGCTTGTTTATTTAATAAGATAATGTTCGCATTGAGAATGATAGAACGAGAACTTGCTTGCTTAACAAGAGAACTTGTATGCTTGTCTAAAGAGATAGAACCATTCTATGCTAAGTTAAAGAATTGAATATTGCATGTTTAGTTACATGGACACCGCTATCGAACGAACTGCTGCCATGCTAATAGACAAGAGTAAAAAATGTTCATATATTTTTATCGTATGCTAAACAAGAGTAGAACTGCATGCTTAGCTAAAAGAGATAGAAGAATCATGCCACGTTTTGCTTGAAAGATAGAACTGTTTGAATAAATTGTATAATATGCTATTGAACATATCGATTGATTGAAAGAAAGAAGATTGAACCTATCGAATTAATTGAAATTATCGAACCTATCGACTTAATTGAAAGAAGAGAATTGAGGGCTCTGGATCTATAGCTTGATATCATGTTTGCTTGTCACAGACATGCGCATCATATAGTCTTTATCTGATTGAATCGCATTCATCGCATCGGTCTTTGGACAACTAGTACACAAGGTACTGTCTCTCGAGCGTTTCCTGGGGCACTGGAAATTATTTGTCTTGGGGGAGATAATCGAAATACCTTGAGGCTTGTAGTCCTCGCAATTAGGGGGGTGTCCTGTCTAATAGTTAGTCCGGGCTTATAGTTCAAGTTGTCATTCATGAGTTTTTCATGGACCATCATATAGTTAGGGTGCATGCTAGGTTAGCCTTCTTGCATACCTAACTGTTTGATGCAGAGACAGACATGAAAGGAGAACCTTGTATATATGCATATGTTGCTAACTTGTATGTCTGCTGCAGGATAACCGTTAGGCAAAAGGGGGTAAGAATCACTATATAAGTGATATATTAGTTTGCGTATCGCCTTGCATCGCACCTAGACTTGCATGATTACTTGAATTTGATGATCACCTTGAATAATAAAAGAAGATAGTCCACTAGATGCATGCTAGAGTCTTGAAAGAAATGGATATGACTCACGAGATACGTTGCACACCAAAGATTATAATTAAATTTGCTTATCGTACATAAACTGCTTGCCTGCTTGCTTGTATATCGAACATGAACTATGTTTTCAAAGATGTTTCCAAAAAAGTAATATGACTCCTTCCTGTACTGCATGTAACGAACCTAGGTAAAACTAGAAAGATCACTAGTAATGTAATATTTTATAACATAATTACTTAGTTTTGGTTTTAGTGAATGTTGCTTTTGTTCATTGATTTTAGACTCACCAGTACTTTCTCCAAAGTGCTGACCCACCAACAGTTTGCTTGTTCGCAGGTGCTGTATCGTCCGAGGAAAAGATAGCCGTGCCTCATCCCCAGGACCCAAAAATCTGGTTTCGATGCCTTGAGCCGTATCGATTATTTTGAGCTGCTTTTGTATAAAGGGACATAATGTATGAAACGATGTCATTGTATTCAGAGAACCTCGTGCCTTATAATTTGTCCCGTTTACTCAGATGGATTATTGTTTGCAACACTGTCTCTCCGCTGCATACTCGATCGATTCGATGATAGCCACAACTTTAACGATGTTGCCTTGTGCGGACGCAACCCCAGGCTCGTACGACATCACGTCCCAATGAAACGATCGTCCCGCGGGAGCGCTGGCGCGGTGATTCGCGCCCAACCGGGACGGTCGATTCATGTGGGAGATCGGGACGTGACATAATGGTATCAGAGCAACTCGATCCTCTGGCCTTACGCACATTTCGTTGATGTTCTTAGATGACGATTCCTTGTACATTGATATCGTTATTGAGTAGAGCGTTCCATGCAATAAGTCCATAGATATTCTCAAAGATGCTAGCAAAAGTTTTCTGGATTTGATTTATCGCTTGAGAGTTATGGCTTCTGATTTCTGTTTGCTTGAGTGATCGTTTTTGATTGCTAATTAGTAATGTCTATACAAATAAGTAATGTCTATACTTCATTTCCTTTATTATCTGTGACTAATGGTTTAGTATACTATTTCCATAAAATTGATCTTTCTAGTTGAAATATTACTATTAATATTTCTAACTTTTGGAGGTGATATTTGTGTCGGTGGTAGTTCATTTTCCACAGGGTTACTAGAATAATAATTTTTTTTTCAAAATTACTACAAACATTGTAACAATGTTCTGAAAGATTTTCATAATATTGGTTAGAACCAGTAGCATCATGGGGATCCATATTTTTTTTAAATTATAATTTAAAAACGAATCAAATTTTAATATCAAAATTAAATAATTCTATAACAATAATAATAATAAAAAATTACTTAAACTTTAACTTGATTTTCTTAGAAGTATGATGTAGAATTATTGTAGTTTGGTGGTGCTCGATCAAGTTGAAGTATACAAAATTTTCGAACTCTTGCAATTTTTCTTGTACTCCAGTCTCTAGAAAATAGCTACTTCACCAAATTGCTTGAAAGTATTAGAAAAAATGAAAGCATTTTGTGTGTGTGGCAAATTTGGATGATTTAATTCATATCAATAGAAATTTTTGTGTGCCAAAAGACTACCGATCCTTAGAATATAACTATTATAGGGGGTATTTTAGTTATTTTTAATAAAATGACCAAAATATTCCTTATTAACATTCAAAAACGACCAACATTTGGAATATTTTGGTAACAATACCCCCATTATTAAAATGGATGGTTGATTTTTTTTTTAATTCTTTTACCGAAATCTCTCTCCAACATTATAATACCAGTAATAAGAAAATATTTTGGTAAAATATCCCAAACATTTAATGACGCAAGTTGAGGGGTTCCAGTTGACCCGGACCTGATATGGTCGACGACCAGACCAGTCCAGATCGGACATACGAGCCGGTGGAGTAAAACTCAGACCAAACTCGAGAATCTTTTAGGTCGGGCCAGATATCGGACCGTTGACCGGACCCAGATAGACCTAATCTGGTTTTGATCGAACCGAATATCGGACCGCACGTTCCAATAAACACCATCATGTGTCACAGGCTAGAGGTTTGTCATCCCGGCCCACATTTGGACGAGTTAAGAGCAAGTGAGCAAGCTATAATGTAAGAGAAATAAGATAAATAAAACAATTATTCAACAAACTATCATGCAAACATAAAATCACATTTTATATGGCTGATTTCGGATTAAACAAGAAAAAATAATTTATCTGCACTTGAGAACGAACGGTCATGTTGTATGATTGAAAGTTTCAAATTATTTATTCAAAATCGGTGATTAACCTTTTTTACTAGCGAACGCTGCGAACCTTCCCATGTATGTTGCACTTGAGAATACATCTGATAACATTTTCCTTTACAAACATAGATTACAACCCATAAAGCATAAGTATGACTATTCTCACAAAGCACTCCATTCTACCGATACTACTTTAATTCTTCATATAAATAAAAAAATTCTCAAACTTTCCATGACGATCAATGATTGCTCTTGGCTAGCAAAAACTATGGCTCTAAAGTATCTCTAGGCCACTAATATAAGAATATTCGCCCATATTGTTTTTGAAATTTTGCTGAAGTTCTCTTATATGTAGGACCGGCCGGATGGTTAGGTTCTCCTAGTTAGGTCGCACATTGGGTATGCCGGTCTAAGAAAAACAAATAGACTGGAGATTTGTTCTATGGAAAGGGGGTTGCTAAAGTCCGAAATCTTGTTCTATGGAAAATGATTGTTCAAGTTCGAAGTCTTGACGGAGGAAGCTTGCGTAGCTTTGACGTACGCCTAGAATTGGAATTTGAGTTATGGGTGGGTTAGGATATTACTTTATGTGTTTTTGTATTTGTTCTTCCAAACAAAAGGGCATTTGGTCTAGTGGTATGATTCTTGCTTTGGGTGCAAGAGGTCTCGAGTTCGATTCTCGGAATGCCCCCTCTATTTTAGTAAATTTTATAGATGATATTAATTTTTTGGATAACTTGTAAGCTTAGATTTTATGAACTTGTTTTTTTAATCAAACTACTAAACCCTATGGAATCGATTATAAGTCACATATTGTGGTTTTTTTTGTATTGATGTTGTCTTTTCAGAAACACAAAATTCTTTTAGAAACAATCTGTTCCTTATTTCTGGACCACGAAAGATTTGACTATTTAACATTAATTAGTCGAATTGAGAATCATATCATTAGTGGATTGGAGTTCGAGTTACTTGAGCCTAGTTTAGTTGAGATTGATTTATGTTTATTTTCGACACAATTGAATAGACTTTTAGAGGCAATATCGGACTTTAGATTTTGAAATTTGATACAAACTTTAAAAGTGGAGCCATCAAAGTTTAATATTCAAATAATTTATTTATTTTATCGAAATTGATATAATAGTATTATCAATACAAAATTTTAAAAATAAAAACAATAAAACAATAAAAAATAATATATTTGATCGGGTTTAGAGTTTTGTCCTACTCATTATGGATCCAGAAGGGAGACATCTCGACTGAACATATTTAGAGCTATCACTATTACTTCGTAGCAGTATAGCTTTTTTCAGCTTCTATTTGACCGAGTTCGTCCCTAAGGCACTCTTTTATGACATGTATTATGACTTATAAATGTTCATACTTATGGATTTATGGTATTAGTAGTATTTTCTATTTCTTATCTATCTTCTTTACTGTCCATTACTTATTTTCTGTGAATGAACGTTAGACTAGATTATTTGGATGCTGCGGCGTAGGCTGGACGTACTCACGTATTCATGTCCGATTATTCGGAAATATGTCTTCACAAGTGTTTCTTTACTCTTAGGATGAGAAGAAGTTGAAGCTTGAGGTCGCTTGGCATTCCCTCCTTGAGGTTACAACTTGATATCGAGTGCTTCTAATTTCCTTTATGACTTCTTATATCGCTAGCACTCCTGAAGATCTTTCCAAAAAGGGTCGTGCTACATGGATCGTGCGCGGGCCAGCCCGCACACCATCCGTCGGCAGCAGATTGGAGGGAAGGCTCGGATTTCGCGAGGGTGGGCTCAAGGGGGGGGGGGGGGGGGGGGGGGGGAGGGGGGCAGCTATAAGTACTAAATGTGTCACACGTGCCACATCACCAATCTCTCTCATAAGTTGTGATGTTTCAAATAACACCCCTTAGAATAAAGAGTTCTCTCTCTTTAAATTTGTACATTTTGATAATACCTCTCGATGGATAGAGGTATATCTATAAATAGTCCTCTTGGGCCCTATTCTCACCAATAAACTTGTCTCATACATTAGTCTCTGAAATTCTATCAACACAAGATACTCAGATTTGGTAGAGAAGAGAAGACCCTTGATTTCAACTATTCTATTAATCTGAAAACTATGACCTTCCGCATTAAATTTTTAACATTTGATATCAGAGCCTCCTTAAATCATGTTATTCAGTTGAAGTTTATGGAATTTACCATGGCTTGATTTGATTGATATCTCATTTTTGTTGCCAATAGGACGAGAATTATCTCTGTCATCAACAGACATGTTAGGGCAAGCCTGTCTTCAGGACCATTTGCAAAATTTTGCAACAATTCCTATCTTATTTAGACGATTGACTTGTTTAAATAATTCCTGGCTCATTTCAATCATTGGTTTTTGGTCATTAAGTCCACTGATAGTACAATAAATGTTTGCAACAATTCCATGAATTCTTTTTTTTTTTTTTTTTTTTTTTTTGAAGGTTGTCTTCAGAGAGAAGATTATCATATCCCAGTGATACAGTATCTTTAATTTTCCATACAATTAGCACACAAAGACATGCTACACTCAAAGCATGCACATATGCTAGCACTTATAAAGTTAAGTTGGAGCCGGCAGACAAAGTTATTTATTTATTTATTTATTTATCTATTTATCTATTTATTTTTATTTTTTTTAAAAGTACACGTTCTGATATGATGTTTAACAGTTTAATAAAGAATCATTTGTGGTGTTCTTTATGTGCCAATTGAAACAGAAGGAAAAACATCTTAATAACAGTTCATATATAAACATATAAATGTTTGTGTGGGAAACAGAGAAGAGCACACTTTAGAATGTTTAAGTTTCATTCCAATATGATCTGGCACTCTCGGAGAGAGACTCAGTTTTTTTGGAGAATTCGTAAGCTGCCAATTCTCTCTCCTAAAGAAAGTGTTTTGTGTATTGGAATATCTGGTCGTTATAAAGAGACCTTAAAATCTATATTATGATTTGAACTTTAGATATTCTAGGTCTTGGGATTTGCAGTTTTAATGAGTTTTGCTTGGACTAAGATTTGTACATTCACTGTGGCTTGTCTTCCAAACCACCGGATCATGGGTCCAAATTGGATTGGCCTTCAGCACCTACGGGCTGGGTCGGTCCGGACCGGTCCACGTCTGGATTTGAGTCTGGACTGCTCTGAATTCGATCAAAATCGATCAAATCAAACTCGGCCCGGCCCAGTCCAGCCCATTAAACACCTTGAGGTAACGGTTGGCATGTTAATTTACATTCAGAAGTTAGATCAATTCTTTAAAGGTTTACAATTTTCACCATAAATTATATGGTATTGAAATTTTGTCATTACGTAGAAGATATATTTGCTTGATTTTATAGTGTGAAAATGTAGATTAGAAAATATATTTGCTTTGGCAGGTACTTGTGTGGAATGTATAAAGGGTAAACATACCAACAAGACCAAGAAAGGTGCCAGAAGAAGCTATAACACATTAGAAATCATACATACTGACATATGTGGACCTTTCCTACACCATGTTTTAATGATCAGAGATATTTCATCACCTTTATAGATGATCACACACGATATATGTATCTCTATCTTCTATTTGAGAAATCTGAAGTGTTAAATGAATTTAAGATTTATAAAGCAGAAGTAGAGACACAAACAGGTAAAGTGATTAAGATTGTTAGATCAGACAGAGGTAGAAAATATTATGGGAAGGTACACGGGAACAGGACAAAATCTAGGTCCATTTGCAAAATTTCTTGAGGAACAAGGAATTGTTGCTCAATATACGACGTCTGGCTCACCATATCAAAATGGTGTAGCCGAAAGGAGGAATCGTACATTAATGGACATGACTAGGAGTATGATTGGCAACTCCAATCTTCCGCTATCTCTATGAAACGAGGCCTTAAAAACTGCTGTGTACATCTTAAATAGGGTTCATACTAAAGTTGTTCCTAAAACACCTTTTGAATTATGGAACGGTTGGAAATCAAGTTTAAGGCATGTGCACGTTTGGGGTTGTCAAGTTGAGGTCATGATATATAATCCACAAGAGAGAAAATTGGATCCTCGAACAGTCAGTGAATTTTTTATTGGCTACACCGAACGATCAAAGGGATATAAGTTTTATTGTCCTACCCATAATTTAAAAATAGTTGAAGCCCGAAATGTAAGATTTCTTGAGGATGGCAACATCAGTGGGAGTGATCATCCTCGAAGTTTAATATTTGAGGAAATGCAGGATCCAGTTCGTTTACTTGCATCTATATATGAATTTTCTATTTTTCAAGATATTTCACAACATGTCATTGAGGAAGAACACCAAATTCAACGACCACTTCCACTGAATGAAGAACCCGTTGCCATGGAGGGTGATTTTCAACAAATTCCAAATGAGATTGTTGAAAACCCATTAAAAAGGTCTATTAGAGAAAGAAGGTCTATTAGAGAAAAGAAATCTTCGATTCCTTCTGAATAAATAGTGTACCTACAAGAATCTGATTATGACATTGGATTTAAGGATGATCCAGTTATGTATTGACAAGCCATAAGTGAAGATAAATCCATAATTTGTTACGTTGCTATGAAAGATGAGATAAACTCTATGGCTAGTAATCAAGTCTGGGATATCGTCGATTTGCCTAAAGGAGTCAAAGCCATAGACTGTAAATGGGTCTATAAGACCAATAGGGACTCATAAGGTAATATCGAAAGATATAAGGCTCAACTTGTAGCCAAAGGGTTCACTCAAAAGGAAGGTATAGATTACTATGCGACTTTCTCTCCAGTTTCAAAAAAGGACTCATTTAGGACCATCATGGCATTCGTAGCTCATTATGACTTAGAACTAAATCAAATGGATGTGAAAACATCGTTCCTCAATGGGAATTTAGAGGAAGAGGTGTACACGTCGCAACCTGAAGGCTTTGTATTAAACAAAAGTAGTCACTTGGTTTGTAAACTACAAAAATTCATATATAGGCTAAAACAAGCTTCCCTCCAATGGTATTTAAAGTTTCACAATGCAATATCTTCTTTTAGGTTTACAGAGAACATTGTGGATCAATTTATATACCTAAAGATCAGTTGGAGCAAATTTATATTCTTAATCTTATATGTGGATGATATTTTACTTGCAAGTAATGACTTAGGTTTACTACATGAGGCCAAACAGTTTCTCTCACAAAACTTTGATATGAAGGATATGGGTGAAGCCTTTTATGTCATTGACATAGAGATTCACATAGATAGATCAAAAGGTTTATTAGGACTGTCTCAAAAGGCCTATATTAACAAAGTTTTGGAGAGGTTTAGAATGCAAAATTGTGCATTTGGGGTAGCACCTATTGTCGAGGGTGACAAATTCAATCTAGATCAATGTCCAGGAAATAATTTAGAAAGGGAAGAGATGAAAAATATTCCTTATGCCTATGTAGTAGGAAGTTTGACGTATGCCCAAGTCTGTACAAGACCGAACATAGCCTTTGTAGTTGGCATGTTAGGTAGATATCAAAGTGATCCAGGTATGAAACATTGGAGAGCCGCAAAGAAGGTGCTGTGTTATCTTCAAGGAACTAAGGAGTAATGCTTACATATAAACGATCTGATCATTTGGAGGTGATTGTGCATTCAGATTCAGACTTTGCTGGTTGTGTTGACACTCGGAAGTCAACATCAGGGTATGTCTTTCTTCTTGCCAGATGGGCAATATCATGGAGAAGCACCAAACAATCTTCAACTGCTTCTTCAACTATGGAGGCATAGTTTATAGTGTGTTTTAAAGCAACTTCACAGGCTATTTGGTTACAGAGTTTCATCACAGGGCTTCACGTTGTCGACTCTATTTCAAAGCCATTGAGGATTTACTGTGATAATTGAGCTGCAGTATTCTTTTCAAAGAATAATAAAAGTGGCAGTCGAAGTAAACACATCGATATAAAGTACTTCACTGTCAGAGAGCGTGTTCTAAAGAAGGTGGTGACTATTCAACATATTAACACCAAAATGATGATTGCTGATCCTATGACTAAAGGATTACCACCTAGATTGTATAAGGATCATGTGGAGCATATCTGGTTAATTAGTTGTGTAATTTAGTAGTTAGCCTATTGTATTACATATTTTGGATCTTGAACTATTGCAACAATTAATTATTTATTATCATTTGTCTTGATCTATTCAGTTGTATACATAAAGTTTTTTTTTAAGAAAGACATGTAGTCCTTTGGACATAAGTAGGACCCGAATTGAGCATTTGGTCGCTCATTCATAAGGATATATTATACTATAAGGAACTCATTCAATGTTTAGGAAGTGACATTGTAATACATGAAAAGTGACATTTGCCTATAAAAATTGTTTACTGCTATGATTCATGCATTAACTTTTTTGAATTGGGCATAGTGGTGCAAATTAAAGTAAAGAGGGATCGATATGGCCATATATAAGTATTTAAACATCCTTAAAGTCCATTTTCATATGGGCCAAGTGAGAGGGAGATTATCCTTTAATGTGGCTCATGTGCCAACTGGGAGAATGTAAGTAATAAATGTGTCACATGTGCCACATCACCAATCTCTCTCATAAGTTGTGATGTTTCAAATAACACCCCTTGGAATAAAGAGTTATATCTCTTTAAAATTGTACCTTTTGATAATACCTCTCGATGGATAGAGGTATATCTATAAATAAACCTCTTAGGCCCTATTCTCACCAATGAGCTTGTCTCATACATTAGTCTGTAAAATTCTATCAACACAAGATGTCACGCCCCGGTCCCATAAGGTCCGATCGTCCTCGCTTGGTCCCTACAAAACCGATCGTCCTCGCTTGGACGCGATACCGTGCAAGCCTAAGTTACGCTTGCACCAGGCATAATACCTGCACAAGACATAAGTTAGACAAAAATATACATATATAGAGGCACATGATTCAAAATATAGAGAACCAAAGTTGAACACATTTGATAGGAACACAAAATACTTTCTTTATTGAATAATTTAAGATTGGATTACAAAGTACTTGCTTGGCTGATTATAAAATATGCCATAGATGGCTACATCCCTTTTTACAAACCCAAAACTAGCCACAACACTCATACATATTGTCCTTGTAGTAGGACCAAAATCAAAACCACTAGCAGAAGAGGAGTTTGCACATAGGAGAGAAAGGCTAAGGAAGCAGCACTAGCACGGTTCCGCTGGATGGATGTGCTAGTACTGGTTCAAAATGCTCGCTAAGCTCTCGCTACCAGAACCTAAAGATTTGCCCACAAACATGGGTCAGTACTACAAGCGATCGTGGCCAAACTCACCTAGAATTCCACACTAAGTAAACATGTAAAGCTAACATTATTAGGTGATCTTTCTGGTTGTCTAGTTTTTTTTTAACAATTCATACAAATAAACATAAACGATAAATTGAACCATGCATATGATAATTTTTACCCCCGGCCGAACGATTATTCTGCAGCAGACACACAAGTTAGCAACAATTTGCATATATGTATAAACTCATGCGTCTATCTGTATTGGCAACAAGTGTTAGGTATGCAAGAAGGTAAACCTAGCATACAACCTAACTATATGATGGTCCATAGGAAAATCCATGAATAGAAGCTGGGACTACAAGCCCAAGTTAACTATTAGACATAACACCCCCTAATTGCGAGGACTACAAACCTCAGGGTGTTTTGATTATCTCTTCCAGGACAAACGATCCCCAGTGCCCCAGAAATAGTTCGAGAGACGGTACCTTATGCACAAGTTGTCCAAGACCGATACGATGAATGCGTTCTATCAGAAAATAACATTTCTATAGCAATAGCAAACGTTGAACAAAAATGCATCTATAGAGCCTATCTATTTTCGAAAGAGCCTTAGATCTTCAATCTGTCATATCGATCATTTCAAACGATAAGGAGTTTCTTATGAGTTATCTATGTACAACATTCGATAAGGGTCAAGCATCAGTTCTCTTAAACGAGTTCAAGGCAAATTCTATGTTTCAAGCAGTATAGTTCTTTTAACAAGAAATAAGAAAATAACAGTTTTGTAAATCTAGCATACAATTTCTATCTTTTTAGCATGTCTTGTTAATGAGTTAACATTTAGCATAGGGACATGTAATTCAAGTAAACTAGAGATCATTTTGTTTAGTCGTGCAGACAAAGGATTCATCGAAGGGCCGAACCTACTCACCAATTGAATCGAACGAGAGAATGTGGAAGCCTTATACAACGATCACTCCTTGGTTATGCATCCTAAAATTGCAATAACACTTGTTTAGCATCGTTCGATCTCTCTCTTATAATTTAAAATGAACACATAAGCGATAAAAGCGAATCATGCAAATTAAGTCATCGAAAGCAAGACAAAATACAAAGCAACACAAACCAAGCAGCAAAACCACCAACGAAAACTCTTGGGTTTATTTTAATAGAAGTCGTTCCATTAATTTGAAGGGTTCATTGTATTTCGTCCATGTTGATTTGGTGGTAAGGTTTTCCTGAGACTCGATTCTCAACTGAGTCAAAGTAACAAGTGTTCCATAAGTAACCCGCTAGGAGCGGGGCATTACATAATACCCCACTAAGAAGAAGTTTCGTCCTCGAAACTTAAGAGTTTAAGGAGTCGAAGATCAAGGCATCAAGAGGTCAAAGGAATCAGACTCACCAACATCGTGTCCGCTCACATCATGCTCAATATTCAACTGATAAACTCTAGGCCTTCTCATCTGATCAATTTTTCCATTAGCTTGAGCTGGGGCTGGCACGAGATTCTGATCCTGTCCACGTCCGACATTCTCATTGTGGTCACGTGGGGCGGGCCTCTTGGTCGGACAGTTTCTCAGAAGATGGCCCTTTTGGCCGCAGTTGAAGTACTCCCCATTAGCAACATGACAAGTTTCTACTGCGTGCCCTTGCTTGCCACAATAGCTGTACTTAAGTCCAGGGCGCTGTTCACCCTCTATCTTTCTCTCTCCATCTTGGTATCTTTTGGCAGGAGGGTTTTGATTTGTTGATGCCGTTTCCGCAGCCCTTGGTGGTGCGAACTGTTTATGCTGCACCGCTGCCTCAAAGGCCTTAATGTATGATGTACACTCCCGGTTCATAACATCCTTCCTCAGGTCATCGTTCAAGCCTTTTATGAACCAGTGTGTACGAGCCCACTCGTTTAGAATCAATGAGCTAGCAAACTTAGCAAGCTTGGAGAACTCTGACTCATAGTCCTCGATGGACTTGCTCCCTTGCTTAAGTTCGGTAAACTCATCTTCCTTTCTCTGCCTAACGACTGGTGGAAGGTATTGCTCCTGGAATGCTTCCTTGAACATTCCCGAAGTAATTTTATTGTCTTGGCTCCTTGTAGAAAGATCCTGTTTCTTGATCTGCCACCAATCGTATGCTTGTAACCGCAACTGCATGACTTCACATGCCACCCTCTTGTTCACAGGTATTCCAGCAAATTCGAACAAGTCCTCCAACTTGGCGACCCAGTCCATCACCTTATCCGGCGCGGTCCTCCCTTCGAACTCATGAGGGTTCAACTTTAGAAACTCAGCACCTTTAAAGATAGACTTCTTAGCCACTTGCGGAGGCTCATCAACTTCTGCTAGGCCTGCTTCTCGATGTGCCGGTGCAGCTGCCACAGGTATCGCGGTGGTTCCCGATGCACTGCTATTGGTGACCAAGGTTGTCACTATCTGAGTCAAAGAGTCTAACTACTTCTGTTGTGCTATGGCTCAGCTCATTGCTGCTGAGCCTCAAATCGATCATATTGGGCATTGAATCATTCTTGTTGATTTTCAAACATGCCAATCAGCCTATTGATTTGGTCATCGTTCATGCTCGCTGTGTGCGATGTCCCTTGGTTACTTGTTTTTGTCATCTTGTTGCAAAAGAGAGTAGCTTGCATTAGTCTCATAATGTATTATGGACTTATTGCATAGGACGTTGGGTTTTCATACTTTTCAAGATCGGGACAATAACACCCTCGATTTACTTATATAGTTTCACAACCATTTTCAAAATTCGAGACTTTTGAAATCGTTTGAAAACTTATATCATTTTTGAAAACGATATTTGAAGAGGCCAAGGTCGTAAAGCCGTGCTTTGATACCACCTGTCACGCCCCGGTCCCATAAGGGCCGATCGTCCTCGCTTGGTCCCTACGGAACCGATCGTCCTCGCTTGGGCGCGATGCCGTGCAAGCCTAAGGTGCTCTTGCACCAGGCATAGTACCTGCACAAGACACAAGTTAGATAAAAATATACATATAGAGAGGCACATGATTCAAAATACAAAGAACCAAAGTTGAACATATATGATAGGAACACAAAATACTTTCTTTATTGAATACTTGAAGATTGGATTACAAAGTACTTGCTTGGCTGATTACAAAATATGTCATAGATGGCTACATCCCTTTTTACAAACCAAAAACTAGCCACAATGCCCATACATCATGTCCTTGTAGTAGGACCAAAATCAAAACCACTAGCAGAAAATGAGTTTGCACACATGAGAGGAAAGCTAAGGAAGCAACATGAGCACGTGTTCTGTAAAACCCCCTTCCTAGAAAAATCGTATATACCTTTTATTTATTAATTATTAATTAAATTGTAGTAATTAGGTCTAAATAGGAGAAATAGATTTGTAATAATTTTTATGTTAGGTGTTCGGGCACTTAGATGACTTATGGGACCATCAGGAATTTTTTGGAATTTATTCCATGTAGGAGACCCCTTGAGCTGTTGCTAGCCTAGCGATGTGCAATACCCTAATCTATAAATTTTCTTATGAGTATATATATATATATATATATATATATATATATATATATATATATATATATATATATATATATGTATAAACAAATATATATATATATATATATATGTATATATATATTTTATAAAGGAAAAGAAAGAAAGTAAAAGAATTTAATAAGTAACTAATAATAATAATAATAATAATAATAATAATAAGACCCTTCAGCAACTTGCTTAAGACCATTCCAGCAACATGCTTAAGACCCTTTAGCAATTTACTTGCAATTCCTAAGCCCCGCCCCTTAGTATACTACTAGCCTACTTAGCAAAGCAACTTAGTTTGCTTATTCCCTTCAGCAATCCACCTAAGTCAACCCGCCACCTTATTGCTTCAAAACTGTGCGTTAAGCACAGAGACCCGAACCCCTCCAAACTGCTCCATCCGCTCCTTCTCTATCTCCCTATAATATATATATATATAAATATATATTTCTCTCTCAAACCCTAACCTAAATCTCCAGACCTCCTCTTCCCATCTAGAGCCGTCACCGCAGCCAGAGAAGCCCCGCCAAGCCATCCAACCATCCCGACGACTCCGACCTCGCGCCCTGCAGAATTCCACTCGAAGTACCTTCGCTCCGGAGTGATTTTTCGTCGACTCGCTCCACCAAACGCTGTTCCTTCTTCACCGGTATGATCACCCCTTAACCCTCTTCCATATTTGTTTTATAGCCAACCTCGGAAAACGTGTACCTCTAGGTGAAAAATAGCGCCCAAGTTGGACGAGCAGACAGAATTCTGGAATCGCAGAATTCCAGAATGACCACCCATATTGTCGAGTTCGTATCTCCCACCACAGAGATCCAAATTCGATGATTCTTTTTGATACCTGTAGAACACTTGACCTAGTTTATTTTCTGTTAAATAACCCTATGCTATTAGTTGCTGTGGACAGAATTATATTCGTCACAAAACTGCGCGCACCCACTTTTTCCAGATTTTCAAAAGTTGGAAAACGGAGTGCGCCCTGCCAAACGGGATCGTCCCACCGTGTGCCAAGTATACCAAATGGTGCACGCAGCGTAACCGGACATGTAAAAATTTGTGGGGACTGATTCGGACGCGTGTGCGCACCGGAATTAGGCCGTATCCGCAGACACATCCCGTGTCGTAACTTTTGTGGAACTTGTGCGTATTTTGTGCACGCTTGTCAGATTGTGACGAAACTTGAGCCACTGGACTCGTGGTAACGCGCTGGTCCTGTGACCCAATTTTCATGTATTTCTGAGATGGTTGACCAGATCGCCAATTGGCGGGCCCCACAGTTGACTTTTTGGACAAAATTATGTTCGGCTCATCGGAATCCATATTTGGACATACCGTTGGGTTCGTACTGACATTTAGAGTTGTTTGACCTATAGTTTGTCCCATTTAGAGACAGTTACCCTTGACACGCTTTTCGATGCAAAGTGGACCACAAGTGGACCCCACTTTTACCCAAAATTACCATTTTGCTCCTGTGTCCAAATTGGACGAAAGGGAAGTGCTTTTTAGCTATTTTGCTCATTCTAGAAACGTTGGTGATATTTATTTCAGCATCCGGAGACATCTGTTCTATGGCCATAGCTTTTGATCCTGTGCGTTTGACTTCTGGACAGTACACCTTGCAGCTTTCTTACCAGGCAAGATACCTTGCCAAATTGTTACAGTACTTTTGCATGCTATTTACATTTCTTTATATTTATTGTATTTCTGTTTATTCTTGCATGTGTAGTTTTCTTGCAGTCATTACTATATATTAGATATGTTGACACACACTTGACACTTAGTATCATAGAGGACAATCATTAGGCGTATGGGCTTTAACCACTCTGGTAACACCGTAGTCACTAGCACGCACTTTGGTGGGTCGTGTCCGATGGTCGCTACCCCCGAGATATGTCGATTGATGGAGTCCGAGGGTCGCTACCCCCGAGGTATGCCAGCTGATAATGTCATGGACGAGTGCATGAGTTGTGAGACTTAGATCGAGTAGACTACCCTTGCCCATACGTCAAAAAGTTGTCCTCATTTGCATTCATATAGATTGTCTTGTACAACGTACTTATTTATTTTCAAATTATATGCATGTTATTTGTATTCAAGTTGGCTCGTATTTTCTGTATCTTGTTACGTCCCTCTGAGGACCTGGTCCTCTGCCAGGTGTATCTATTCTTGAGTATTTTCAGGAGAACAGATCGGATGGCTATATATGTTTCGTGGGTGTCCTCTCTTCGAGCCCGTGATTGCTAGATGGTGTTCTTATATGGTGTTGTTGTGTTGTACTTACTTTAATATTTGCTCTTACATTCGAGTTGGTAGTAGATTTGTTTCCATCCAACTATCATCCTTAGATACTTATGTTGAGATCTAGTTATATAGATGCTGGTTAGTCATTTATATTGATTTTCTGTGGATGAAATTTAGATTGTACCCTATGACTTGTGACATATGTTTATACCACTTGTGGATTGATTTTCATATTACAGCGTACGTGTGGATTTGGTTTCCATATATTGGAGTTGCCATATCCATGCGGCTGGCATGCTTACGTGTCCTAGTCCTACGTATTTTTGGGACTGGGGCGTGACATATTTTTGTGGTGGCCCATGCAGGTCAAGAGCATATTGTCTCGGTTACGTTACTATGCCGAGCAAGCCTGCACCTAGGAATAGAGTATAGGATCTCATCCACAATTGACTATGATTCGTTTTCTTTCCAATCCATTCTATCTGAATAATTGCATCATGCTTGATTCTTGTACTTCCCTAATAATTCTTTGAGTATAGCCCTCTGCTAGAATATAGGAACCCCTGTTATTAGGATTATAATTATGGTAGCACCCCTATTAAGAATACAACGAGAATATAGACACTCCACTAAGTTTAGAATAATTAAGTGAACCGTATAATTCCTTATCTATAGATTGGTTTATCATTACCCCTTTATGTATTATGAAGACTTGAGAGTAGTATAGATGCTACTAGAGTTAGTTAGAAGTTTTACCATAATATTTGACCCTAGCATAGAGGATACTCTAATAAGTACCAAGACCCTTCTCGTAAACCTTAACAAGAATTTCTACGGTATCCTTAAGACAATTACAGTACTAGTTTATTGTTATAAGTTGGGTAGTATACCTCACAACATAGTATCACATAGTCTTTTGCCTTATTCTTATTGAAGTGTGAATGAATGACATTTAACTGTATGCTAGCTTAGGACGACATTGTTTTTTTTCTCAGACTGTAGAGCTTAGAAGCCATACCCCTGCTTTGTCAAATATCGACCTAGACAAGGAATTAGTATGATAACTGTAGAGATTGTAGAGTCTTTTATTATTATTGCTTATGTTGTTTTTGCTTCTGCGAACTTGAATTAATTTGTACCTTCTTTCATCATAATCCAGCGTATTTATGTTTGTTGTACTACCTTGATTTATGCTGCTATTATAGCCTAGTTTTTGCAAGCTTATTCTTTCATCGAGCTTGCTCATGACATATGTATTATTGGGTGCACACAATGATACAATTGCCTAATCAGAATCGGTGTATTAAGGTCTAGCTAACCTTAGTGCGCTTGGTTCGCTCTTCGCATTACTACTTTATGTGGATTGGGATATATGGTAGTAGACAGATATACTTACCCCTAGATATGTCTGACACATCGTATCGGTTACATAACTGTACTGATACGAGCATGTAAATAGAAAATTACCAAAAATAGGATTTCAATCCACACTGTCCTGACAACTCTCTTTTCGATTCTTTAATCTCTTTGAACCTCGTACTTGTATTCTGTCACCTTCACCTTGAGTTCTTTATTATTTCTCTCCGTTTTCCCCTATTTCAGAAAGACGAAACCTCGTGCTGGTATAAGTTGACACTGATAGTATTAGCTATACCCCATAAGGCTAAACACATGACTTAGTGACTCTCTTTTATAATTGGTTAAGGGCATATCATAGGTGATATGTTTGGTGTTAAACCTTTGAGGATAAAAAAATCATGATTAAATAATTTGAGCAATAGTTTTTCTAGATGTATGGCCTTAGGTGGTAGATGAAATTTTTTAAGTTCGGCAGATTGTGAACCCCTCACCCAAAAAAATTTGACCTACTTGGCTGAGTTAGTGAGACTAAGGTTAGCTTGAATCCAGTTAGAAGTAGAACACAGTATTTTTATTTAATTTTGCAATATTGTATCACTTAGTGCCCTTATCGTGCTCCGATAATTGGAGCACTACACTAGCCACTGCCTTCCTACAAATTCTACACCCTCATCCTAGACATGCCCATCATCCAATTCTCATCTTTGTACAATTTTCCAATTGTTGGACGCTTTTATGCAAAAGAGCATTTATGTGTCCACACCATTGGACATGACACATGAAGAAACTTATTTTTCGCTCATGTAGATTTTTTCATGTGCAACGCGCGACATCGCCCAACCCTTTAAATCTAGCCTTGCATTTTAAACAATGCAAATCTTATACCATCCTTGCCTTTCTACCGTGGCTTAATTTTAATTTCGAGGACAAAATTTTTACAAGTTGGGTAGAATGTAAAACCCCCTTCCTAGAAAAATCGTATATACCTTTTATTTATTAATTATTAATTAAATTATAGTAATTAGGTCTAAATAGGAGAAATAGATTTTTAATAATTTTTATGTTAGGTGTTCGGGCACTTAGATGACTTATGGGACCATCAGAAATTTTTCGAAATTTATTCCATGTAGGAGACCCCTTGAGCTGTTGCTAGCCTAGCGATGTGCAATACCCTAATCTATACATTTTTTTATGAGTATATATATATATATATATATATATATATATATATGTATATATATATTTTATAAAGAAAAAGAAAGAAAGTAAAAGAATTTAATAAGTAACTAATAATAATAATAATAAGACCCTTCAGCAACTTGCTTAAGATCATTCCAGCAACATGCTTAAGACCCTTTAGCAATTTACTTGCAATTCCTAAGCCCCGCCCCTTAGTATACTACTAGCCTACTTAGCAAAGCAACTTAGTTTGCTTATTCCCTTCAGCAACCCACCTAAGTCAACCCGCCACCTTATTGCTTCAAAACTGTGCGTTAAGCACAGAGACCCGAACCCCTCCAAACCGCTCCATCCGCTCCTTCTCTATCTCCCTATAATATATATATATATATATATAAATATATATTTCTCTCTCAAACCCTAACCTAAATCTCCAGACCTCCTCTTCCCATCTAGAGCCGTCACCGCAGCCAGAGAAGCCCCGCCAAGCCATCCAACCATCCCGACGACTCCGACCTCGCGCCCTGCAGAATCCTACTCGAAGCACCTTCGCTCCGGAGTGATTTTCCGTCGACTCGCTCCACCAAACGCTGTTCCTTCTTCACCGGTATGATCATCCCTTAACCCTCTTCCATATTTGTTTTATAGCCAACCTCGGAAAACGTGTACCCCTAGGTGAAAAACAGCGCCCAAGTTGGGCGAGCAGACAGAATTCTGGAATCGCAGAATTCCAGAATGACCACCCATATTGCAGAGTTCGTATCTCCCACCACAGAGATCCGAATTCGGTGATTCTTTTTGATACCTGTAGAACACTTGACCTATTTTATTTTCTGTTAAATAACCCTATGCTATTAGTTGCTGTGGACAGAATTATATTCGTCACAAAACTGTGCGCACCCACTTTTTTCAGATTTCCAAAAGTTGGAAAACGGAGTGCGCCCCGCCAAACGGGACCGCTCCGCCGTGTGCCAAGTGTACCAAATAGTGCACGCAGCATAACCGGACATGTGAAAATTTGTGGTGACTGATTCGGACGCGTGTGCGCGCCGGAATCAGGCCGTATCCGCGGACACATCCCGTGTCGCAACTTTTGTGGCACTCGCGCGTATTTTGTGCACGCTTGTCAGATTGTGACGAAACTTGTGCCACTGGACTCGTGGTAATGCGCTGGTCCTGTGATCCAATTTTCACGCATTTCTGAGACGGTTGACCAGATCGCCAATTGGCGGGCCCCACAGTTGACTTTTTGGACAAAATTGTGTTCGGCTCATCAGAATCCACATTTGGATATAACGTTGGGTTCGTACTGACATTTAGAGTTTTTTGACCTATAGTTTGTCCCATTTAAAGACTGTTACCCTTGGCACACTTTTCGGTACAAAGTGGGCCACAAGTGGACCCCACTTTTACCCGAAATTACCATTTTGCTCCTGTGTCCAAATTGGACGAAAGAAAAGTACTTTTTAGCTATTTTGCTCATTCTAGAAACGTTGGTGATATTTATTTCAGCATCCGGAGACATCTGTTCTATGGCCATAGCTTTTGATCCTGTGCGTTTGACTTCTGGACAGTACACCTTGCAGCTTTCTTACCAGGCAAGATACCTTGCCAAATTGTTACAGTACTTTTGCATGCTATTTACATTTCTTTATATTTATTGTATTTCTGTTTATTCTTGCATGTGTAGTTTTCTTGCAGTCATTACTATATACTAGATATGTTGACACACACTTGACACTTAGTATCATAGAGGATAATCATTAGGCGTATGGGCTTTAACCACTCTGGTAATACCGTAGTCACTAGCACGCACTTTGGTGGGTCGTGTCCGATGGTCGCTACCCCCGAGATATGTCGATTGATGGAGTCCGAGGGTCGCTACCCCCGAGGTATGCCAGCTGATAATGTCATGGACGAGTGCATGAGTTGTGAGGCTTAGATCGAGTAGACTACCCTTGCCCATACGTCGAAAAGTTGTTCTCATTTGTATTCATATAGATTGTCTTGTACAACGTACTTATTTATTTTTAAATTATATGCATGTTTACTGTATTCAAGTTGGCTCATATTTTCTGTATCTTGTTACGTCCCTCTGAGGACCTGGTCCTCTGCCAGGTGTATCTATTCTTGAGTATTTGCAGGAGCACAGATCGGATAGCTATATATGTTTCGTGGATGTCCTCTCTTCGAGCCCGTGATTGCTAGATGGTGTTCTTATATGGTGTTGTTGTGTTGTACTTACTTTAATATTTGCTCTTACATTCGAGTTGGTAGTAGATTTGTTTCCATCCAACTATCATCCTTAGATACTTATGTTGAGATCTAGTTATATAGATGCTGGTTAGTCATTTATATTGATTTTCTGTGGATGAGATTTAGATTGTACCCTATGACTTGTGACATATGTTTATACCACTTGTGGATTGATTTTCATATTACAGCGTACGTGTGGATTTGGTTTCCATATATTGGAGTTGCCATATCCATGCGGCTGGCATGCTTACGTGTCCTAGTCCTACGTATTTTTGGGACTGGGGCATGACAGTTCCGCTGGATGGATTCGCTAGTACTGGTTCAAAATGCTCACCAAGCTCTTGCTACCAGAACCTGGAGATTTATCACAAATGTGGGTCAGTACTACAACATATACTGGTGAGCGACCGTGGCCAAACTCACATAGAAATCCACACTAAGTAAACATGTGAAGCTAACATTATTAGGTGATCTTTCTGGTTGTCTAGTTTTTTTTTAACAATTTATGCAAATAAACATAAACGGTAAATTGAACCATGCATATGATAGTTCTTACCCACGGCCGAATGATTATCCTGCAGCAGACACACAAGTTAGCAACAATTTGCATATATATATAAAACTCATGCGTCTATCTGTATTGGCAACAAGTGTTAGGTATGCAAGAAGGTAAACCTAGTATGCGACCTAACTATATGATAGTCCTTGGAAAAACCCATGAATAGCAGCTGGGACTACAATCCCAGTCTAACTATTACACATAACATCCACTAATCGCGAGGACTACAAGCCTCAGGTGTTTCATTGTCTCCTCCAGGCCGAACGATCTCCAGTGCCCCAAGAATAGTTCGAGAGACGGTACCTTGTGCACAAGTTATCCAAGACCGATGCGATGAATGCGTTCTATCAGAAAATAATATTTCTATAGCAACAGTTGAACAAAAATGCATCTATAGGGACTATCTCTTTTCGATAGATCCTTAGCTCTTCAATCTGTCATATTGATCATTTCAAACGATACAGAATTTTCTATGAGTTATCTATGTACAACATTCGATAAGGGTCAAGCATCCGTTATCTTAAACGAGTTCAAGGCAAATTCTATGTTTCAAGCAGTATAGTTCTTTTAACAAGAAATAAGGAAATAGTAGTTCTATAAATCTAGCATGCAATTTCTATCTTTTTAGCATGTCTTGTTAATGAGTTAACATTTATCATAGGGACATGTAATTCAAGTGAACTAGAGATCATTTTGTTAAGTCGTGCAGACAAAGGATTCATCGAAGGGTCGAAGCCACTCACTGATTGAATCGAACGAGAGGATGGGGAAGCCTTACGCAACGATCACTCCTTGGTTATGCGTCCTGAAATTGCAACAACACTTGGTTAACATCGTTCGATCTCTTTCTCTTACGATTCAAAATAAATGCATAAGCGATAAAAGTGAATCATGAAAACTAAGTCATCAAAAGCAAGACAAAACACAAAGCAACACAAAACCAAGCAGCCAAACAACCAACGAAAACTCTTGGACTTATTTCAATAGAAGCCGTTCCATCAATTTGAAGGGTTCGTTGTATTTCGTCCGTGTTGATTTGGCGGTAAGATTTTCCCGAGACTCGATTCCCAACCGAGTCAAAGTAACAAGTGTTCCATAAGTAAGCTGCTAGGAGCGGAGCATTACACAAGAGACTCAAGTTTGGTAGAGAAGAGAAGACCCTTGATTTCAACTATTCTATTAATCTGAAAACTATGACTGGAGGTATGTTGCTAATTTCTTACGCATTAAATTTCTAACAACAACATGTTTATAGGCATCCCGGGAGCACACCGGAGAGAAAGACACCATGACCTCTCCATGTAATCATTGACAAACTCTTCCGATCTTTTTGAGATGTTGAGATCAACGTCGACATTGACACCTTCGTATTGTCTTCGTAGAATCGTGACATGAAGAAAGCCTCCAAGTCATTCCGGGTTTTAATAGATCCGACATGTAGTACTCTGGTACCAATCAAATGTGACATCCTTTGTAACGTCTGGTCCGCATTGTGCACTGTGCTGGTTTGTTTGTTCGAAGGATCTAATTCGACTTTGATTCATACGAAAAAATTATTCAAAAATCTATATGGTGGGACGAAAGGACAATTCGTTAAATAATGAGTGGTTTTGATCTGCTCTCGTTTATCTTTACACTTTAATAAAAAGACCACGATGAAGCAAGGACATGACATCTTGATAGTAGGGTGTCAACAACCCACTCAGACATATATTGCTGCATCCTAAAAACCGCTAAGTCAATTATGTGTACGGCGACACGGAGGCAAGTACAGAATAATGTCATGTAAGTAGGAATGTCGTCGTCCTGCTGAAGCAGAATGGCACATTTCTGCGGAAGCTGGCAGTGGCGCAAAAACTGACAGTGTTGCATAAGCAGCAATGTGCGGAGGAGTGCCGCGAAAGCACATAAAGAAAATTCAGAAAATCTGACAATTGTGCAGTACTGACGATGCCGCAGAAGCAATGTGCGGAGACGTGCAGCGGAAGCACTGAAAGGCAGTTCCGCGAAAACTGACAATGCCACGGAACTGATGATGCCGCAAAAGCAACAAGTTCCGCGACTCTATTGGCTCCATGTTCGTTCGTTGGGTCCAGATTATGTAGTCACGACGATCGCCATCATCTTCACTATGACGAGATTAATAGGTACTGGCTAGCAGAAAATTATGATTATTCTAGGCATCGTCTTTCTATATATCGATCTCATGGATCATCCTTTTTGTTCTTCTTCACGAGTTCCTATTAATTGATAAAAGCTAGTTCTTCGAGTACTATATATGTCCACATGGTGTCCAAAACGTGTGCAGCACAACACGACGTACACAAACAGCGCATCAATTTTGTAAGCGTGTCTGCTCTCATAATTTGACCTCTGATCCAAAAACCAGTAGCTAAAGGAAATTGTAAAAGCTCTAGCGTTGAAATGAATGGCCGGCCTAAAATCTTGTCTTGAAGCAATTGCATCATTTCTAATTGAACTAACCGAAAGAATAACAATAAGTTTTTGGAATATACGCAAATGCGAAATGTAAAAGACATCTGTACTTGAAGGCTAATTAATTTCGACTGTTTTGGCAGTAAACGTAAGTATCACAAGTCTGTTTTCTTCTTCAACATATTTTTATTTTGTTTTATTTTTCCGTGTGAAGAGTTTTAACAGAAGGAAGCAAGAGGAGGCCAAGGATGTCGGAAACGAAACGCGAAAATTGTTTCCGAAATCAGAGAGTACCTGCAAGAGAACCGAACAAAACGTACAAACCAAAAAACACCAAACACAAATCGCAGACACAGAGATTTTTACGTAAAAAATTCAAATGAAAAAAACACGGGACGATCGGAGTCCAACCCTGAAGAACCTCCACCAATGGAATAAATATATTACACCCTCTACAAGCTCCTCACCGATCCAACACGGATCACCGCAAATCTTTGGAACAGAAAATATATTACAACCACGAAGAAAAAAGACAATGAGAAATATTCCAAATTGATCTCCTTCTCCGAAAGGGCCTCCAATCCTTCTTTCTCCTCTTCAAAGTTGCAATGGCACTCTTGCCACATTTTTCTCTCTTATATTTTTTCTCATGTTGTTGTATATTGCACGAGACTTTATATAAACTCTTGCATTAATTAGGGTTTCCATATCGAAATATATATATGGAAGCCAAAAATATTTACGAAAATCCAATTACATTCAATCGTATATTTAATGGAAATCAAATCATAAATTAGCTTACCATAAATTAGAAATCCAATTATATGGAAAGTTAATATATGAAATATCCAATCATAAATATATAATTAAAGTCAAAGATGAAAAATCTAATTTAATATTTGCTTACCATAAATGTTCCAATACACGACGCTCGATGCACTTTTTGAGCTTTTACGACATACAGATGACTCTCGTCGCATTCCGGGATATTCTCCATATTGGTTGGGAACCCCACTCACTCCAACAAATCTACCCATTCACAACTATGTAGAGGGGGTCATCATCCCGACGATCCGCCTGCAGTACTCAAACTTTTTTCTTGGAAGAATCTTTGTGAACATATCTGCTCCGTTGTCATATGCATGAACCTTCTCAAGCGTCACTTCCTTCTTTTTCACAACATTCCGTATCCAATGATACCGGGTCTCAATGTGCTTGGACCGGCTATGAAATGTCTGGTTCTTCACAAGGTGAATAGCACTCTGACTACGCAAAGCAAATGATACTGCTCTTACTTTAGCCCAATTTTTGTAATAGCTTCTTCATCCACAACAACTCCTTGAAAGCCTCTGTCGTCACAATGTATTCTGCTTCTGTCGTCGATAAGGCAACACACTTCTGTAACTACGACTGCCACGATACTGCTCCACCAGCAAACATCATCACATAGCCCGAAGTCGATCGTCTCGTGTCTACATCTCCAGCCATATCAGCGTGGGTATACCCAACTAGCTTCGGCTCGTCACCACCAAAAGAAAGTCTCCAATCGGCAATGCCCTGAAGATATCGTAGAATCCACTTGACCCCACTCCAATGTATCGTTCCAGGATTGGAAGTATACCTGCTAACTGTCCGCGTGAGCGATGTTTGGCCTCGTATACACCATAACATACATAAGACTCCCCACAGCTGAGGTATATGGAACCCGCTCTATATATTTTTTCTCGACCTTGGTAGATGGACACTACTCCTCAGTAAACTTAAAGTGAGCCGCAAGGGGGTTACTCACTTTCTTCGAACCGTCCATCCCGAAACGTTGAAGTACCCGATGAATGTACTTCTTTTGGGACAAGTGTAGCAGCTTGGATTCTCTCTCTCGGCTGATCTCCATCCCAAGAATAGTCTTCACTGACACCAAATCCTTCATAGAGAAAGTCGCACCCAGTTGGCACATCAATTCTGCTATTCTAGTGGTATTCCGACCCACTAGTAGCATATCATCAACATAGAGCAGTAAAATGATGGAATCATTCTCGGCAAAATATCTCACAAATAAACAGTGGTCCGATGTCGTCCGTGCGAAACCATACTCCCCCATAAACGACTCAAACTTTCTGTACCACTGCCTCGGAGCCTGCTTCATGTCACGCCCCGAGGCGTCCCCCGAGTCGTGACCGCCGTGCGGGCCTGGGGTTGCGCCCGCACAAGGCTAAAGTATTTTGCATAGCAAGCACGTATTCAGAGTACGCAGATAAATTGAAACACAGATTTGAAACATGGAAAAGTTCTCTTTATTGATAATGAACATCTATTACAAACTCTTGAACGAGTTAGCTAATATGCCGAACGGCTTACAAAAGAGATGACTCAAAATGAGATAGCAGTCCTGTACATTACATCCCTTTATAAACTCAAAATGATAAAGACCTCCGGGCTGGAGGACGGCTTTGCCACGGAGCTGCATTTGTATATGAAGAGTTGCAGGCTCCTGACTTCAAAAGGCTTCAAGGGGCGCGGTGAAGATGCGCCAACAGCTGGACTGGATCGGAAAGACGACTTCGGCTCCTCGCTCGGTTCGCCTTGGTGCGGAGAACCTGTTTCAACGAGGGTCAGCATATCGAAACATGCTGGTGAAGGCGAGCTAGCCGAACTATACCAATCAACACGTTGTTTTAATAAAACATGCATATTTGTGGGTTTCTATCTTGCCTTAGTTTATTTACAAGTAAGCAGCATATAGAATTTATTGAAATGAACGTGCCACCGTTCGGTGGATTTTATCTGACCGTCTGAATTACCTGCACAATACTTACCATGCCTTCCCTGCCACGAAGACACAAGTTAGTATGCAACAGGTTTAAATATACATAGGATCACTGGCTTGATGCCACGAAGGGACGGGTTATAGTCTCAAGACACAAATGATATACACTGCAGGTGGCGAGCCCCGCTGCATAACACCTTGCCCCATAACATACGACTATACATACGTTCCGTCCGGATCGGATCGGTCCCGGCGCCCCGGTGACCGTCCGCGGAACTCATAACATACCTTGTGCACAAGTCGTCCGTGATCGAGAATACTCATAGAATTAGTTCCATAGCATACAGTTTTGCATAGTCATCCTGACAGTTTATTTCATAACAAGCATATATTTCCATACTTAGCACGATTCATAGAACAGTTATAAACGAACTAGCATACAGGATGATAACCGTTCATAAGTTTGTTTGACAAGCAGTATTAACCAAGTCTATTCTCTTTTATCTTGGTTTCTTTTATTATCACTTGGTATCGTTTGATCGGGGCAAAGAAGAATGCAGATTTTTAGGGCACGAAGCTTAGAAGTAAGGCTAGCTAATCGGGTTGGTAGCCACTCACTTAGAAGTTGGAAAGGAGAAGGAAAGAGGCGCTTCACGACTCCGCTCGCAAGCCGCCTACTGCTCGTTCACCTGCACACGAACAGCTTGATTAATACTTCTTCCTCTCTTTCCAATCTCGGAATTGAAGTGCAAGTCAATGAACGAAAACAATGAAAGCCATCGAAACCGTTCAAAGAAAACAAGCAAATCCCAAAACCAACTCAAGGCACGAAAGCAACAAGCGACATCGAAAACCGAGGCAATAAAAGATAGCAGCGGAGAGGTCCCTCCTGACTCTGCCGCTAAGCCGATCCTTGGGGCGCGGTCCACTGAATATGGGAATCGATTCCGAAGAAACAAATCCATAACGAGGACGAGTTCTTAATTCAATCTATCCCGATCGAACGATACCGTCTTGTGTTTCTTAGCCGCGCTCTCCGCACCGGGAGAACGGGGTGCTACATCCTACCCGACTAATTGGAAGTTTCGTCCCGAAACTTAAGAATAGAACCAACCGTTAGGGATTATTGGGTTGAGGCAGGAGCTTAGAGGGGAGTGGACAATCCCGAGCTACGTGGCCTGGCCCGCCACAGTTAAAGCATAGACCTTTTCTGCTGTAACATCTCTCAGTAGTGTGCCCTTGCCTTTTACAGAAATCACAGAATGGTCTCTGATTTCCTTTTTGGGGACCGCCGTGGTTAGGGCGCTTTGCAGCGGTATTTCCTCTGTCGTTGCCTTGGCGTTTGTGATTGTATGTATGCACATCGCCGGTGGAAACGTGAGGATATTGTGGTTCCAAAGATAGGGCGTGATTCATTACTTCACGCATTGTTCCATACTGATTATTGGTTACGTGCGAATGGATGGCAGGGCGTAATCCACCTTCAAACCTTCTGGCTCGACTCGCTGCATCAGGTAAATAGGCCCTAGCGAATTTGGAGAGTCGGTTGAAATCGGCGGAGTATTGCTTCACTGTCAAGCTGCCCTGCCTCAGTTGCACGAAGTCATTTTCCATTTTACGTTGTACTGGAGGCGGTATAAACTCTTCTTCGAACGCGGTACGAAAAGTCGTCCACGAGACGGCCTCCTCTCCGTGATCAAATTGGAGAGATCGTCGATGCACGTTCCACCAATCGTGCGTGTTGAGGCGGAGCTGTAGTTGTGCGCAGGCGACGCGCTTCTCTTCGGGGACCTCTAGCAGAGTGAAGTGATCTTCAATCTCGGCTAGCCAATCTAGAGCTACCACTGGGTCCTCAGTCCCGTTGAATGGGGTGTTGCAGACTTTCTTGAAATGGCCCAAGTTGAAGGCAGTCACGTCCCTCGGCCTTGGGATTTGAGGCGTCTCCACTTCAAGCACGGGCTGTTCCACCGGAGTCGTTGCTGTTGCGGCAGAATGGTTGGCAGCCAAAGTCTGAACTATCTGTTGCAGGGTATCTACCTGCTTCTGTTGGACTGAGAATCGGTTCTCTAGATTGCTCTCGAACCTGGCTTGGCGAGCATCGTCTCTTTGTCGTTGCGATTCTAACATTTGCATCACCCGCTCTAGCGGGTCGACTTGAGACATGCCGCGCTGGCTCTGAGAGCTTCCCGAATTTCCCGAACTACTTTCCTGTGTTTCGTTCGGTGGTTGCGCTGCAGATTGCGCTGGTACCATTCCTTCAAAAGAAGGTAAATTATATTAGGATCATAATGTATTATGGACTTATTGCATGAATGTATCTCATTTTGGCCTAGCGAGTTCAAGAGTTCGCACAGGAATTTTGATCGTTAAAGGAACTTTTTCCAGCACGAAGTCAAAGGAACTTGAATCTGTGCTCTGATACCACTATGTCACGTCCCGAGGCGTCCCCCGAGTCGTGACCGCCGTGCGGGCCTGGGGTTGCGCCCGCACAAGGCTAAAGTATTTTGCATAGCAAGCACATATTCAGAGTACGCAGATAAATTGAAACACAGATTTGAAACATGGAAAAGTTCTCTTTATTGATAATGAATATCTATTACAAACTCTTGAACGAGTTAGCTAATATACCGAACGGCTTACAAAAGAGATGACTCAAAATGAGATAGCAGTCCTGTACATTACATCCCTTTATAAACTCAAAATGATAAAGACCTCCGGGCTGGAGGACGGCTTTGCCACGGAGCTGCATTTGTGTATGAAGAGTTGCAGGCTCCTGACTTCAAAATGCTTCAAGGGGCGCGGTGAAGATGCGCCAACAGCTGGACTGGATCGGGAAGACGACTTCGGTTCCTCGCTCGGTTCGCCTTGGTGCGAAGAACCTGTTTCAACGAGGGTCAGCATATCGAAACATGCTGGTGAAGGCGAGCTAGCCGAACTATACCAATCAACACATTGTTTTAATAAAACATGCATATTTGTGGGTTTCTATCTTGCCTTAGTTCATTTACAAGTAAGCAGCATATATAATTTATTGAAATGAACGTGCCATCGTTCGGTGGATTTTATCTGACCGTCTGAATTACCTGCACAATACTTACCATGCCTTCCCTACGACGAAGACACAAGTTAGTATGCAACAGGTTTAAATATACATAGGATCACTGGCTTGATGCTACGAAGGGACGGGTTATAGTCTCAAGACACAAATGATATACACCGCAGGTGGCGAGCCCCGCTGCATAACACCTTGCCCCATAACATACGACTATACATACGTTCCGTCCGGATCGGATCGGTCCCGGCGCCCCGGTGACCGTCCGCGGAACTCATAACATACCTTGTGCACAAGTCGTCCGTGATCGAGAATACTTATAGAATTAGTTCCATAGCATACAGTTTTGCATAGTCATCCTGACAGTTTATTTCATAACAAGCATATATTTCCATACTTAGCACGATTCATAGAACAGTTATAAACGAACTAGCATACAGGATGATAACCGTTCATAAGTTTGTTTGACAAGCAGTATTAACCAAGTCTATGCTCTTTTATCTTGGTTTCTTTTATTATCACTTGGTATCGTTTGATCGGGGCAAAGAAGAATGCAGATTTTTAGCGCACGAAGCTTAGAAGCAAGGCTAGCTAATCGGGTTGGTAGCCACTCACTTAGAAGTTGGAAAGGAGAAGGAAAGAGGCGCTTCACGACTCCGCTCGCAAGCCGCCTACTGCTCGTTCACCTGCACACGAACAGCTTGATTAATACTTCTTTCTCTCTTTCCAATCTCGGAATTGAAGTGCAAGTCAATGAACGAAAACAATGAAAGCCATCGAAACCGTTCAAAGAAAACAAGCAAATCCCAAAACCAACTCAAGGCACGAAAGCAACAAGCGACATCGAAAACCGAGGCAATAAAAGATAGCAGCGGAGAGGTCCCTCCTGACTCTGCCACTAAGCCGATCCTTGGGGCGCGGTCCACTGAATATGGGAATCGATTCCGAAGAAACAAATCCATAACGAGGACGAGTTCTTAATTCAATCTATCCCGATCGAACGATACCGTCTTGTGTTTCTTAGCCGCGCTCTCCGCACCGGGAGAACAGGGTGCTACATCCTACCCGACTAATTGGAAGTTTCGTCCCAAAACTTAAGAATAGAACCAACCGTTAGGGATTATTGGGTTGAGGCAGGAGCTTAGAGGGGAGTGGACAATCCCGAGCTACGTGGCCTGGCCCGCCACAGTTAAAGCATAGACCTTTTCTGCTGTAACATCTCTCAGTAGTGTGCCCTTGCCTTTTACAGAAATCACAGAATGGTCTCTGATTTCCTTTTTGGGGACCGCCGTGGTTAGGGCGCTTTGCAGCGGTATTTTCTCTGTCGTTGCCTTGGCGTTTGTGATTGTATGTATGCACAGCGCCGGTGGAAACGTGAGGATATTGTGGTTCCAAAGATAGGGCGTGATTCATTACTTCACGTATTGTTCCATACTGATTATTGGTCACGTGCGAATGGATGGCAGGGCGTAATCCACCTTCAAACCTTCTGGCTCGACTCGCTGCATCAGGTAAATAGGCCCTAGCGAATTTGGAGAGTCGGTTGAAATCGGCGGAGTATTGCTTCACTGTCAAGCTGCCCTGCCTCAGTTGCACGAAGTCATTTTCCATTTTACGTTGTACTGGAGGCGGTATAAACTCCTCTTCGAACGCGGCACGAAAAGTCGTCCACGAGACGGCCTCCTCTCCGTGATCAAATTGGAGAGATCGTCGATGCACGTTCCACCAATCGTGCGTGTTGAGGCGGAGCTGTAGTTGTGCGCAGGCGACGCGCTTCTCTTCGGGGACCTCTAGCAGAGTGAAGTGATCTTCAATCTCGGCTAGCCAATCTAGAGCTACCACTGGGTCCTCAGTCCCGTTGAATGGGGTGTTGCAGACTTTCTTGAAATGGCCCAAGTTGAAGGCAGTCACGTCCCTCGGCCTTGGGATTTGAGGCGTCTCCACTTCAAGCACGGGCTGTTCCACCGGAGTCGTTGCTGTTGCGGCGGAATGGTTGGCAGCCAAAGTCTGAACTATCTGTTGCAGGGTATCTACCTGCTTCTGTTGGACTGAGAATCGGTTCTCTAGATTGCTCTCGAACCTGGCTTGGCGAGCATCGTCTCTTTGTCGTTGCGATTCTAACATTTGCATCACCCGCTCTAGCGGGTCGACTTGAGACATGCCGCGCTGGCTCTGAGAGCTTTCCGAATTTCCCGAACTACTTTCCTGTGTTTCGTTCGGTGGTTGCGCTGCAGATTGCGCTGGTACCATTCCTTCAAAAGAAGGTAAATTATATTAGGATCATAATGTATTATGGACTTATTGCATGAATGTATCTCATTTTGGCCTAGCGAGTTCAAGAGTTCGCACAGGAATTTTGATCGTTAAAGGAACTTTTTCCAGCACGAAGTCAAAGGAACTTGAATCTGTGCTCTGATACCACTATGTCACGTCCCGAGGCGTCCCCCGAGTCGTGACCGCCGTGCGGGCCTGGGGTTGCGCCCGCACAAGGCTAAAGTATTTTGCATAGCAAGCACATATTCAGAGTACGCAGATAAATTGAAACACAGATTTGAAACATGGAAAAGTTCTCTTTATTGATAATGAATATCTATTACAAACTCTTGAACGAGTTAGCTAATATGCCGAACGGCTTACAAAAGAGATGACTCAAAATGAGATAGCAGTCCTGTACATTACATCCCTTTATAAACTCAAAATGATAAAGACCTCCGGGCTGGAGGACGGCTTTGCCACGGAGCTGCATTTGTGTATGAAGAGTTGCAGGCTCCTGACTTCAAAATGCTTCAAGGGGCGCGGTGAAGATGCGCCAACAGCTGGACTGGATCGGGAAGACGACTTCGGTTCCTCGCTCGGTTCGCCTTGGTGCGGAGAACCTGTTTCAACGAGGGTCAGCATATCGAAACATGCTGGTGAAGGCGAGCTAGCCGAACTATACCAATCAACACGTTGTTTTAATGAAACATGCATATTTGTGGGTTTCTATCTTGCCTTAGTTTATTTACAAGTAAGCAGCATATATAATTTATTGAAATGAACGTGCCACCGTTCGGTGGATTTTACCTGACCGTCTGAATTACCTGCACAATACTTACCATGCCTTCCCTGCCACGAAGACACAAGTTAGTATGCAACAGGTTTAAATATACATAGGATCACTGGCTTGATGCCACGAAGGGACGGGTTATAGTCTCAAGACACAAATGATATACACCGCAGGTGGCGAGCCCCGCTGCATAACACCTTGCCCCATAACATACGACTATACATATGTTCCGTCCGGATCGGATCGGTCCCGGCGCCCCGGTGACCGTCCGCGGAACTCATAACATACCTTGTGCACAAGTCGTCCGTGATCGAGAATACTCATAGAATTAGTTCCATAGCATACAGTTTTGCATAGTCATCCTGACAGTTTATTTCATAACAAGCATATATTTCCATACTTAGCACGATTCATAGAACAGTTATAAACGAACTAGCATACAGGATGATAACCGTTCATAAGTTTGTTTGACAAGCAGTATTAACCAAGTCTATTCTCTTTTATCTTGGTTTCTTTTATTATCACTTGGTATCGTTTGATCGGGGCAAAGAAGAATGCAGATTTTTAGGGCACGAAGCTTAGAAGCAAGGCTAGCTAATCGGGTTGGTAGCCACTCACTTAGAAGTTGGAAAGGAGAAGGAAAGAGGCGCTTCACGACTCCGCTCGCAAGCCGCCTACTGCTCGTTCACCTGCACACGAACAGCTTGATTAATACTTCTTCCTCTCTTTCCAATCTCGGAATTGAAGTGCAAGTCAATGAACGAAAACAATGAAAACCATCGAAACCGTTCAAAAAAAACAAGCAAATCCCAAAACCAACTCAAGGCACGAAAGCAACAAGCGACATCAAAAACCGAGGCAATAAAAGATAGCAGCGGAGAGGTCCCTCCTGACTCTGCCGCTAAGCCGATCCTTGGGGCGCGATCCACTGAATATGGGAATCGATTCCGAAGAAACAAATCCATAACGAGGACGAGTTCTTAATTCAATCTATCCCGATCGAACGATACCGTCTTGTGTTTCTTAGCCGCGCTCTCCGCACCGGGAGAACGGGGTGCTACATCCTACCCGACTAATTGGAAGTTTTGTCCCGAAACTTAAGAATAGAACCAACCGTTAGGGATTATTGGGTTGAGGCAGGAGCTTAGAGGGGAGTGGACAATCCCGAGCTACGTGGCCTGGCCCGCCACAGTTAAAGCATAGACCTTTTCTGCTGTAACATCTCTCAGTAGTGTGCCCTTGCCTTTTACAGAAATCACAGAATGGTCTCTGATTTCCTTTTTGGGGACCGCCGTGGTTAGGGCGCTTTGCAGCGGTATTTTCTCTGTCGTTGCCTTGGCGTTTGTGATTGTATGTATGCACAGCGCCGGTGGAAACGTGAGGATATTGTGGTTCTAAAGATAGGGCGTGATTCATTACTTCACGCATTGTTCCATACTGATTATTGGTCACGTGCGAATGGATGGCAGGGCGTAATCCACCTTCAAACCTTCTGGCTCGACTCGCTGCATCAGGTAAATAGGCCCTAGCGAATTTGGAGAGTCGGTTGAACTCGGCGGAGTATTGCTTCACTGTCAAGCTGCCCTGCCTCAGTTGCACGAAGTCATTTTCCATTTTACGTTGTACTGGAGGCGGTATAAACTCCTCTTTGAACGCGGCACGAAAAGTCATCCACGAGATCGCCTCCTCTCCGTAATCAAATTGGAGAGATCGTCGATGCACGTCCCACCAATCGTGCGTGTTGAGGCGGAGCTGTAGTTGTGCGCAGGCGACGCGCTTCTCTTCGGGGACCTCTAGCAGAGTGAAGTGATCTTCAATCTCGGCTAGCCAATCTAGAGCTACCACTGGGTCCTCAGTCCCGTTGAATGGGGTGTTGCAGACTTTCTTGAAATGGCCCAAGTTGAAGGCAGTCACGTCCCTCGGCCTTGGGATTTGAGGCGTCTCTACTTCAAGCACGGGCTGTTCCACCGGAGTCGTTGCTGTTGCGGCGGAATGGTTGGCAGCCAAAGTCTGAACTATCTGTTGCAGGGTATCTACCTGCTTCTGTTGGACTGAGAATCGGTTCTCTAGATTGCTCTCGAACCTGGCTTGGCGAGCATCGTCTCTTTGTCGTTGCGATTCTAACATTTGCATCACCCGCTCTAGCGGGTCGACTTGAGACATGCCGTGCTGGCTCTGAGAGCTTCCCGAATTTCCCGAACTACTTTCCTGTGTTTCGTTCGGTGGTTGCGCTGCAGATTGCGCTGGTACCATTCCTTCAAAATAAGGTAAATTACATTAGGATCATAATGTATTATGGACTTATTGCATGAATGTATCTCATTTTGGCCTAGCGAGTTCAAGAGTTCGCATAGGAATTTTGATCGTTAAAGGAACTTTTTCCAGCACGAAGTCTAAGGAACTTGAATCTGTGCTCTGATACCACTATGTCACGCCCCGAGGCGTCCCCCGAGTCGTGACCGCCGTGCGGGCCTGGGGTTGCGCCCGCACAAGGCTAAAGTATTTTGCATAGCAAGCACATATTCAGAGTACGCAGATAAATTGAAACACAGATTTGAAACATGGAAAAGTTCTCTTTATTGATAATGAACATCTATTACAAACTCTTGAACGAGTTAGCAAATATGCCGAACGGCTTACAAAAGAGATGACTCAAAATGAGATAGCAGTCCTGTATATTACATCCCTTTATAAACTCAAAATGATAAAGACCTCCGGGCTGGAGGACGGCTTTGCCACGGAGCTGCATTTGTGTATGAAGAGTTGCAGGCTCCTGACTTCAAAAGGCTTCAAGGGGCGCGGTGAAGATGCGCCAACAGCTGGACTGGATCGGGAAGACGACTTCGGCTCCTCGCTCGGTTCGCCTTGGTGCGGAGAACCTGTGCCAACGAGGGTCAGCATATCGAAACATGCTGGTGAAGGCGAGCTAGCCGAACTATACCAATCAACACGTTGTTTTAATGAAACATGCATATTTGTGGGTTTCTATCTTGCCTTAGTTTATTTACAAGTAAGCAGCATATAGAATTTATTGAAATGAACGTGCCACCGTTCGGTGGATTTTACCTGACCGTCTGAATTACCTGCACAATACTTACCATGCCTTCCCTGCCACGAAGACACAAGTTAGTATGCAACAGGTTTAAATATACATAGGATCACTGGCTTGATGCCACGAAGGGACGGGTTATAGTCTCAAGACACAAATGATATACACCGCAGGTGGCGAGCCCCGCTGCATAACACCTTGCCCCATAACATACGACTATACATACGTTCCGTCCGGATCGGATCGGTCCCGGCGCCCCGGTGACCGTCCGCGGAACTCATAACATACCTTGTGCACAAGTCGTCCGTGATCGAGAATACTCATAGAATTAGTTCCATAGCATACAGTTTTGCATAGTCATCCTGACAGTTTATTTCATAACAAGCATATATTTCCATACTTAGCACGATTCATAGAACAGTTATAAACGAACTAGCATACAGGATGATAACCGTTCATAAGTTTGTTTGACAAGCAGTATTAACCAAGTCTATTCTCTTTTATCTTGGTTTCTTTTATTATCACTTGGTATCGTTTGATCGGGGCAAAGAAGAATGCAGATTTTTAGGGCACGAAGCTTAGAAGCAAGGCTAGCTAATCGGGTTGGTAGCCACTCACTTAGAAGTTGGAAAGGAGAAGGAAAGAGGCGCTTCACGACTCCGCTCGCAAGCCGCCTACTGCTCGTTCACCTGCACACGAACAGCTTGATTAATACTTCTTCCTCTCTTTCCAATCTCGGAATTGAAGTGCAAGTCAATGAACGAAAACAATGAAAACCATCGAAACCGTTCAAAGAAAACAAGCAAATCCCAAAACCAACTCAAGGCACGAAAGCAACAAGCGACATCAAAAACCGAGGCAATAAAAGATAGCAGCGGAGAGGTCCCTCCTGACTCTGCCGCTAAGCCGATCCTTGGGGCGCGGTCCACTGAATATGGGAATCAATTCCGAAGAAACAAATCCATAACGAGGACGAGTTCTTAATTCAATCTATCCCGATCGAACGATACCGTCTTGTGTTTCTTAGCCGCGCTCTCCGCACCGGGAGAACGGGGTGCTACACTTCAGACCATACAAGCTCTTCCTCAATTGACAGACCAAGTGTGACTTGTCCTTCTCACTAAATCCCTCTAGCTGCTCCATGTACAACTCCTCCTCAAGATCACCGTGGAGGAATACCGTCTTCACGTCCATTTGCTCGACCTCCAAGTCAAAACTGGCTGCCAATGCTAGCACCACCCGAATAGACGTCTGCTTAACGATTAGCAAAAAAATCTCATCATTTATCTACTCCTTTTTGCTGATCGTATACCTTTAACTACCAGCCTTGCTTTGTATCGAGGGCGAGTAGAATCATCTGTCTGCTTCACTCTGAACACCCACCGATTCTTAAAAGCCTTTTTGCCCTTTGGAAATCGCACCAGATCATAAGTAGTGTTGGCCTCAAGGGAACTCATCTCCTCCTACATGGCCTCCATCCACTTCTGCCTGTGTTCGTATTTCATAGCCTTTGTGAAACTTCCGGGTTCTCCACCGTCAGTCAATAACACATACTCACCCGGTGAGTATATCGTAGATGGTCAATGCTCTTTATCGCTCCTCCTCAATGGAACCACTGGTGCTGACTGTATACCAATAATCTCCTCCTCAGGAACTGCCTCCTCGGCATGCTTATCCTCTTGAAGATCACCCTAACCACCATCGGCAGGCTGATGATCAAGGTTGGGAGCAACTTCATGTACTGGCTCTCCCATAACTAGATCCTCTCCGATGTCCGTCAGAAACTGCTCGAAGCGAAAAGATTCTAACTCAGGCAATTCCTCAGCCTCAGAAGGCATCTCGGAATCCTAAGTGATGGTCATGGTCTGATCCTTGACGAATACCACGTCCCTGCTTCTGTAGAGCTTTCTTCTCACTGGATCGTAGAGTCTATAACAAAACTCGTCTCGACCGTAACCGACAAAGATGCACCGCCTCGTCTTCGGCTCAAGTTTGGATATCTCGTCCTTCAGTACATGAACGAAGGCCTTGCAACCAAACACTCGCAGGTGATTGTATGATGGCTCTTTGCCGTACCACACTTTGTCAGGCACATCACCCTGCAAAGGAGCACTAGGTGATAAATTAATAATATAAGAAGCTGTGTAAAGAGCCTCACCCCAATAGCTATCCGACAAGTTTGCATCAAACAACAAACATCGTACCCTCTCCATCAACGTCCTGTTCATCCGTTCCGCTACACCATTGAGCTGAGATGTCTTTGTCGGAGTCTTCTGGTGTCGTTATCCTTTCTCTCTACAGTATGCATCAAAGGGACCGATATATTCGCCGCCATTGTTCGACCGAACACATAGCAGCTTCTTGTCCGTTTCTCTTTCAACGGAGCTTGAAACTCCTTGAAAGTGGGCAGCACCTGATCCTTGATCTTTTAGGCATAGACCCAAACCTTCCTGGAATAATCATCAATAAAAGTTATAAAGTAAGAAGCACCACCAATAGATTTTACCTTAATAGGACTACAGACATCCGAGTGAATCAACTCGAGCAACGCCGACTTCCTTGAACTTGTGTGACTTTGTAAGACACACTATTTTGCTTTCCCGCTAAACAGTGGGTGCACCTCTCCAGCTTTGTAGACTTGAGTCCTGGAATCACCTTTCTGTTCACCAAGTAGCTCATCCCCTTCTCGCTGATGTGGCCGAGCCTCCTGTGCCACAACTCGGTAGACAAATCAGTAGCTGCATTTATCTCATGTGCCCCCTGTGCACTCCCTTCTATATAGTAGATTTTGGACCTCTTGCTTCCTCTAGCAATCACCATCGAACCTTTGGAAAGCTTCCACTAACTTTTCCCGAAGAGATTGAAGAAACCATCGTCATCTAACCTTCCAACCGACACCAGGTTAAAATGAATATCACGGACATGACGAACATCTTTCAGAATAAGAACTGCACCCGTCTTTGTCCTCAAATGCACATCTCCAATGGCAACTGCCTTCGACATGTAACACCCCGTTCCGCTCTAGCGGACTGCCGTTTCAAACGGCAAAAGTGCAACTGTCCCGACCCGCTTTGCCTCGATCAAGAAGCAAAAGATATCCAGACTTGTCCCTTCAGGAATCCGGCTTGGACTTTCAGAGGCTCGCTTGACGTATCGCTCTATCGAGGCGAATCATCGCTAAGGTGGGTGGCTACGGTGAACTTGTCTTTGCTTAGCCAGCACACATAAAATCTGGAATATTCATGCTAGTCGCTAGGTGATTCACCCCCTGCATGCTAATAAATCCAACGCACCTAGCTAAGGAAATAATCCCAACTTGTATTGCTTGCTAGAACATGGAAATTGAAACACTGCTTATGTTCAGACCCTCGCATGCTAAGTCCCTTAACGGTTTCAACTCTCGGCTTACCTTCGGGTCCGAGCAACGTGCCTGCTTATGTTCCTTAGAAAACGCATGCTTGTCTGCTTGAATATTGCCTTGTTTTCATCCAACTCCGGGAGACTACTAAGTAGTCGTTCCGTGCATGTTTGACCCTGCAAGTATCTGGGACCGTTAGGTCACCAGGCAGCCCCGAACCAGGGGAATGCATCAAGACAAGTTAATCACTGTACAGAATCATGATTCAAGTATCTCTTGTACTCGTGTTCTTGTGTGCACTCGTGTTCTCTTGTTCTAGTGCACTCTTGTTCTCGTGTATCTCGTGATAATTGGATAGACCCAACGATTGCATGTCGCGAACAACTCGGAAATGAGGTATAGTTCCACGGACGGTCACCGGGGCACTGGGACCGATCCGATCCGGATGGAACTCACGTTATAGTACAGTCCATTATGCTGGACGAGATAGCATGCAACGCTCCTTGTTCTTTCGTTGCATACCATTATCTCCAGTGACTGAACCGTATTGTACAGTCCATTGTGCTGGACGAGATGGCATGCAGTGCTCCTTGTTCTTTCGTTGCATACCATTCTCTCCAGTGACTGAACCGTATTGTATAGTACATTGTGCTGGACGGGATGGCATGTAGCGCCCCTTGTACTTTTGCTGCATACCATTACCGCCAGTGACTATTGTCCTTTATGGCTATGCCAGCGACTCCTGTTCATATAGATAAGTCATCCTCGCTTAGCGGCTATCCACGTGCGAGTCACTGTATCGCATCAACTGAACACCTGAACGATCATGTTAAACGACCCCCGTGTTTGCATATGCTTGCCTCCTGAATGCTTATACTTGTCGTGCTTGAATTAACAAGTTTTGCCTCAATGTTTGCCTTGGACAGGGAAGGAGATGGTAAGTTGGTAAGTCTCGCCGTGTTTCCTCAAACATCGCATTGCGCACTGCCCGACACGTTAGGCTATTCAATATTTGCATGAAACTGATCCTAAGGCAACTAGAAAGACAACTTAATAGTTGTGCACGGAACCTGTATTACGTGTTTGGATTTGTCGAGCGGTCGAGTAGCTTCCCCACCAGTTCATTCAATGTACTGATAATCTACCAGTTTGTATGTAGGGTGCGGAAGAACCTCGTTCGGTGCAGACGCCTCCAACGTGCGTGCTAAGGCGTGGACATCACTCCGAAGCAACGGTGCGTCCGGAACTGAAGCACATATACAAGACATAATGTTGTGAACATAGCCCGAACTCGCCTGAATATCGCCTCTACAATCATTCCACAATTGTAGCCACTTGGCACGCTTTTACTGTTTCAGAGAGAGAGAGGCTTGAGCGACTTGTAATCTCGGCTATACACCGCCTGTAACACTTGTTCATATCAATAAAAGAGCTTGCTTTACTTCAACTTGTGTTTCAATGCTTCCGCTATATTTGTCAACTCAGAGAACTTGTTACCGAATCGCTATGCGTTCATGACTCTGCTGCACTCGGACAATCTGTGTGACTCTTGGCTTAGAACTCTTACCGCCAGCCAATGAATCACGGCCTTGCACGGGCGCGGTTCACGCTCGTGCGGTATCACGCCCGGATGGGTCAAGCGATCGTTCCGCGGGAGCGCTGGCGAGGGTGATTCCCGCCTAGCGGGAACGGCCGATTGCCTGCGGGAGATCGGGGCGTGACATATTGGTATCAGAGCCTGGCTTCTACGCTCTTGGAATTCATTTCGATATCTCTGTTTCGAAAGCTCGTTCGTGGGTTATGTGCACGCTCTCTCTCAATGCCTCGATGGGATGTTCCAACAATAAGTCTAAATACTTTCAAAATGCGTTTTGATTGATATGATTGCTTGTTTGGTTGTATGCTGCGAGTGGCCTTTGTGCCAACCTGTGCGAACCCTTGAGAGTATCGCTAGTAGCTTGTCCGATTTTCACTAACTCTAAGTTTGGTTGAATGCATCTATTCGAGGGACGCCTTGAACTAGTACACCATCCAAGACTTAGGAAAATGTGAAACTCGAGTGCTGAGACTTCGCTATCACTGAGCTGGTTGACGTGCTCACGCTAGAGGGTACCTTCGAAAGTACGCACGATCCAGTCTAAGCGATATGCTAATTTCGATGCTTGTGCAAGTGAATCTCCAAATGAACAAGTGCAACGACTTGTCTAGGATTGCCTCAACCCTAGATTACTGCTTGTCCTTAGTAAGTCTCGAGGACGAGACTTTTTCTGAGTTGGGTAGGATGTAACACCCCGTTCCGCTCTAGCGGACTGCCGTTTCAAACGGAAAAAGTGCAACTGTCCTGACCCGCTTTGCCTCGATCAAGAAGCAAAAGATATCCAGACTTGTCCCTTCAGGAATCCGGCTTGGACTTTCAGAGGCTCGCTTGACGTATCGCTCTACCGAGGTGAATCATCGCTAAGGTGGATGGCTACAGTGAACTTGTCTTTGCTTAGCCAGCACACATAAAATCTGGAATATTCATGCTAGTCGCTAGGTGATTCACCCCCTGCATGCTAATAAATCCAACGCACCTAGCTAAGGGAATAATCCCAACTTGTATTGCTTGCTAGAACATGAAAATTGAAACACTGCTTATGTTCAGACCATCGCATGCTAAGTCCCTTAACAGTTTCAACTCTCGGCTTACCTTCGGGTCCGAGCAACGTGCCTGCTTATGTTTCTTAGAAAGCGCATGCTTGTCTGCTTGAATGTTGCCTTGTTTTCATCCAACTACGGGAGACTACTAAGTAGTCGTTCCGTGCATGTTTGACCCTGCAAGTATCCGGGACCGTTAGGTCACCAGGCAGCCCCGAACCAGGGGAATGCATCAAGACAAGTTAATCACTGTACAGAATCATGATTCAAGTATCTCTTGTACTCGTGTTCTTGTGTGCACTCGTGTTCTCTTGTTCTAGTGCACTCTTGTTCTCGTGTATCTCGTGGTAATTGGATAGACCCAACGATTGCATGTCGCGGACAACTCGGAAACGAGGTATAGTTCCACGGACGGTCACCGGGGCACTGGGACCGATCCGATCCGGATGGAACTCATGTTATAGTACAGTCCATTGTACTGGACGAGATGGCATGCAGCGCTCCTTGTTCTTTCATTGCATACCATTATCTCCAGTGACTGAACCGTATTGTACAGTCCATTGTGCTGGACGAGATGGCATGCAGCGCTCTTTGTTCTTTCGTTGCATACCATTCTCTCTAGTGACTGAACCGTATTGTATAGTCCATTGTGCTGGACGGGATGGCATGTAGCGCCCCTTGTACTTTTGCTGCATACCATTACCGCCAGTGACTATTGTCCTTTATGGCTATGCCAGCGACTCTTGTTCATATAGATAAGTCATCCTCGCTTAGCGGCTATCCGCGTACGAGTCACTGCATCGCATCAACTGAACACCTGAACGATCATGTTAAACGACCCCCGTGTTTGCATATGCTTGCCTCCTGAATGCTTATACTTGTCATGCTTGAATTAACAAGTTTTGCCTCAATGTTTGCCTTGGACAGGGAAGGAGATGGTAAGTTGGTAAGTCTCGTCGTATTTTCTCAAACATCGCATGGCGCACTGTCCGACACGTTAGGCTATTCAATATTTGTATGAAACTGATCCTAAGGCAACTAGAAAGACAACTTAATAGTTGTGCACGGAACCTGTATTACGTGTTTGGATTTGTCGAGCGGTCGAGTAGCTTCCCCACCAGTTCATTCAATGTACTGATAATCCACCAGTTTGTATGCAGGGTGCGGGAGAACCTCGTTCGGTGCAGACGCCTCCAACGTGCGTGCTAAGGCATGGACATCACTCCGAAGCAACGGTGCGTCCGGAACTGAAGCACATATACAAGACATAATGTTGTGAACATAGCCCGAACTCGCCTGAACATCGCCTCTACAATCATTCCACAATTTTAGCCACTTGGCACGCTTTTACTGTTTCAGAGAGAGAGAGGCTTGAGCGACTTATAATCTCGGCTATACGCCGCCTGTAACACTTGTTCATATCAATAAAAGAGCTTGCTTTACTTCAACTTGTGTTTCAATGCTTCCGCTATATTTGTCAACTCAGAGAACTTGTTACTGAATTGCTATGCGTTCATGACTCCGCTGCACTCGGACAATCTGTGCGACTCTTGGCTTAGAACTCTTACCGCCAGCCAATGAATCACGGCCTTGCACGGGCGCGGTTCACGCTCGTGCGGCATCACGCCCGGATGGGTCAAGCGATCGTTCCGCGGGAGCGCTGGCGAGGGTGATTCCCGCCTAGCGGGAACGGCCGATTGCCTGCGGGAGATCGGGACGTGACATATTGGTATCAGAGCCTGGCTTCTACGCCCTTGGAATTCATTTCGATATCTCTGTTTCGAAAGCTCGTTCGTGGGTTATGTGCACGCTCTCTCTCAATGCCTCGATGGGATGTTCCAACAATAAGTCTAAATACTTTCAAAATGCGTTTTGATTGATATGATTGCTTGTTTGGTTGTATGCTGCGAGTGGCCTTTGTGCCAACCTGTGCGAACCCTTGAGAGTATCGCCAGTAGCTTGTCCGATTTTCACTAACTCTAAGTTTGGTTGAATGCATCTATTCGAGGGACGCCTTGAACTAGTGCACCATCCAAGACTTAGGAAAAGGTGAAACTCGAGTGCTGAGACTTCGCTATCACTGAGCTGGTTGACGTGCTCATGCTAGAGGGTACCTTCGAAAGTGCGCACGATCTAGTCTAAGCGATATGCTGATTTCGATGCTTGTGCAAGTGAATATCCAAATGAACAAGTGCAACGACTTGTCTAGGATTGCCTCAACCCTAGATTACTGCTTGTCCTCAGTAAGTCTCGAGGACGAGACTTTTTCTGAGTTGGGTAGGATGTAACACCCCGTTCCGCTCTAGCGGACTGCCGTTTCAAACGGCAAAAGTGCAACTATCCCGACCCGCTTTGCCTCGATCAAGAAGCAAAAGATATCCAGACTTGTCCCTTCACGAATCCGGCTTGGACTTTCAGAGGCTCGCTTGACGTATCGCTCTACTGAGGCGAATCATCGCTAAGGTGGGTGGCTACGGTGAACTTGTCTTTGCTTAGCCAGCACACATAAAATCCGGAATATTCATGCTAGTCGCTAGGTGATTCACCCCCTGCATGCTAATAAATCTAACGCACCTAGCTAAGGGAATAATCCCAACTTGTATTGCTTGCTAGAACATGGAAATTGAAACACTGCTTATGTTCAGACCCTCGCATGCTAAGTCCCTTAACGGTTTCAACTCTCGGCTTACCTTCGGGTCCGAGCAACGTGCCTGCTTATGTTCCTTAGAAAACGCATGCTTGTCTGCTTGAATGTTGCCTTGTTTTCATCCAACTCCGGGAGACTACTAAGTAGTCGTTCCGTGCATGTTTGACCCTGCAAGTATCCGGGACCGTTAGGTCCCCAGGCAGCCCCGAACCAGGGGAATGCATCAAGACAAGTTAATCACTGTACAGAATCATGATTCAAGTATCTCTTGTACTCGTGTTCTTGTGTGCACTCGTGTTCTCTTGTTCTAGTGCACTCTTGTTCTCGTGTATCTCGTGGTAATTGGATAGACCCAACGATTGCATGTCGCGGACAACTCGGAAACGAGGTATAGTTCCACGGACGGTCACCGGGGCACTGGGACCGATCCGATCCGGATGGAACTCATGTTATAGTACAGTCCATTGTACTGGACGAGATGGCATGCAGCGCTCCTTGTTCTTTCATTGCATACCATTATCTCCAGTGACTGAACCGTATTGTACAGTCCATTGTGCTGGACGAGATGGCATGCAGCGCTCTTTGTTCTTTCGTTGCATACCATTCTCTCTAGTGACTGAACCGTATTGTATAGTCCATTGTGCTGGACGGGATGGCATGTAGCGCCCCTTGTACTTTTGCTGCATACCATTACCGCCAGTGACTATTGTCCTTTATGGCTATGCCAGCGACTCTTGTTCATATAGATAAGTCATCCTCGCTTAGCGGCTATCCGCGTACGAGTCACTGCATCGCATCAACTGAACACCTGAACGATCATGTTAAACGACCCCCGTGTTTGCATATGCTTGCCTCCTGAATGCTTATACTTGTCATGCTTGAATTAACAAGTTTTGCCTCAATGTTTGCCTTGGACAGGGAAGGAGATGGTAAGTTGGTAAGTCTCGTCGTATTTTCTCAAACATCGCATGGCGCACTGTCCGACACGTTAGGCTATTCAATATTTGTATGAAACTGATCCTAAGGCAACTAGAAAGACAACTTAATAGTTGTGCACGGAACCTGTATTACGTGTTTGGATTTGTCGAGCGGTCGAGTAGCTTCCCCACCAGTTCATTCAATGTACTGATAATCCACCAGTTTGTATGCAGGGTGCGGGAGAACCTCGTTCGGTGCAGACGCCTCCAACGTGCGTGCTAAGGCATGGACATCACTCCGAAGCAACGGTGCGTCCGGAACTGAAGCACATATACAAGACATAATGTTGTGAACATAGCCCGAACTCGCCTGAACATCGCCTCTACAATCATTCCACAATTTTAGCCACTTGGCACGCTTTTACTGTTTCAGAGAGAGAGAGGCTTGAGCGACTTATAATCTCGGCTATACGCCGCCTGTAACACTTGTTCATATCAATAAAAGAGCTTGCTTTACTTCAACTTGTGTTTCAATGCTTCCGCTATATTTGTCAACTCAGAGAACTTGTTACTGAATTGCTATGCGTTCATGACTCCGCTGCACTCGGACAATCTGTGCGACTCTTGGCTTAGAACTCTTACCGCCAGCCAATGAATCACGGCCTTGCACGGGCGCGGTTCACGCTCGTGCGGCATCACGCCCGGATGGGTCAAGCGATCGTTCCGCGGGAGCGCTGGCGAGGGTGATTCCCGCCTAGCGGGAACGGCCGATTGCCTGCGGGAGATCGGGACGTGACATATTGGTATCAGAGCCTGGCTTCTACGCCCTTGGAATTCATTTCGATATCTCTGTTTCGAAAGCTCGTTCGTGGGTTATGTGCACGCTCTCTCTCAATGCCTCGATGGGATGTTCCAACAATAAGTCTAAATACTTTCAAAATGCGTTTTGATTGATATGATTGCTTGTCTGGTTGTATGCTGCGAGTGGCCTTTGTGCCAACCTGTGCGAACCCTTGAGAGTATCGCCAGTAGCTTGTCCGATTTTCACTAACTCTAAGTTTGGTTGAATGCATCTATTCGAGGGACGCCTTGAACTAGTGCACCATCCAAGACTTAGGAAAAGGTGAAACTCGAGTGCTGAGACTTCGCTATCACTGAGCTGGTTGACGTGCTCATGCTAGAGGGTACCTTCGAAAGTGCGCACGATCTAGTCTAAGCGATATGCTGATTTCGATGCTTGTGCAAGTGAATATCCAAATGAACAAGTGCAACGACTTGTCTAGGATTGCCTCAACCCTAGATTACTGCTTGTCCTCAGTAAGTCTCGAGGACGAGACTTTTTCTGAGTTGGGTAGGATGTAACACCCCGTTCCGCTCTAGCGGACTGCCGTTTCAAACGGCAAAAGTGCAACTATCCCGACCCGCTTTGCCTCGATCAAGAAGCAAAAGATATCCAGACTTGTCCCTTCACGAATCCGGCTTGGACTTTCAGAGGCTCGCTTGACGTATCGCTCTACTGAGGCGAATCATCGCTAAGGTGGGTGGCTACGGTGAACTTGTCTTTGCTTAGCCAGCACACATAAAATCCGGAATATTCATGCTAGTCGCTAGGTGATTCACCCCCTGCATGCTAATAAATCTAACGCACCTAGCTAAGGGAATAATCCCAACTTGTATTGCTTGCTAGAACATGGAAATTGAAACACTGCTTATGTTCAGACCCTCGCATGCTAAGTCCCTTAACGGTTTCAACTCTCGGCTTACCTTCGGGTCCGAGCAACGTGCCTGCTTATGTTCCTTAGAAAACGCATGCTTGTCTGCTTGAATGTTGCCTTGTTTTCATCCAACTCCGGGAGACTACTAAGTAGTCGTTCCGTGCATGTTTGACCCTGCAAGTATCCGGGACCGTTAGGTCCCCAGGCAGCCCCGAACCAGGGGAATGCATCAAGACAAGTTAATCACTGTACAGAATCATGATTCAAGTATCTCTTGTACTCGTGTTCTTGTGTGCACTCGTGTTCTCTTGTTCTAGTGCACTCTTGTTCTTGTGTATCTCATGATAATTGGATAGACCCAACGATTGCATGTCGCGGACAACTCGGAAATGAGGTATAGTTCCACGGACGGTCACCGGGGCACTGGGACCGATCCGATCCGGATGGAACTCACGTTATAGTACAGTCCATTATGCTGGACGAGATGGCATGCAGCGCTCCTTGTTCTTTCATTGCATACCATTATCTCCAGTGACTGAACCGTATTGTACAGTCCATTGTGCTGGACGAGATGGCATGCAGCGCTCCTTGTTCTTTCGTTGCATACCATTCTCTCTAGTGACTGAACCGTATTGTATAGTCCATTGTGCTGGACGGGATGGCATGTAGTGCCCCTTGTACTTTTGCTGCATACCATTACCGCCAGTGACTATTGTCCTTTATGGCTATGCCAGCGACTCCTGTTCATATAGATAAGTCATCCTCGCTTAGCGGCTATCCGCGTGCGAGTCACTGTATCGCATCAACTGAACACCTGAACGATCATGTTAAACGACCCCCGTGTTTGCATATGCTTGCCTCCTGAATGCTTATACTTGTCGTGCTTGAATTAACAAGTTTTGCCTCAATGTTTGCCTTGGACAGGGAAGGAGATGGTAAGTTGGTAAGTCTCGTCGTGTTTTCTCAAACATCGCATGGCGCACTGCCCGACACGTTAGGCTATTCAATATTTGCATGAAACTGATCCTAAGGCAACTAGAAAGACAACTTAATAGTTGTGCACGGAACCTGTATTACGTGTTTGGATTTGTCAAGCGGGCTTGTAGCTTCCCCACCAGTGCATTCAATGTACTGATAATCCACCAGTTTGTATGCAGGGTGCGGGAGAACCTCGTTCGGTGCGGACGCCTCCAACGTGCGTGCTAAGGCGTGGACATCACTCCGAAGCAACGGTGCGTCCGGAACTGAAGCACATATACAAGACATAATGTTGTGAACATAGCCCGAACTCGCCTGAACATCGCCTCTACAATCATTCCACAATTGTAGCCACTTGGCACGCTTTTACTGTTTCAGAGAGAGAGAGGCTTGAGCGACTTGTAATCTCGGCTATACGCCGCTTGTAACACTTGTTCATATCAATAAAAGAGCTTGCTTTACTTCAACTTGTGTTTCAATGCTTCCGCTATATTTGTCAACTCAGAGAACTTATTACCGAATCGCTATGCGTTCATGACTCCGCTGCACTCGGATAATCTGTGCGACTCTTGGCTTAGAACTCTTACCGCCAGCCAATGAATCACGGCCTTGCACGGGCGCGGTTCACGCTCGTGCGGCATCACGCCCGGATGGGTCAAGCGATCGTTCCGCGGGAGCGCTGGCGAGGGTGATTCCCGCCTAGCGGGAACGGCCGATTGCCTGCGGAAGATCGGGGCGTGACACGACACATCTCTATTATCCATCTTCAACACTCCACTGTCGTCTGTTGTGTAAGTAGCAAACAGTGCCCTGTTATGAGATACATGCGCTGAAGCACCTGAGTCCACCAGCCTAGAGTTGTCATCACATGCGAGGTTCATAACTACCGCATCACCTACAATGATCAGATCGCCTTCATGTGCCGATGCCGCTATTCTCGCCCTGCTTCCCTTTGTCGCCCTTCTTCTCTCTCTTCCAAGTAAAACAGTTCCGCTTGATGTGGCCCTTCTTGCTATAATGGTAATACTCTGAGTCCTCGTACTGACTCTTGGACCTTTTCCTGACTTTGTCTCTGGCATCGCCTGAACCCCTGCTCTTACCCCTTCCGCGGCTCTATGAAACAAGCGCCTCTGAGTGGGATATGGATGAAGTGCCATGAGAACGTCTTCGCATCTCTTCATTCAGTACCCCGCTCTTGGCAAACTCCAGACTGACCATGTCTACCAGAGCAGAAGCGATCATAGACACTCGTATGGTCTCCCACGAGTCTGGCAATGTACACAACAACCATAGTCCCTGAACTTCGTCGTCGAACTTGACTCCCATCGAGGATAGCTGGTCAACCACGTCTTGGAACTCACTCAAATGATCTATAATGGATGCCCCATCTATGTACCGCAGACCCATCATCATCCGGATCAGGAACAATTTATTTACCCCGGTCTTCTTCGCATACAAAGATTTCAGCTTATCCCATAGTGTTTTCGTGTGCTCAATACTAGCAACGTGGTTGTACACGTTCTCGTCAATGAACTGTCTGATGTACCCACACACCTGTATATGCTCGAACTTCCAGTCCTCTTCGAATTTGTCACTGGGCCTCTCGGAAGCAAATACCGACAAATAACAGATCCTTCATCTTGCTTCTCCAGTAGTGATAGTTGGTACCATTCAGGTTTACCATGCGCACCGGCTTCGCGTCCATCTCTCCTCCCTGGTTTTTCTGTCAACTCCTGACACCCTTCTGAAATTTTAGAACCTGGCTCTAATACCACACTTTTGGGAACGAAATACGAAAACCTTTCCCAAAACCAGAGAGTACCTGCGAGAGAACCGAACAAAACGCACAAATCAAAAAAACACCAAACACAAATCGCAGACAGAGATTTTTACGTAAAAAATCCAGATGAAAAAAATTACGTGACGATCGTAGTACAACCCTGAAGAACCTCCACTAATGGAATAAAGATATTACACCCTCTACAAGCTCCTCACTGATCCAACACGGATAACCGCAACTCTTTGGAACAGAAAATAGATTACAACCACGAAAAAAAAGACAATAAAAAAATACCCCAAATTGATTTTCTTCTCTGAAACGGCCTCCAATCCTTTTTTCTCCTCTCCAAAGTTGCAATGTCACTCTTACCACTTTTTTTTCTCTTATTTTTTTTCTCATGTTGTTGTATATTGCATGGGCCTTTATATAAACTCTTGCATGAATTAGGGTTTCCATATGTAAATCTATATATGGAAGCCAAAAATATTTAAGGAAATCTAATTACATTCAATCATATATTTAATGAAAACCAAATCATAAATTAGCGTACCATAAATTTAAAATCCAAATATATGGAAAGTTAATATATGAAAGATCTAATCATAAATATATAATTAAAGTCAAAGATGAAAATCCAATATAATATTTGTTTACCATAAATGTTCCAATAAACGGCGCTCAATGCACTTTCCAAGCTTTTCGACACACGGATGGTGCTTGTCGCACTCTGGGATATTCTCCACATAGGTTGGGAACCCAACCCACTCCAACAAAGGACCCCATAGAGAGAAGGAACTTCCACTTAAGAATGTACCAGACATCTATTACGTACATATATACACTTGACACCAGTTTAAAGACACTTCAAGCAATGGCACTGATTCTGAAGGTTACTTAATGTGTAATGGTTGCTAATGGAATTTCTCAAAATTGCGGTAATCCACAACATCGACAAGATCTTGGAGAGATTTATATATTATGAATTGAGATATAGTTAGTTGTTTGATCGTAGAGATATATAACTAGATTACTTGACCTTGGACTGTTATTTGATTTTAGAGATATATAACTGGATTACTTGACCTTGGACAGCTTATACGTATTCAAGTTGGACTAGAGTCCACTTGATACATAGTTGGCCATTGCCACGTGGTCTGGTCCCACGTATTTTGGATTACGACGTGACAAGGATATTAGCAACATTCAGTGAACACACATTTTCTTTTGATCAGGATAGTATCATTTCATTTAAACCAACTTCTTCCTATTAAGAGCAGCTATGATAAAAAAACATAACTATACAAAACATCACTATATATTTATTTTTATCCATAGCCGACGATCCATCTATGCAATAAACAAGGATTAGCACAATTTGCATATATGTATAAAACTTCTGTCTGTCCATGCATTAAACTGTTAGGCCTGCAAGAAGGAGTAATTTCTTTTTTAATCTAGGTAGCCGATTGCACACAAAGATAATATGGGTAGCAATTTGCATAAAATGGTACAATTTGAAGATATTCGAGTGAAATTTAGCCTAACCAAATGCTGTTGGAGTTGATATTGCAAGTAAATTGAAACGCAGATAATGTAGCAGGAAGTGAAGAAAAGTATCTTTGACCTCCAAATCCTGCCATTGTTGCTATTGGAATAATATAAACTTATATTCTTCAATCCTATGACAAATCTAGATCAGTTTGGTGCAGTTCAAATCACATTTTTTTGTCCATTTTAAAGTTGTAACTGCTGACCGAAACTCTTTCTCAACTCATAATGAGATCTTCTCTCAACCCTGGTTAAAACTCTAGGGTTTTGGTAGAGGTGAAAGTTTGAGAGCTGTTATATAGTCGGCGTCTAATTATTATTATTATTATTATTATTATTATTATTATTAGTATAAGTATAATCAAAAGCCATTTCATTAAGAAGCTGATGAATACAAGTTAGATGTATTACAGAGGATATGCTCTAATATACATGACCGGGGTTCATTGTACAACCAAGTATTACCAGAAGTACTGGAAATACGAGTTTGAGATGCTATTGAATGTGCTACCAAATTTGTAATTCTCGGAGCATAGTTAAAAGAGATTCCAGATCCCTGACTTAATGCAGATCGACATTCTTCAATAGTGTACATGTCGAGCACACCACAAAATATCCATCTCTGGATGAAGAATAGTGTCAATTAGAGCCTTACAATCACCTTCAATGATGAAATTTGTCATATTAGTCTCGTGGGTCAGTTAAATTTTATGTATTCAGTTTGAAAGCACAACTTGAATTAATATACCTATTGATGTTTCCAATACCTATTTGTCAATAACAATCTTACAAATCGTCTTATTCTTACATAGCCTTGTGTTGGTACGAATGTAACATGTAGGATCTAGCGTTGAAAAGTGGCAGGCCTAACGTTTGCCTTCGGATAACTCCTTCACATAAGACCAAACAATGAACAGAAATCAAGTAGAGTACTTGGAATTGGCTAAATGTACAACATAACAAACAGCAATTAAGAGATAAATTTTGCTACAAAATGTGCTATCAGAAGTCCCTTTCTTCTGTTTCTCACTTGACTTCTCATCATCAAGACGTGTGTATCCAACACACCTCTATATGAGAGCGTTGGGAACACACACATATACAAAAAGAGCAAAACAATTTATATATATATATATAAAAGGGCAGAAATATTATTTAGTTTATTTCGGACTAGGGTTAAAACGAAATAATTTTTTTAACAAATAAATGTTGTGTCAATATCATTATGTTCATATATTATCGTGTCCATATCGTATCATGTCTGGCCAATATAAAATCGTGTTCAACATACTAAAAAAAAGAGGAACCTGATAAATTTATTTTTTTTAGTTTACCAGGTAGACTCTTTTAGGCATAAATTCAAAAACTAAGATTCGTTGGTATTCTCTTTCACCACCATCAACAAAGAATTCGCAATGTGGCATAACTCGTCGAGGATATACGGGTTCAGACGGCGAAAGAAGTGCCGATGACGGGGCTTAACGTTGTTGTTGTAGCTCCTCCTTCGACTGCCGTTGTAGCCTGACGACGATGACACGGTCTCGATTATGCTGGCGATTCTCCGTTGAAGATAAAGAAGAGTAGAGGAGAAAATGTGAGCTACAGAGAGAGGTTACGTGAGGGAGGAGTGTTCGTATGGGGAGAGATGATGAGAGGAGAGGGTTGGGGTGGGGTGGGGTGGGGTGGGGTGGGGAGGGGGTGGTCCTGGGGAAGGAATAATTTGTAGTGTACATTAATTTGTACTGTACAGTGTAAGTGGGTAGTAAGAAAGAAAGATGACGGATACAAGAGATTTTTTCATATACTAGTGGCTTCGTTCTCTTAAAAATTGAACCAGTAAAAAAAAAATAAAAACAAAACAAAAATTTGGATGGGCTCCAATGGCTCCGCTATATATGTGTGATATATAACGGTGCAACTTCCTATCAAAAGAAGAAAGAAAAAAGAATCGAGACAAAAAGGAGGGATGGAATTCTCAACAAAGAGAGAGTTTGCTGGAGCCGTAGTGCTGATTCTGCTGGTTACTTGTGCAGTGGTCGCTAACGGCATCTCTCAGGTTTGTGACGGTCCGCCAACGTCGAGCGACGACTACGTCTCCAACGTCGATGAAGTGTTGAGCAGACTCGTTGACGGGACGGCTAACGACGGAGATCGTAACCTTACGAAGCAGTTGAGAGATCCTGACGTCTTTGGCCGCGGCACCTGCTCCCCGTTTCTTCCTGTGGAGAACTGCACCGTCTGTCTGCAGCAGTCGAAGGACGCAATGCAACAAGTATGTGCCAATGCAGTAGCCGCTCGAGCTGGCGATTCTAGCTGCCAACTTCAGTATGGGCCGAACAGAGTTTAGGCCGTCACTATGTCGCTGCGCATCGTACGTTGTTGTTGTTGTTGCTCGAATAAGCGCATGCATGCAGCTTAATTTGCAAAGTGTTTAATGTTTACCTAATTTGCTCGAACAAGACTAGCATCATTGCCCCATGTTCCCTCCGTTTGAAAATCTCTCTCTTTCTCTCTCTCTCAAATTATCTTAATAGTATGCTAACTATAACGTTCAGACATTTTGAACATCTTAACTTTCCATTATTCGATTTATGCATCTTCATAAATTATTTTTTGAAGTACCTTTCGTCAATTTTGAATTATATCGAGTCAATGACAGTACAAGTTTTTGAATTGCATTTTTGTACTACAAGATATATTTTTGAAGTGCTTCAAAATTGACGAAAGATAATTCTTTTTTTTTATTATTATAAAGTTAGGTTGTCGAAATCGAGTAGTAAAAAATTAAGGTGACAAAAACGTTCGAACACTGTATAGTTTGAACACCATTAGAGTAATTTTTATGGTCTTTTTGGTTCCAAATCGTTGGTTATAACTCACATGACATGCCGTTGGGACGCTCTCTTGTGTTTTTTACACTTGTCTTGTTTGGCATCTATAAGAAGGGAAGATAGATTTCTAGGTTCCTCAGTTGACTTACTTCGTTCTTTGTGTTTATTTTTTTTTTTTTTTTTTTAAGAAACAAAGGTAAATACCTAAGCTGGATCACCAGAATCAAGAATCCACATATGGGGGCACCCTGAGGCTTGTTTATCCTCACAATAAGGGATTTCATGTCTATTATAGAGATATGTTTGTACGTCGCCCAACTTCTAATTATGGGGAGGCGTCCATGGATCATCATGTAGTTAGGTCAAATGCTAAGGATAACATTACTGTAAGCCTAACACTTTGATACAGAGACATACATGAAACTATATATATGCAAATTGTTTTAATCTTTATTTGTTCATGGATGGATAGACGACAGTGGATAAGAATCACTATATAAGTGATGCTTTCTGTTATGTTTTCTTTATGAATTACCCCTAAAAAAGAAATTGGTATAAAGTGAATTGCTGCTATCATGTTAATAAATTAAAGAATTGCATTCAATGAAATACTCCTATCATATCCCAGATGGATAGGCTACAGTGGATAAGAATCACTATATAAGTGATGCTTTATGTTATGTTTTGTTTATGAATTACTCCCAAAAAAATTGATATAAAGTGAATTGCTGCTATCGTGTTAATAAATTAAAAGAATTGCATTCAGTGAAATACTCCTATCATATCCCAAAAAATGAATATGGTTTAAGAAAATATGTTGCATGTGTTAAAATTAAAAAATAAAAATTATTGTTCATGAAATTGTCCCTACTGCTTGAATGAATGGAAGAAGAAAATAAGTCTTTTGACCAAGTTTTCAAAAATGAAATATAATTCTTGAATTATATTGGCATAAAATGGAAGTAGATAAAAGATAGAAAGACCACAACTAAAAGCAATATTTTTTCACATGATTACTAAGTGACTACTTTCAGTCGAGTGTAGCTTTTGTCCCTCACCAGTGCAATTTTCAGTGTACGTACTGACCCTCCACCCCCATAAGTGATAGATGTTCTGCTGGACTTTCCAAAGTGGTAGAAAACCCTTATAATATGGAAGATGCAGATCTGAAGGTGCATTATTTTTGTATAAATGAATGTAACGTATGGAACAAAGTCATATAATTCTTTTTAGTTTCAAAAATTGTAAGCCATGATTGACAACTATTGAAAGCATTTATGAATAAAACAGATCATGTTCTTGTTTCATTGTCTTATTTGGTTTTCTGCATTAATGTTCCGATGCTTCACTCTGAATTCAGACTATTTTGTTATTATGCAAGTTAGTGCCATATACAAGTATAACTTAGGCTTATATGACATCACACCCAGTGACGACTTATTGATCCTTCGGGATAGGGACATGACATCCACCATGAATTCCTACAATGCTAGATTATTAGCATTGAAGAAGATATACCCTCCAATGCCACCGGGTCGTCTCCGCAGCCAGGGTTGCTTTCACAGAGGGTCATGGAGCAGATCGCAACACTGATTCGTAGGAGTGCTTCTCAGTCCTCCCTACCAGTAGTCGTAGTTTTGTCAGATTTTTCATGTATCAGTATTTTGGAATATTATTTATGTATTGTTTATATAATGGTTTCTCACAGTATGTATTATTTATATATTATCTCTGTGATATTATGTATTATTTATATATTATTTTTGTGATACTATGCATTGTTTATATATTATCTTTGTGAAGAGGCTACTATGTTGTTGGTGGTGTATTTTTTTAGGTATTTAGCGACGTTTAGTGATGCAAAAAATGTCGCTAAACTTTATCTAGATATTACTAAATCTATCATGATGTCAATAAATGCCGCTAATACGCCGCTAAGAGGTTGCAACATATTACAACTTTGCTGACATGACAAACTTTTGCCATGTCAGTAGAGACATCGCTAAAATCCACAAGACTTCACTAATTTGGTCGTTGTTTTGGTGACAGATAGCGACAAAAAAGATGCATCGCCAATTTATCTACATTCGTCGCTATAAGTCGCATAAATGGCGATGTTATCATATGTCGTTGAATTCTTCACTACAATGATGTTCGACTAATCAAAGAATTGGAACTTTTGGGAAGGATCAGTCGCCGAAGCCCTTGATGCCCGCCAATCTACTGGTCGTCCGGGCTAATGATCCTTACGTATTGCGACGTTTTGCTTGGTTGCAATATGTAAAAATGAAACCATGTTAGAATGTCACTAATTATGTTGCTAAGTAGAATTAGTGAAGTTTTCTCGATGGTTAGCAACGTTTTTAGACGTCGCTAATTCTACATACTTTAGTAGTGACACTTGGGATAATAAAAGGAAAATGGACCCTTCCCCCCTTTTATAAGCCCAATGGACTTACAAGAGTGGTTCAGTATCCAACCGTTAGGACATCTAGATCATAGATATTTACATGACGTAGAAATAATTAGAACTTCTAGAGTGGTAAATAGTTGTCAATAAAAATCTAGAAAAGTCTACTTGACTCTGGAGAATTCTAGATATGTTAGTCATATCAAATTGCGGTGGATAAAATTTGGTATGTAACATGTCATTCTTCATGAAATTTTGATTTCCTTCTATAGAGTTTTGCTTGCCACTAGATAAATTCAACTATTAAAAAATGGTCTATATACTAAATTTGTGGCAATAAATAAGTAAGACATCTTGATAGTTGGAGTCACTTTTGGGGTTGTATATAATTTTTTTTTACTTTTCTATATATGTTATGCTCTCCCTAAATTAAAATTATCTGAAATCATCAAAACTATATAGTATGACGTCGTTTCTATAAGTACTATATTATGGTTAAATACTAAACTGTCGTCGTTGTGTCGCCGAATAGACATTCCATATGACGTAAATCCATCGTTGATCAATCGATTTTTCAACTGGACAGACAATCGCTCATCCGTCGCTGATCAATCAATTTTTCAACTGGGCAGACAATCACTCATCCGTCGCTGATACGTCGACATCGTTATCCGTTGATGATGTGTCAAAATGACGTTGCCATGTCATCAGAAAGTCGTCGGATGTTCAACTGACTAGCGACAAAAAATACTAGTGACAAAACGTTTACCAACAATCTAAATCTGCCCTATATCAGTTGCCATGTCGTCGCTATTTCTAATTAGCGACATTTCAATACCATCTCCACAACCAGGGTGACTTTCATAGGGGGTCATGAAGCAGATCGTAGTGCTGATTCGTGGGAATGCTCCTCCCTACCAGTAGTCCTAGTTTGGACATTTTTTTATTAGTTTGTGTATCGGTCCTAGTTGGGTCTTTATTTCATCATTGAGTAGATCATTATTGTATTATACAATTTTTATGGGTGTGTATCAGTACTCTGGAATATTATTTATGTATTATTTATATATAAGTTTGTGCTATTATGTATTATTTATATATTTTCTTTGTGATATTATCTATTGTCTCTGTGAGGATGCTACTAAGCTGTTGGTGCTGTATTTTTTTGGATATTTAGCGACGTATAGTGATGCAATAAAATGTCGCTAAACTTTATCTAGACATCACTAAATTTATCATGACGTAACTTAATGTCACTTATACGTCGCTAAGAAATGTTGCAACACGTTGCAAATTTGCTGACATGGTGAACTTTTTCCATGTTAGTAGAAATGTCGCTAAAATCCACAGGACTTCACCAATTTGGTCGTCGTTTTGGCGATACATAGTGACAAAAAAATGCGTCGACAATTTGGCGACGTTCGTCGCTACATGCCGCAAAATGGCAATGCCATCATATGTCGTTGAATTCATTACTACAATGACGTATTGCGACATTTTGTTTGTTTGCAACATGTAAAAATGCGACCACGTTAAAACATTTCTAATTGTCGCTAAGTAGAATTAGTGTCGTTTTCTCAATGGTTAGCGACATTTTTAGACGTCGCTAATTCTACATATTTTTAGTAGTGGCACTTGAGATAATAAAAAGCAAATGGACCATCTCCCGTCCCGTCCAGTCCAGTCCACCCCCCCCCCCCCCCCCCCCTCTTTTATAAGCCCAATGGACTTACAAGAGTGGTTTTAATTTGTCTCTTTTATCCTACATCCAACGGTTAGAGCATCTAGATCATAGATATTTACAAAGATATTTACATGGCCTATAAATATTTAGAATTCTAAGTTCTTTTTAATTGCTCGATGAGATCATAATCATCCTCTTGTTCTGTTCGTTCTTTGGTAGGTGGGACTACATTTTGTTGCTGCTGAGTGCTAAATAGTTCTCAATAAAAGTCTAGAAAGTATATTTGACTCTAGATAATTCTAGAGATGTTAGTCATATCAAATTGTGGTGCATAAAATTTGGCGGCATTTAATAGGTCCTTTCTCGTGAAATTTCGATTTCCTTTATTAGAGTTTTGCTTGTCACTTGATAAATTTCAACAATTAAAAGATGGTCTATATACTAAATTTGTGACAATAAATAAGACAGAGTTGGAGTCACTTTTGGGGTTGTCTATAATTCTTTTTTACTTTCTATAAGTTCTACAGTCAGTCAATTTTTTAACTGGACAGACAATCGCTCATCCATCATCGATACGTCGGCATCGCTATATATCCGTCGCTAAGAACGTCGCCATATCATCGGAAAGTCGTCGAATGTCCGACTGATCGGCGACAAAAAATACTAGTGAGGGAAAGTCTACCGACGATCTAAATCTGTATCAGTCGTCATGTCGTTGTTATTTTCAATTAGCGACATTTCGACGACAGTTAGACCGTCGCTAAATGTTTGTATTTTTATAGTGTATTGAAACTAGTCATTTTAAAATCGCATAAATCTCTCGATGATGCTGAATTCAACACTTATAAGTAGTGTTTGGACTGATGTCAAACTAAGTTTTGAACATTGGTAGTGTAAGCCATTTTACTGTAATTTTCGATATTTGCGGACTTGTTGAGGGATTTGTTCAAGTCACTGTCTCCCTTGGATATTTTCTTTTGTCGCCACTAACGGAATGCGGGCGTTGGGCACGAAAGTGAGGAATAATTTGACATGGCAGCGTGGCTCCGATGAGCATGGCAGCTAGGTTCATGGAGAGGGTGGGAGAAGTGGAGAAGGAATTTATTTAGTATAGAGTTCAAATCTGATTATTATTATTATTATTATTTCTTCACAAGACCGTCGAGTCTGATGGAGTAGTTAGGTCAATAAACATATATAATTTAAGGGACTATAAAAATTGTATCGAGTATTAATTAGCGTGATAACTTAATTAAACGCATAGCCCAAAGATAAACTAAAGAGGTATATGGGTGCTTCTCAAAGCGTCTATATCCGAAATCTCGTTGTATCAACGTTCTAGAAATGGATAGATAAAGTAAGTGGCGTTTGAACAGAACCGCTAATCCATTGCGTTAGGAATCCAAATATTGGAGTCTTGGATGAGAAGTCACAATCGAAACTGGCCCTAATCCACTAGAGCAATAGTATATGTGAACCAGCCAGCTCATTATTATATATATGGCAGTTGGGTCAGGTGCGGAGCACGAGAGGCTCTATCAATAGAGAACAAGCAAGCAAGCAAGCGCGCGGTTGATCGAGAACCCAACACATCACTGTCGATCGATATTATGCTCCAAATTTCCGAATGCTTATATAGATGTACTTCCATAAACGTAGAAACAGTAAAGCCGGCCATTCTCGTTTCAACGCATACAAGTATATATTTTTCTTCCCAATATATTAGCTAGTCATATATGATATCACGAGGTCTATATATGGTGGACTGATTTCCTCTTCTCATTTGTCTACTACAGCAAAAACAATGAAGAAGTGTTAAAATTATTTATATATTTTATGATGAACCAGTCTGTATGTACGTACGTACTTACCAACTGCAACCCTAGCAATCCTATATATATGTGTAATGTGATAATTAATAAAATTTGTATCTCTCCATCGAACAGTTCAATGGATTTGATGAGTTTACCTATGAGGAGACTGGTGATTCCGAAGAAATCTCGGGGTCGACATCCCCACCCGAAGAGCTGCTGAAGAGATCAAGGATGGGGAAGAAAGTGAGGCGGAGTCGTGCACCGAGTCACGCAGTACTGATGGTGGCGAGGGAGAAGAGAGGTGGATATCTTGGAGGACATGGTGCGAAGAGAGTGCATTAGAGTGCGAGACTTGCAATCAGCAGTCGTCGGAGAAATCGACAGATGACGCCGAAGCTGCAGAGAGGGAAGCCAATCGGTTATTCTGGGAGGGTTGTTTGGCTGATGAGTAATAATAACCTGAGGAATATGTGTCAATTGAAGAGTGTATGTATGTACACCAAAATGTTGCTTCTCTCTTAATTTCTTCCTTTTTTTGCTACTAGAAACCTGCATTCATTATTGCGCTACTAAACGCAAAAAAAAAATGCTGCAAATGCTCTTTACCAAGATATGCCAAACTCTTCTGCAGCTCTATGTCACGTACACTTTGCTTTGATCTAGCTCTTGAACAAAATAAAGACTAAATTAAAAAGAAAAATAAATTATAAAACTAGTGTAGCTAGTGTTGGTGTTTTTGCCTTTGGACTATGAAAGATAGTCCCACATTGGCTACACCACCAAGTGGGTATCTCAATATAATGCTTTGCTTGTGTTGAGCAATGCACATGTGGTGTGGTGGGGCACATGGATGTCATGTGGGGGTGCTTTATTAGGATAAAAAATGATTAACTCCTCAATGTAAGCTTTTACGCTTTTTGTCATGCTCTTGAAATTTATTCCATAGGAGCTAAGCCCCAAAGGAAGTTAGGGACTCGGATTCGGGCTCGTGCTCGGGCTCAAGGACGTGGTTGGATGCGCGGGCGCATGAGCAAGGAGCTGAGCAGGGTGTTGAGCGGGCGATGCACAACTATGCACGTATGCAGACATGCGCCGATGAGCCGCTGCACTGCTGGCAGGACTGGTTCTGTTTCGTTTATGGAAATATAAAATCTTTAATTCAAATCCGATTTTGTGAAATTTGAATTAAATTCATCATTATCTTTTTGTAACCGACTTAGGTGGCTAGGCTCCTCTATAAATACTCTCCTCTCAGTACTCATATGAGAGAGAGAGAGAGAGAGAGAGAGAGAGAGAGAGAGAGAGTTGAAGAGAGGTTGCTGTGCCAGCAAGAGGAGTCCAGGAGTTTGTGCGAGTCCAGGGGGGAGGTGACGCGAGCGTTCCGGAAGTTCTACGAGAACATGCTGGTTCCTGGAGGCAGATCGTGGATAGTGCGAATCTTACTTTGAGCACCGGTGGTTTTAATCACCCCAACGTGAGTTCTCTTCTGATATTTCTTCTTGTTATTTTTGGTCGATTCTATCTTATTGTAGCGTTTGCGAACGTAAAGAGAAGAACAATTTTATTTCTTGTAGTAGTTTTCTTTTCTTTGTAGTCAATTTGTAACATGTTCTTGGAGGTGTGCTTCTTAGGAGTTATGCATCACTTGAAGAGAGACTCTTGCGAGTTTCTAGTGAGACAACTTCTTTCTTGGCTTTTGTGATTCGTTGGAATCAAGTTCTTCAGAGGGCAAACTTGTTTGCCAGAAGCTCTGTGTCTCGACAACTTAGGTTCTAGTAGAGAGCGTACTTTCGGGTCTCGCTTGAAGCTCTGCTATTGGCTCGTGTTCTACCATCTATGATTGACCTCGGGACTAACATTCTTAAAGCAAGATCCAAGTTTGATGGCGAACACTACAACATTTGGAAGAGGAAGATCTCTCTGAATCTTCGTCTTGTCAAAGTTGCTTATGTGTTGGTTGACCCTGAACCTACCATCCCTGAAGATGGAGGAGAACTTAAAGTTTGTGTGGCGCAGGACACACACTCCAAATGGAAGGAGGACCTCTGCAGGTTGTTGATCCTAAATACAATGGACGACTAGATGACAGGGTCCTACAACAAGAAAGAGAAGGCAATAGATGTCTGGGAAGCTCTTGAGAAGCATTACAAAACTGACGAGAAAATGTTAAAAATACATATCGTCGAGAAATTCTTCAATATGCAATTTGATGACGAGAAGTTAGTGCTAGCACAAGTCAAGGAACTTCTGAAGATGCAGCAAAAACTGGATAAAGAGGGCATAAAGCAGGAAGACAAGTTTATGATAGGGGCTATAGTCACCAAGCTTCCTCTAGGTTGGATCAAGTTCAAGACGGACATATACCGTAAGAAGATGGAGATCCAGCTCGAAGATCTTCTTCAGTGGATTCACATTGAAGATGAAGCCAGGAGGCAGCTAAAATTGGTCTCCCTGTCTAAGCGGTTGGCAAATCCCAACTTGGTGCATGCTGGTGACTCCAAGGGAAAGCGAAAGACTTCTCACAACAAGAAGAAGGATTCAACCATCTGAAGGTGAAGTCGGCTTCGTTCAAGACAAACCCAAAGCCCAAGTCAGATGTGACTTGCTTTAACTGTGGCAAGAAGGACCACTACCGGAGTGACTGCTTATCCAAGCCCAAACAGACAAGCAAGATGAGCCTAAAAAAGTTACTATATATAATTGTGCAGGTTGTCACGACTGGTGCCGACACTGACTGGTGGGTGGACACCGGCACATCCTGCCGTGTTTGCTCAAAGAAAGAGTTATTCACCACATACGAGCCTATATCTGAGATGGTTATGGTGGCGAACCAGACACAAGCTGAAGTACTTGGGACCAGAATGGTGGTACTGAACCTGACTTCGGGGAAGTCGCTGAAGCTTCAAGATGTGAAGCATGTACCGATGATAGCTAAGAACATGATCTCGGAAAGTCTGCTCTGCAATGCAGGCTTAAGGATGGACATCTATTTTGGATAGATGGTGATAGCTTAGAAAGGAACATAATTCGAAAAAATATTTTGTACCGAAGGGATGTTCAAACTTCAACTTGTAACTCCTGTTAAAATGATAAATGCAGTCGCTTCTTCTGGTTATTTTCGTGAGTTATGGCATAATAGACTAGGACATGTTCATTGTAAAAGAATGTCTAATCTAGGGCTTATCTCCAAATATGGGGGGTAAGGAGGTGGAGAATTATGAGGTCTGTGCGCAGACAAATATCACAAGAAAACCATTCAAACAAAAAAATTGGAGCACAGATCTTCTAGAGTTGGTACACTCTGATATCTGTGACTTCAAATAGTTCTCCACAAAGGCCAAGATGAATTATTTTATTACATTCATCTTCGATTACTCGAATACGCATTTGTCTACCTGCTCAAGTCAAAGGACGAAGCATTCGAGAAGTTCAAGGAGTTCAGGGCTGAAGTTGAACGTCAAACAGGACAACAACTCCAGAGACTCAGAAGTAATCGATGCAGAGGCGTAGCACCGCACATAGGCAGGTAGCCTAATGTTGTAGAATGAAGAATAGTAGAAAGCACTATAAAGAGGCAGGTGACCTCATGTTACAGTGGTGTGACACCACATGAGGGAGTGAACATCGACTTTAGGCCATGTCAAAGAGGCGTAACACCGCAAGGAAGTGTAAGGCTTCATACTGGGTTGTTTGGCACTACAAAGAGGCTAAAACCTTATGATACAGTGGATGACACCACATGAGGGAGTAAACTTTGACTTTAGGCCATGTCATAGCGGCGTAACACCACAAGAAAGCGCAAGTCTTCATGCCAATGGCTCTTTAAAGAACTTACCTAGAGTGTATGGAAAGAGATACATGCCTTCTTGTCACTACCACATTTCCAGATAAGGGCATTTGGGTAATTTCACTATTCTGAATAATTATGTATTAATTAAATTGCTGAGTTTTATAAACTATTTATATATTGTTAGTGATATTTGGTTTAGGTCAAACCCTAGAACTCATTAGGACAACCCTAATGAGAAAACCCTAATTTGTAAACCTAATTCTAGAGAAACCCTAGAATTCAAATTTGTAGGTTGAACCTCAAACCCTAGACTGACTAAACCTTAGTTAATTAGGTTCTACATGACCTAACCTGGGGGTTTAACCTAAAACTATGCATTAGAAACCCTAACTTGGCTTAATATAAAAGGGAGCCACTCTTTCTTCATGTAGAAAGAAGAAACCCTAGCCTCCATCAAGAAAGCCATCTCCCTCACTCCAGAATTCGAAATTTAAAACCCAAGGATTCCATCCTCCTCCTCCAAAGCAAGGGAAGCAAGGAGCTTTGGTCAAGGAACTTTGGGGAAGAAGAACTTTCATAGGGAAACCATCTCCCTATAGGTAAAACCCTATTTTTATTCAATTATATTATATTTTTGTTGATTATTGCCCATTAGGAAACCCTCTTGTTGTATGGATCTCGATTTCTAGGGATCCTACATGCAGCCCTAGGAGAAATTAGGGTTTAAGTGTCCCAACATTTGGTTTTCCCAATTTTTCGTGAACCCTAACCCTAGGTATTTGTATGTAGACTGATTTCATCTCATACGTATAGATTAAATCTTGATTTTTAGGGTTTCGTTTGGGGTTTTTCATAAGTTCTTATTAGGAGTTCGATTTCAGCACTCCAGGTGTTTGGTGATAGGTTTATTAGGATTTACCTATCTAATCTATTCTAATATTGCACATTTGGATGCATGATATATGTATATATTTATACATATATATACATATATATATATATATATATATATATATATATATATATATATATATATATATATATATATATATATATATATATATATATATATATATATATATATATATATATAGGGTTGTGTGATTTGGGGAATTTCTGTGGAGTGCACTGTTCTGGGTGTCGGGTTCAACTGTGCAGAATTCTGTGTGTATTGGGGAGAATTCTGTGCAGTATGTTTTGTGCATATGAGTTATTGGCTGTAGGTATGAGCAGTAAGAAGGGGGGGGGGGGGTTTCAATGGCAGTGTGTATCAGTTTTAGCTTGAGTGTGTGTGTTTGTGGAGTGAGTTCCCTAGTGTTTTAGTGCAGTAAAACTAAGTACCTGTGTGTTCTCAGTAAGGGGATCAATGTGCAGCTGTGCAACATTAGAACCTGGGTATGTTCAGTCTAGATAGGAGCTGCAGTGAGAAGGGGATTGTTCACTGAAAATAATGAGTTGCAGTAACTTTGGTCTGCGAGTAGGGGTGTTTGGGTTCAGTCCTTGGGAACTCGAGTAACAATACCTGTGTGTTCCTATCTATGTGTGCCTATGTATGTGTATCAGTTAGGTGAGTTACAACTGTGTGTATCCTAGAACCTAGTGATTAGTGTATCAGTAATTATGTCAACCTATGAGTGATCAATGTGTATATCAGTGTTGTGTGATTACCTGGGTCCATGTGCCAGTGTCTTAGTTGTGAGTGTCCCAGAATTCAGTTTGGCAAGATGTGCTGTGCTGTGTGACATGTGTATGAGTGAGCTGTAGGTAAATTTCAGTGTGTGTCTCAGAAAATTCCCAGGTCAGTGTGTGAATACTGATAGTTTTAGTGATGTGTGTTTGGGGAAGAGAGTGTGTGGCTGTGTTATGTGTAAACAGAACTGTATGTGTGTGTGCAGAATTGATATCACAGTGTGTATGTTAAATACAGTGCTGTGTTACCTTGAGCAATTGAGTTTAGTTGGGGTATGTGTGAGGTAGCTGTGTTAGCTGTAGGTTAGTATATGTTGTGTACCAATATCAGTGTCAGCGTGGAGGAAAACTAGAAGAAGGATGTGTTATTTTAGTATCAGTGTGATATTGATACCCTTTGTTACTGATACTCTCACTTAGCCCTGATACTTGGCCTGATGTTCTATTACAAGGTTCTTTATGCAGAATTATTTGAGAGCAGTGTGCAGTTTACCTGTGAGTGAATGGGTTCCTAATTTCAGTGTATGAAATCTGTGTATGTGCCTGTGTGAAATTCTGTGAGAGAGTTAGAGAGGGGGGGCAGTGAACCAGTGTGCCTGTGACTGTACATGTGTGTGTCCCTGTGCTAAATGCCCAGTGTTATATGTGTGTCAGTTAGGTGAGAGTTTAGCTGTGTCTGTGTATGTGCCTGTAAGTGAGAAACCTGTGTGAGTGCAGTGAAATACCTATGTGTCTGGGTGTATCAGTGAGTGTAGGGTGAAGCTGTGTTGGTTCAGTCAAGCTCAGTGGTTAAGTTTTTGTATAGTGTGGGTGAGGATGTGTAGGTAATGGCTTTTGTTGGGATGTCTAATGGTGTATCAGGGTATATTAGGGAAATAGAAATGTATATAGTGTCAGGGATCATGTAATACTAGTACAATAAGATAGCATCTTATAACTATGCACAAGGATTTTATAACCTACTAGTATCTAATATAGCTAGTAACAGCAGATATTTGTAGTTATTTTCTATCTTAGAAGTATGTTATAGAATCAACTAGTGGGCCTAGCCAACTTAGTGTAGACTGAGCCAAAGACCTAGAAATGGCCTAACACCCTCATTTCAACTTAGCTAATCACTTTTATCATTCCAAACACCATTTAACATTGATATCTTATATATAGGTCATTGTGATCCCACTTTGGACATCGATCCTCACACTTTGCTCAGGACTACAGGCGAGTACATTCTCTGACAGTTTTTATTGTTGATTATTTCTATAAATTGTAGTGTATTATATACTTGATTCCGACACTATGGATACACGGATTAGCACCCTAGATCCCCATCATGAGGAGTCGTGATTGGAATCCATCGTGCTAGCTAGGGGATGGGAAACTATTAGTAGATTATGTGATCATAGCCAAACTTATCGTGCATCATAGCTCACCCCACTTCTCACATCGGGTGCGGCCTGACCATCATCATGCTTCATAGCTGTTATATATGATTAGCCTGACCATTACCATGCATCATAGCTAACCATATGGTTAGCCTGACCTTCAAGAATCATAGCTAATCATATATAACCAGCCTGATCTAGTCCCAAGCCGATCACATAATAAACTAATATTTCAAGCACTTAGCTAGATGTTTATTCTTTATTCAGATTCACTTGTTCTAGCATTCACTGTTTATTGTTCATTGCTAGATGCTCTATTGCCTATTTTATTTCTCCTGTACTTCTCATTTTCAGCATATACTTTCATCTTGTATTTCTTACACTGTTTATAGTCTTTGTCAATTTAATGAAACTGCTGTTAGTGCTTGTGCTTCGCTCCAATCCTGACTGGATAATATTTTTCAGAGGACCTGGAGAACTTTTGCCCCACTCATTACGGCCCAGGATTAGAGGGAGATTTCACTCCAGAAATCCTGGAGGAGTTGCCTATCCAAGAGGAGATCTTGCCTGGCTGTACTTAGATTATTTTTCTGCATTTATTGTTTTAGACTGAGACTGAGTTGTATTTATTATTTTATGACTTTGTGAGGTCAGCTAGACCCAGGATTTGAGTTGGACTTTGTGGTTGGTTTTTTTTTTATAGAACTCTTTTCTATTCTCATCGTGCCCATTATTTCTTATAGCTTGTGATTGAGTATATTATAGAACTGTGGATTTTTATCATTGTCCTCCGTGCGGAGTTGAGACTATTGACAGGATATATTATGTTTGTGACCTAGACAGCGTTCTACCGCCGATGCTGCGGCGTAGGCTGGACGTACCCACGACTCATGCCCAAATTCCGGGTGCGAGTCGTGACACGTTTTTAGTGGTGGCCCATACAGGTCCAGCTTCGCAAGTTGTGCGATGTCGTGGTAGTGCGACAACTTAGTTGTACTACTACGAGCCTGTTTTAGGAATAGGAATTAGGCCGAGGATATGCTCAATCACAATTAGGGAATTCTGATTCTTATGATACTACTCTTAATGATTTTTTCCTTTAGAAATTACTGTCCTTCCTTGATGATATCGTGTCTATTACCTTAATTGATTCTTTCAATTTGTCTTCAGGATGCCGCCGAAGACCAGGTCCCAGAGACTCGGAGCAGCAGCTTCAGAGAGGTCTGCCACTTCTCGCCCTGCCGGACAGACATCCGCAGCACCTCCTACATCTCCAGTACATGTGGGAGTGTCTGCAGCATTCGGGGGTCCTCCACCACCTGTTCAGAGGGTCCCCACAGCTTCGACGGAGCCACCACCACCACCACCAGTTCAGTATCCAGGAGGTGTGCCCGTCGATGGGGCACAGATGTTCGCTTTGATTCAGGGCATGGTCGATGCCCAGAGGACGTCGGCAGAGGCCCAGAGGGTGCAGGCTGAGGCACACCAGGCCCAGACAGAGATGATGAGGGTGAACATGGAGAATGCTCACCAAGTGGCTCTCCAGGCTGTGGAGAGGGTCACTCAGCAGCAGCAGCATCCTGGTCAGCAACAACAGAGGCCGGGCACCATTGTGGATTTCAAGAGGATGATGCCTCGTGTCACCACCCCATTTCCAGAGCCGGGTATTTTTTTTTTATTTTTAATTTGGTTAATTGTGTATTATTTATAATTAATTGTATTTATATTTAATTAGTGATTGCATTATTTTTTTATTATTTTTATTTTGATTGTTTTAGGATTTTGGCTAGCCTGGACCCATGTCAGACCCTAGTGGACCCATGTCCGACCCAGCCCACACCCTTGTGAGAATTATTTGGGGCTTAGATTTATTATTTTATTTTTAGGAGGTTAGTTGGAGAGATTTGGAACTAGTTTGAGTGCATTCGGAGACCCGAAACCCAAACCGAGTGAATAGGGGCGTTTTGGGAAACTAAAACTTGTAAAACCCCTACCTACCCCCACCCGTGAGCTTCCTACAGCCCTCCCCATCCGTGAGCACAGCAGCCCTCTCCCTCTTTGCATTCTTTCTCTTCTTCTTCTTCTTCTTCTTCACTTCTTCTTCTTCTCCACTTCTTCTTCTTCTCCTTCTTCCTCCAAAGTAAGTTTTCTTCCACTTTTCTTCTTCTTTCTTCCATTCCTTCTTCTCTAAGTTAACCCTAACCCTAGATCTTTCCCTAACCTAGGTGGGTAGAGCCTAGATTTGGTGTTGGAGCTTGGATTTGAGGCTTAGAAGCTTGGATTGGAGGATTTGGAGCATTTTGGGGATTTTTGCTTGGGATTCCAACTCCCAAGAGGTAAACCCTAAATTTCTCCTTGTAATTACTCTTTTATAGTGTAATTAATATTTTAGAACCTTCCTAGACCCGTAGGCTACCCGTGGGAGGAAGTTGGAACTAGTTGGGTAGTGTTTAGAGACTTTGACATTAGGTTTTGTGTCGATTTCGGGTGAAATCCGAATTTGGCCCAATTTTGGGTGATGTCCTAGGTTAGATGGACCTAGGTAGACGTTGTCGGGTGTCGTGAGGGTGAGAGCGTGTCTCCGTTCGGACACGGGAAGCCGCGTCGCGGAGAAACGGGCGTTTCGGGCGAAATTGGGGCTTTTCGTCGTCGCCGATTCTAAGTGCGTGTGCGTTTCCGCCACGGGCCTAGAATCGACGCGGGAGCACATTTTCTAGGATCTAGGCATCGTGTAGAGCGTGTGGGTAAATTTTGGGCCGATTCCGAGTTCGTTTGGTGTGCGTTTCAGGAGGTTTTCCGAGCCGCGCACCACGTGTTCGTCGAAATGACCGAACGGCCATTTCGACTTGGTTTCCTCGTTTCGGCTTTGTGCGCGCGTTGGGTTAGTATCGGAGAGTGTGTGCTAGAGTTTTCGGGCTATATTTTATATATTTTAGGGTGTTGGTGCGTGTCGGGGTCGTTGGGCGTGAGTGGGGCGTGTTGTGAGAGTGTTGTGTTGTATTTGTGTATTGTGTCTTGATATATATATATATTTTTGTGTGTGTCTATATATATATATATTTATATATATGTATATGTGTTTATATGTATATATATTTGTATTTATATGTGTGTATTTATATTTATGTACTTGTATATGTATATGTCTATGTGTATATATATATATTTGATGAGTGTGTGTATATATATCTATATATATATAGGTGTTTATATATATATATAGCTATGTATATTTATATGTGTATGTGTGTTTAAGTGTGTGTGTATTAGTGTGTTTGTGAGTGTGTTAGTGTGTGTGTGTGTTAGATTATAAGTGTGTGTATATATATATATATCTAGTGATATATGTATATATATGTGTGTGTATATATATATATATAGAGTGTTATAGATATATATATGTATAGGCGTGTGTGTGTGTGTGTGTGTTTGTGATGGAGGGGGGGGGAGCCAGCAGACTGCAGCCAGCAGGCAGCGCACAGCGCGCTGTGCAGACTGCAGCAGACAGCAGCGCAGCAACAGCAGCTATGCAGCAGCGCAGCAACAGCAGCTATGCAGCAGCAGCAGCAGCAAGCAAGGGCAGCAGCAGCAGCAGCAGCTAGTATTCGCAGCGCTAGTAGCAGCAGCAAGCAGCGAGTTCAGTAGCAAGGAGAGTGGTTTAATAGATAGATAGATTAGTAGATTGATAGATATTATAGATTGTTAGATAGATAGCTAGCTAGATTCATAGATAGATAGATGTTTCTATATAAATAGAATAGATAGATATATAACTAGCTAGATAGTTAGTTAGATTGATAGATTAAATAGATAGGTATTAGTTAGTTGATAGATAAATAGGTAAGTAGATAGATAAGTTGATAGATAGATAGATAGTTAACTAGATAGACTAATAGATAGATAGATAGGTAAATAACTAGTTAGATAGTTAAATTAGATACATAAGATAGATAGATATATCTATAGATAGATAGATAATAGTTAGATGGATAGATAGATAGCTAGGTATTAGGTATATATCTACCTAAGTGCATAGATATCTATATACATATAGTTATATCTATATCTATAGATATCTAGATAGGTATATATATATGCATTTTGAGTTGGGTAAGGTATATATGGGTAATCGGGTAAATGTGTGTGGATATCTATATACATAGGTATATACATACTTAGATATATATAAATATGGTAGATATATATATTACCTAGCCTAGATTAATAACTAGGTGCATAATTAATAGCTAGGTAGCTAGTTAGAGGGCCTTAGGGCGAAACTTCAATACCTTGAGATACCAAGGTATCTCGATACCTTGAGATATTCAAGGTATTGAGTTTCGAGCGGGGTATTTGAGCATTAGCCTAGGAAATGCTTTGGAGTGATTTTTATATGTATATGTGTATATATTTACGCGTGCTAGCATAGGTTTTAGCGGGTTTAGGCGGGGTGCGTAGCCTAGGTTGAGGTATCGGATACCGAGGGTATCCCGGTATCTCAAGGAGGCGAGTTTGTGAGTTTTCTAGCTTAATGACCTCGGTTTGACCTAGAATTTCAGGAGCACCCTAGTTTGACCCAGACTTGACCGTAGTTGACTCGGTTGACCGCCAAAGTCAACTTTTGACCTAGTTTTGACCCAGAGTTGGCTTTTTGGACACAGAGTTGACTTTTTGACCCAGATTTCACCGGTTTGACCCGTTTGACCTAGAACGACCCTAGAAGCCTATTTTTAATTATTTTATATCTGTTTAACTCATTAGAACCCTGTTTAACCTTGCTTTTCGCATTAGGTCCTTGCGACACCGGTTCGGATCGCCAGTTGCTCAGGACGTCAGGCGAGTACATTCTCTGATAGTTTTCATTATCTGATATTTATTATGATTCAGCTTCTAGTATAGTATCATATGATTATTCTGGCACAACACGAGACACTGATTGATATTTCTGGATTCATTTACTTGCGACACGTACATTTCATGTTTCTGGCCTCTATTCTGGAATCACTACTGGCATCACCTACAGGCATCATTCATGTACAGGCTGGACTCATCTTGATTTGCGTGTCGGGTCTTGGATCCACTTGTATTAGTCGGGGCGGGGAAATACTCGAGTAGACATGTAAACATTCCTATCTGGCATCATCAGGAATCACTCCCTCTGGTCTAATCTGGAATGATAGCAGCCGTGCACCCAGTGCGCGGTGAGCCGTACTTACCCCTAGCCGTTTACATGTCGAAACAAGTATTTCAAAGACACCGAGTTCATTCTTTATAGTCTGGACTCTCATGCATTTCTTGACTTGTCTCACTTACATGTTTCTGGACTTGACTCACTACATATTTTTCATGCTGGACTCACTACACGTTCATGTGCACGGACTTGATCTTAGCTTAGATTCTTATATCTTGCAGTTACTACTATCTTGTTTCTGATATTCCTGCATCTTTACCTTTATGCACCAGTGATACATGTTTATTTCCTTGTTTCATACTTGCTTCATTCTTCTTGCTACTTGCTATAACTGTTTTATAGTTTTTATCATTTAAATGGAACTGCTGTTAGAGATGTACTTGCTCCAGTCCTGACTGGACATATTTTTCAGAGTATCCGGAGGATTGGTGTCCGACGTTTTATGGACCTGAACCTGTCGATGGTGCAGACAGGGACCCTCTAGCTTAGAGGTGATTCCGGGTTGGTAGCCGGGATCACTAGGATCTTGTTGTTGTTTTTATTAGCTTTTAGCACCGGATTTGTCTCCGGTTTTGGATTGAGACCTTGTTTGTATATTATTTTGGATGATGTATTGTTGTATTATTATTATTATTGATGTTGTGGTTGTTGTAGTAGTAGTTGGTGGTTAGACTTTATAGTTGTTAGTCTTCTTTGTTATCTATCGTGCTTAGATTCGTGATTGAGTACTTGTGGTTATCTTTATGATATTGCTCCTCCGTTTGGAGTTGAGATCTCGGCAGATATATATATATTGTTTGTGTGGTTGCCCTCCTTTTGGAGAGGTCATGCCCGATTTTTGTGTGAGATTATTATCTAGATAGTTGACCTAGACAGCGTTCTACCGCCGATGCTGCGGCGTAGGCTGGACGTACCCACGACTCATGCCCGATTTTCGGGTGCGGGTCGTGACACGTTTTTGGTGGCGGCCCCATGCAGGTCTCGATTCGCAATTAGTGCGATATCGTGGTGGTACAACAACTTAGTTGTACTGCTGCGAGCCTGCTATAGGATCTAGGATCTAGGATGAGAGTGTACTCAATCACGACTAGGAACAATTCCAATCTAATTATTCTGAAATTGCTTCTTTTGAAATATTACTGTCCTTTCTTGATGATATCGTATCTTGCGCCGTATTGACTTCTTTTGATCTGTGTTCAGGATGCCTCCGAAGACACGATCCCATCGTACCGTTCCAGCAGTTGCTACCGAGAGGTCTGCTACCTCTCGTCCAGCTCGTATTCAGGCAGCTGCTACCGCTCCACTCACCACTCCTGCGGTTGAGGGAGCATCTGTTTCTTTCGGGATCCTTCTTCACCTGTCGATCCGAGGACTACCCCAGTCGTTCCGGTGGTTCCTCCACCACTTCCTGCTCCAGTAGATGCCGCGCAGTTGTTTGCATTCTTCAGGGAGATGATGGACGCGCAGCACCGTCAGGTAGATGTGATGAGGTTGGGCATTGAGAACGCCCACCAGGTGGCCATGACGGCAGTGGATAGGGTGGCACAGGTTCAGCCACAGGCAGATCAGATTCAGCATCCGAGGCCAGGCAGTATTATTGACTTCCAGAGGATGCGGCCCAAGGAGTTCCGTGGTACAGAAGGGATCCTGTACGCGGATGACTGGATAGAGCAGATCGAGGGGATCTTCAGGCTGGCGCAGATTCCAGACAGCATGCAGATAGAGGCAGCGGGCAGTCAGATGTTCGACCTCGCTTTGACGTGGTATCGTACAGATACGAGGATCGCAGCGCCAGGGCTTACTTGGGAGGCTTTTAAGAGGCTTTTTAAGGAGAAGTTTTTTTCCAGATGTGGCGCTCAGTGCTTTGGAGAGCCAGTTTGAGGCACTCGTCCAAGGGAGCATGACAGTGGACGAGTACGCAGCGGAGTTCTGCCGTCTGGGCAGATTCGTGGATGGCTTGAGTGAGGCAGCCAAGGCGAGGAAGTTTCGCAAGGGCTTGGTTATAGCGGTCAAGTCTTTGACCAGGAGCGACCGCGAGGCAACTTTTGAGCAGATAGTAGGAGATGCTCAGAGAGCAGAGGATGACTTGGAGCTCAAGTCCAAGAGAGGCAGGGATGATTCAGGCAGTGCCAGTGGTAGTGCGGGACCAGCTAAGCGTCCCTATGTGCAGAAGGCAGCACAACAGGGTCAGGATCAGAGGGTGCCCACTTGTGCCTACTGCAGGAAGGCAGGACACACTTGGGATGTTTGTAGGAGGAGGCTGAAGGTGTGTTTGTTCTGTGGATCCGCTGCTCACCAGATGCGAGATTGCTCCACTGCACCTCCATTGGGTGGAGCACAGGATCAGAGAGTTGGAGCTAGGCCATCTGTGGCACAGCATCATGCCCCGCACCAGCAGAGGGATACACCCCAGCAGGGCAGGGCTTATGCGTTGACGGTCGAGGAGGCCGATGCTACGGATGTCGGGTTAGCAGGTCTGTCTCTTGCTTCTTCTTCCTGTCCTTTTCCATTCCTGTGGTGTGCTTCATTAGTACCTGTTAGACTTTTTTCCTTGTGCTGTGGTAGATAGTGTAGTGACCCCGATTGAGACTGTAATAACACGACCAGTAGGACCCTGATCTTGTGTGTTGTTTAGGTAGAATTTCTTGACTGTGATTGTTGGGGGTTTGACCTAGAGGAGTGTGATTGACTTTAAATTTCGAGGACGAAATTTTCTAAGGAGGATAGGCTTGTCACCACCCCATTTCCAGAGTCGGGTATTTTTTTTTTATTTTTAATTTGGTTAATTGTGTATTATTTATAATTAATTGTATTTATATTTAATTAGTGATTGCATTATTTTTTATTATTTTTATTTTGATTGTTTTAGGATTTTGGCTAGCCTGGACCCATGTCAGACCCTAGTGGACCCATGTCCGACCCAGCCCACACCCTTGTGAGAATTATTTGGGGCTTAGATTTATTATTTTATTTTTAGGAGGTTAGTTGGAGAGATTTGGAACTAGTTTGAGTGCATTCGGAGACCCGAAACCCAAACCGAGTGAATAGGGGCGTTTTGGGAAACTAAAACTTGTAAAACCCCTACCTACCCCCACCCGTGAGCTTCCCACAGCCCTCCCCATCCGTGAGCACAGCAGCCCTCTCCCTCTTTGCATTCTTTCTCTTCTTCTTCTTCTTCTTCTTCACTTCTTCTTCTTCTCCACTTCTTCTTCTTCTCCTTCTTCCTCCAAAGTAAGTTTTCTTCCACTTTTCTTCTTCTTTCTTCCATTCCTTCTTCTCTAAGTTAACCCTAACCCTAGATCTTTCCCTAACCTAGGTGGGTAGAGCCTAGATTTGGTGTTGGAGCTTGGATTTGAGGCTTGGAAGCTTGGATTGGAGGATTTGGAGCATTTTGGGGATTTTTGCTTGGGATTCCAACTCCCAAGAGGTAAACCCTAAATTTCCCCTTGTAATTACTCTTTTATAGTGTAATTAATATTTTAGAACCTTCCTAGACCCGTAGGCTACCCGTGGGAGGAAGTTGGAACTAGTTGGGTAGTGTTTAGAGACTTTGACATTAGGTTTTGTGTCGATTTCGGGTGAAATCCGAATTTGGCCCAATTTTGGGTGATGCCCTAGGTTAGATGGACCTAGGTAGACGTTGTCGGGTGTCGTGAGGGTGAGAGCGTGTCTCCGTTCGGACACGGGAAGCCGCGTCGCGGAGAAACGGGCGTTTCGGGCGAAATTGGGGCTTTTCGTCGTCGCCGATTCTAAGTGCGTGTGCGTTTCCGCCACGGGCCTAAAATCGACGCGGGAGCGCATTTTCTAGGATCTAGGCATCGTGTAGAGCGCGTGGGTAAATTTTGGGCCGATTCCGAGTTCGTTTGGTGTGCGTTTCAGGAGGTTTTCCGAGCCGCGCACCACGTGTTCGTCGAAATGACCGAACGGCCATTTCGACTTGGTTTCCTCGTTTCGGCTTTGTGCGCGCATTGGGTTAGTATCGGAGAGTGTGTGCTAGAGTTTTCGGGCTATATTTTATATATTTTAGGGTGTTGGTGCGTGTCGGGGTCGTTGGGCGTGAGTGGGGCGTGTTGTGAGAGTGTTGTGTTGTATTTGTGTATTGTGTCTTGATATATATATATATTTTTGTGTGTGTCTATATATATATATATTTATATATATGTATATGTGTTTATATGTATATATATTTGTATTTATATGTGTGTATTTATATTTATGTACTTGTATATGTATATGTCTATGTGTATATATATATATTTGATGAGTGTGTGTATATATATCTATATATATATAGGTGTTTATATATATATATAGCTATGTATATTTATATGTGTATGTGTGTTTAAGTGTGTGTGTATTAGTGTGTTTGTGAGTGTGTTAGTGTGTGTGTGTGTTAGATTATAAGTGTGTGTATATATATATATATCTAGTGATATATGTATATATATGTGTGTGTATATATATATATATAGAGTGTTATAGATATATATATGTATAGGCGTGTGTGTGTGTGTGTTTGTGATGGAAGGGGGGGGGAGCCAGCAGACTGCAGCCAGCAGGCAGCGCACAGCGCGCTGTGCAGACTGCAGCAGACAGCAGCGCAGCAACAGCAGCTATGCAGCAGCGCAGCAACAGCAGCTATGCAGCAGCAGCAGCAGCAAGCAAGGGCAGCAGCAGCAGCAGCAGCTAGTATTCGCAGCGCTAGTAGCAGCAGCAAGCGGCGAGTTCAGTAGCAAGGAGAGTGGTTTAATAGATAGATAGATTAGTAGATTGATAGATATTATAGATTGTTAGATAGATAGCTAGCTAGATTCATAGATAGATAGATGTTTCTATATAAATAGAATAGATAGATATATAACTAGCTAGATAGTTAGTTAGATTGATAGATTAAATAGATAGGTATTAGTTAGTTGATAGATAAATAGGTAAGTAGATAGATAAGTTGATAGATAGATAGATAGTTAACTAGATAGACTAATAGATAGATAGATAGGTAAATAACTAGTTAGATAGTTAAATTAGATACATAAGATAGATAGATATATCTATAGATAGATAGATAATAGTTAGATGGATAGATAGATAGCTAGGTATTAGGTATATATCTACCTAAGTGCATAGATATCTATATACATATAGTTATATCTATATCTATAGATATCTAGATAGGTATATATATATGCATTTTGAGTTGGGTAAGGTATATATGGGTAATCGGGTAAATGTGTGTGGATATCTATATACATAGGTATATACATACTTAGATATATATAAATATGGTAGATATATATATTACCTAGCCTAGATTAATAACTAGGTGCATAATTAATAGCTAGGTAGCTAGTTAGAGGGCCTTAGGGCGAAACTTCAATACCTTGAGATACCAAGGTATCTCGATACCTTGAGATATTCAAGGTATTGAGTTTCGAGCGGGGTATTTGAGCATTAGCCTAGGAAATGCTTTGGAGTGATTTTTATATGTATATGTGTATATATTTACGCGTGCTAGCATAGGTTTTAGCGGGTTTAGGCGGGGTGCGTAGCCTAGGTTGAGGTATCGGATACCGAGGGTATCCCGGTATCTCAAGGAGGCGAGTTTGTGAGTTTTCTAGCTTAATGACCTCGGTTTGACCTAGAATTTCAGGAGCACCCTAGTTTGACCCAGACTTGACCGTAGTTGACTCGGTTGACCGCCAAAGTCAACTTTTGACCTAGTTTTGACCCAGAGTTGGCTTTTTGGACACAGAGTTGACATTTTGACCCAGATTTCACCGGTTTGACCCGTTTGACCTAGAACGACCCTAGAAGCCTATTTTTAATTATTTTATATCTGTTTAACTCATTAGAACCCTGTTTAACCTTGCTTTTCGCATTAGGTCCTTGCGACACCGGTTCGGATCGCCAGTTGCTCAGGACGTCAGGCGAGTACATTCTCTGATAGTTTTCATTATCTGATATTTATTATGATTCAGCTTCTAGTATAGTATCATATGATTATTCTGGCACAACACGAGACACTGATTGATATTTCTGGATTCATTTACTTGCGACACGTACATTTCATGTTTCTGGCCTCTATTCTGGAATCACTACTGGCATCACCTACAGGCATCATTCATGTACAGGCTGGACTCATCTTGATTTGCGTGTCGGGTCTTGGATCCACTTGTATTAGTCGGGGCGGGGAAATACTCGAGTAGACATGTAAACATTCCTATCTGGCATCATCAGGAATCACTCCCTCTGGTCTAATCTGGAATGATAGCAGCCGTGCACCCAGTGCGCGGTGAGCCGTACTTACCCCTAGCCGTTTACATGTCGAAACAAGTATTTCAAAGACACCGAGTTCATTCTTTATAGTCTGGACTCTCATGCATTTCTTGACTTGTCTCACTTACATGTTTCTGGACTTGACTCACTACATATTTTTCATGCTGGACTCACTACACGTTCATGTGCACGGACTTGATCTTAGCTTAGATTCTTATATCTTGCAGTTACTACTATCTTGTTTCTGATATTCCTGCATCTTTACCTTTATGCACCAGTGATACATGTTTATTTCCTTGTTTCATACTTGCTTCATTCTTCTTGCTACTTGCTATAACTGTTTTATAGTTTTTATCATTTAAATGGAACTGCTGTTAGAGATGTACTTGCTCCAGTCCTGACTGGACATATTTTTCAGAGTATCCGGAGGATTGGTGTCCGACGTTTTATGGACCTGAACCTGTCGATGGTGCAGACAGGGACCCTCTAGCTTAGAGGTGATTCCGGGTTGGTAGCCGGGATCACTAGGATCTTGTTGTTGTTTTTATTAGCTTTTAGCACCGGATTTGTCTCCAGTTTTGGATTGAGACCTTGTTTGTATATTATTTTGGATGATGTATTGTTGTATTATTATTATTATTGATGTTGTGGTTGTTGTAGTAGTAGTTGGTGGTTAGACTTTATAGTTGTTAGTCTTCTTTGTTATCTATCGTGCTTAGATTCGTGATTGAGTACTTGTGGTTATCTTTATGATATTGCTCCTCCGTTTGGAGTTGAGATCTCGGCAGATATATATATATTGTTTGTGTGGTTGCCCTCCTTTTGGAGAGGTCATGCCCGATTTTTGTGTGAGATTATTATCTAGATAGTTGACCTAGACAGCGTTCTACCGCCGATGCTGCGGCGTAGGCTGGACGTACCCACGACTCATGCCCGATTTTCGGGTGCGGGTCGTGACACCTCGGGAGTTCAAGGGGACAGAAGGGATACTCTACGTCGATGATTGGCTAGAGGACATCGAGAGGAGGCCCTCCAGATCGAGGCCGCCGGCAGCCAGATGTTCGATATTGCCCTGACGTGGTTTCGCACGGAGCCGAGACTCTTGCGCAGGGGACTCACTTGGGAGGCTTTCAGGGAGCTCTTCAAGGAGAAATTCTTTCCTGACGTTGCCCTGGGAGCCTTGGAGAGTCAGTTCCATGACTTAGTCCAGGGGAGCTCGTCCGTCGATGAGTATGCCGCGGAGTTTTGCCGTCTGAGCCACTTCGCGCCGTCGATGATTAGAGATCCGGGGGACAGGGCCCGAAAGTTCAGAAAGGGGCTAGCAAGGGAGATCAAGTCTCGCACGTCGGGACGTCGCACCGCTACTTTCGAGGGCATATTGATGGATGCCCAGATAGCCGAGGACGACTTGGATCTCAGGCCCAAGAGGGGACGCGATGTTTCCGGAGGAGCAAACAGTAGTGCGGGATCAGGCAAGCGTCCACACTATCAGCAGCAACAGAGGCCCTTTCAGCAGCAGCACCAACAGCACCAGGCACCAGCCCGAGGGCAGGTCCAGCAACAGCAGCAGAGGCAGACTCAGCCCGCCCTCCAGTGTGCGTACTGCGGGAAGACAGGACACACCAGAGAGGTCTGCAGGAAGAGGTTAGGCTCATGTTTGTACTGCGGATCGATGACACACCAGCTGAGGGATTGCCCTACCATTCGTCCAGGTCAGGGTGGAGCAGCCGCCCAGAGAGGACCAGACAGGGTACCTGCCGTACCAGGAGGCCAACAATGGAGGGGACCACTTCCACCGCAATATCAGAGGTTCGTCCAGCATCAGCAGCAGAGAGGTGCACCCCAGGGGCGAGCATACGCCATGGCAGTCGAGGAGGTCGAGCCAGCAGGAGACTTGATCACAGGTTCGGTTCTTCTTGATTGTATTCCCGTATTTACCTTATTCGACTCTGGCGCTTCCCATAGTTTTGTGTCTGTATCTTATGCACTTCGACATCATTTAGACACAGAACCATTAGCTAGGACTTGCAAGATCATGACTGGTGGAGGTATTATCCTAGTCCGTGATCACTGCAAGGACCGAAGAGTGTCGGTAGGAGGCCGAGAGTTGAGCGTGAGCTTACTCGTCATGCCACTTCCGGGGTACGATATTGTACTCGGAATGGACTGGTTGAGTAGGCATCATGCTACCATAGATTGTTTTGGAGGCAGAGTATTATTTAGACCACCAGGAGAGCCGGAGTTTGAGGTCGTCAGGGGAGCAGCGGAACAGAGGAAGAGCACATTTTGCGGAGCCAGGGCGGAAGAAGAGGAGTTGCCACATCCTCTGATAGCAGAGTTCCTGGACGTATTTCCAGAGGAGTTGCCAGGCTTGCCGCCAGACAGAGATGTTGAATTCTCTATAGAATTGGTTCCAGGAGCGGAGCCCATTTCATAACATGTCTATAGAGTCAACAATAGCGAGCTGGCAGAACTGAAGAAGCAAGTTGAGGAGCTGCAGGACAAAGGTTTCATCAAATCCAGTTCATCACCATGGGGAGCTCCGGTATTGTTCGTACCGAAGAAGGACGGCACGGTGCGCATATGCATTGATTATAGAGCTTTGAACAATATCACTATCAAGAACAAGTACCCGCTGCCGAGGATAGATGATCTTTTCGATCAGTTGAGCGGGGCGAGGGTGTTTTCAAAGATTGATTTGAGGTCAGGCTATCACCAGGTGAAGGTAAAGAAAGAAGACACACCGAAGACAGCTTTTCGGACCAGATACGGCCAGTTTGAGTTCATGGTGTTGGTTTAACCAATGCACCGGCAGTATTCATGAATCTGATGAACAAGGTGTTCCACCAGTACCTTGACAAGTTCGTGGTGGTGTTCATCGACGATATTCTTGTGTATTCTAAGACCCCGGAGGAGCACGAAGAGCACCTGAGGTTGGTCTTAGAGACTCTCAGGAGGGAGAAGCTGTACGAAAAACTCTCTAAGTGTGAATTCTTCCTTGACAAGGTTGAATTTCTTGGGCATGTGGTATCGGGTGACGGGATCTCGGTTAACCCACAGAAGATCGAGGCAGTGGAGTCGTGGGCTACCCCCAGTTCGGTAGCTGAGATCAGGAGTTTTCTCGGGCTAGCAGGATACTACAGGAGGTTTGTACAAGACTTCTCCAAGATTGCAGCGCCGATGACCAGACTGACTAGGAAGGATGTGGATTTTGTCTGGATGGAGGAGTGCCAGGCCGCATTTGATGAGCTGAAGAAGAGGTTGACGACAGCTCCAATTTTGACGTTGCCAGTAGGGACAGGTGGTTTCACCATCTACAGTGATGCTTCAGGGAAGGGTCTGGGATGTGTTCTTCAGCAGCACGGGAAGGTAATTGCCTATGCTTCCAGGCAGTTGCGCCCTCATGAAAAGAACTACCCCACCCACGATTTGGAGTTGGCAGCAGTTATCTTCGCTCTAAAGCTGTAGAAACATTACCTGTATGGAGAGCGTGTGGAGATCTTCACCGACCACAAGAGCTTGAAGTACGTGTTCACACAGAAGGAGCTGAACATGAGGCAGAGGAGGTGGTTGGAGTTGATGAAGGACTTCGACATCTCATTGCAGTACCACCCAGGGAAGGCCAACGTAGTCGCCGATGCCTTGAGCAGGTATCCGATGGCTATGTACTTGACGACTGATAGACATTTGTTGGCTGATTTGGAGAGCTTGGAGATTGAGGTATTAGTTCCCGGTACTGAGATTCAGATGTGGGGATTGCAGATACAGTCCGAACTAATGGACAGGATCAGAGCTGCGCAGTACGATGATGAGGCTCTGAGGAGTATCAGAGCACAGGTACAGATAGGATTGTCGGACGACTTTACTATCGCAGATGATGGTTCCTTACGGCACGGCACGAGGATGTGTGTGCCGAGCGGGGAGTTGCGCGAGGAGGTTTTGCAGGAGGCACACCGCTCTCAGTACTCGATGCATCCCGGTGCCAACAAGATGTATCGAGACTTGAGGGAGCACGTATGGTGGTATGGAATGAAGCGCGAGGTAGCACGCTTCGTATCTCGGTGTCTAGTGTGCCAGCAGGTAAAGGCAGACCGGCAGAGGCCAGGTGGTTTGCTTCAACTTTTACCGATCCCAGAGTGGAAATGGGAGCACGTGACCATGGATTTTATTTCAGGGCTTCCATGTTCTCCAGGAGGGAAGGACGCAATTTGGGTCATCGTGGACAGGTTGACCAAATCAGCTCATTTCTTACCTTTCAAGGTGGGCACGTCGACAGAAAGGCTAGCAGAGATGTACGTGCGTCAGATCATTAGGCTTCATGGAGTTTCGATGAGCATCGTCTCGGATCGGGATAGTCGTTTCACTTCCCACTTCTGGAGGAGTCTGCAGGCTAGCTTGGGCACTCAGCTCAAGTTCAGTACCGCATATCACCCCCAGACAGACGGGCAGTCTGAAAGGACTATTCAGACTCTCGAGGATATGCTACGCACTTGTGTTTTAGATCTCGGAGGTTCTTGGGAGGATCATCTGTACCTGGTAGAGTTTGCTTACAATAACAGCTACCAGGCCAGCATCGAGATGTCACCATTTGAGGCTCTTTATGGACGGAGGTGTCGTACACCGTTATCTTGGGACGACGTTGGAGAGAGAGCCTTGCTAGGACCAGAAATGGTCGTGGATGCAACAGAAAAGGTGAAACTCATCAGAGACAGACTGCGAGTGGCGCAGGACAGACAGCGGCATTGGGCCGACAGCCACCGTAGACCCCTTGAGTTTCAGGTAGAGATTGTTGTTTTTCTGGCTTGTGTTTGTTTGTTTAGACTGCGTGTTGAGACTGTTTTGTTTTAGGTTGGCGATCTAGTATTCCTACGGATTTCTCCGACGCGTGGAACGATTCGTTTTGGTAGAGACGGGAAGCTTAGCCCACGCTACATCGGACCCTTCGGTATTCTTGCGAAGATAGGTGCAGTGGCGTATAGACTAGACTTGCCGCCTGCATTACAAGGAGTGCATGATGTATTCCATGTATCGCAGCTGAGACGGTACGTGGCAGACCCTAGTCACGTACTTGATCACTCGGAGATTGAGGTTGGTCTGACGCTCAGCTACCCTGAGCAGCCAGTAGAGATCTTGGATCGCAGAGAGAAGGTGTTGCGGAACCAAACTATTCCTTTGGTTCGTGTTGCATGGAGACATCACTCTCCAGGGGAGTCGACCTGGGAGAGAGAGGACGAAATGCGCGAGCAATACCCGTATCTCTTCTAGACGTGAGGTATATTCCTTTTCAGATTTCATTCTTGTTCTAGTTCAGTCCAATTTCGAGGACGAAATTTCTTTTAGGAGGGTAGACTTGTCACTACCACATTTCCAGATAAGGGCATTTGGGTAATTTTACTATTCTGAATAATTATGTATTAATTAAATTGCTGAGTTTTATAAACTATTTATATATTGTTAGTGATGTTTGGTTTAGGTCAAACCCTAGAACTCATTAGGACAACCCTAATGAGAAAACCCTAATTTGTAAACCTAATTCTAGAGAAACCCTAGAATTCAAATTTGTAGGTTGAACCTCAAACCCTAGACTGACTAAACCTTAGTTAATTAGGTTCTACATAACCTAACCTGGGGGTTTAACCTAAAACTATGTATTAGAAACCCTAACTTGGCTTAATATAAAAGGGAGCCACTCTTTCTTCATGTAGAAAGAAGAAACCCTAGCCTCCATCAAGAAAGCCATCTCCCTCACTCCAGAATTCGGAATTTAAAACCCTAGGATTCCATCCTCCTCCTCCAAAGCAAGGGAAGCAAGGAGCTTTGGTCAAGGAACTTTGGGGAAGAAGAACTTTCATAGGAAAACCATCTTCCTATAGGTAAAACCCTATTTTTATTCAATTATATTCTGTTTTTGTTGATTATTGCCCATTAGGAAACCCACTTGTTGTATGGATCTCGATTTCTAGGGATCCTACATGAAGCCCTAGGAGAAATTAGGGTTTAAGTGTCCCAACATTTGGTTTCCACAATTTTTCGTGAACCCTAACCCTAGGTATTTGTATGTAGACTGATTTCATCTCATACGTATAGATTAAATCTTGATTTTTAGGGTTTCGTTTGGGGTTTTTCATAAGTTCTTATTAGGAGTTCGATTTCAGCACTCCAGGTGTTTGGTGATAGGTTTATTAGGATTTACCTATCTAATCTATTCTAATATTGCACATTTGGATGCATGATATATGTATATATTTATACATATATATATATATATATATATATATATATATATAGGGTTGCGTGATTTGGGGAATTTCTGTGGAGTGCACTGTTCTGGGTGTCGGGTTCAACTGTGCAGAATTCTGTGTGTATTGGGGAGAATTCTGTGCAGTATGTTTTGTGCATATGAGTTATTGGCTGTAGGTATGAGCAGTAAGAAGGGGGGGTTTCAATGGCAGTGTGTATCAGTTTTATCTTGAGTGTGTGTGTTTGTGGAGTGAGTTCCCTAGTATTTCAGTGCAGTAAAACTAAGTACCTGTGTGTTCTCAGTAAGGGGATCAATGTGCAGCTGTGCAACATTAGAACCTGGGTATGTTCAGTCTAGATAGGAGCTGCAGTGAGAAGGGGATTGTTCACTGAAAACAATGAGTTGCAGTAACTTTGGTCTGCGAGTAGGGGTGTTTGGGTTCATTCCTTGGGAACTCGAGTAACAATACCTGTGTGTTCCTATCTATGTGTGCCTATGTATGTGTATCAGTTAGGTGAGTTACAACTGTGTGTATCCTAGAACCTAGTGATTAGTGTATCAGTAATTATGTCAACCTATGAGTGATCAATGTGTATATCAGTATTGTGTGATTACCTGGGTCCATGTGCCAGTGTCTTAGTTGTGAGTGTCCCAGAATTCAGTTGGGCAAGATGTGCTGTGCTGTGTAACATGTGTATGAGTGAGCTGTAGGTAAATTTCAGTGTGTGTCTCAGAAAATTCCCAGGTCAGTGTGTGAATACTGATAGTTTTAGTGATGTGTGTTTGGGGAAGAGAGTGTGTGGCTGTGTTATGTGTAAACAGAACTGTGTGTGTGTATGCAGAATTGATATCACAGTGTGTATGTTAAATACAGTGCTGTGTTACCTTGAGCAATTGAGTTTAGTTGGGGTATGTGTGAGGTAGCTGTGTTAGCTGTAGGTTAGTATATGTTGTGTACCAATATCAGTGTCAGCGTGGAGGAAAACTAGAAGAAGGATGTGTTATTTTAGTATCAGTGTGATATTGATACCCTTTGTTACTGATACTCTCACTTAGCCCTGATACTTGGCCTGATGTTCTATTACAAGGTTCTTTATGCAGAATTATTTGAGAGTAGTGTGCAGTTTACCTGTGAGTGTATGGGTTCCTGATTTCAGTGTATTAAATCTGTGTATGTGCCTGTGTGAAATTCTGTGAGAGAGTTAGAGAGGGGGGGCAGTGAACCAGTGTGCCTGTGACTGTACATGTGTGTGTCCCTGTGCTAAATGCCCAGTGTCATATGTGTGTCAGTTAGGTGAGAGTTTAGCTGTGTCTGTGTATGTGCCTGTAAGTGAGAAACCTGTGTGAGTGCAGTGAAATACCTATGTGTCTGGGTGTATCAGTGAGTGTAGGGTGAAGCTGTGTTGGTTCAGTCAAGCTCAGTGGTTAAGTTTTTGTATAGTGTGGGTGAGGATGTGTAGGTAATGGCTTTTGTTGGGATGTCTAATGGTGTATCAGGGTATATTTGTAAGCCCCTGATTTTTTCAAAATTAGTAAAATTGGGATTTTTCACAATTTTCTGGAATTTTCTGTGAATTTTCTGTAATTAAAATCAGGGTTCTTAATTATTGAATAATTTTTAATTGTTAATAAATAATATTAAAATATTATAAAAATAATATTTTTGGGTGTAAAATGAAAAACTGGACTTAGGGTAATTTTTTTGGAATTTATCGGGCCCCGGACCTATTTTAAATCACCTAAAAACTATTTATTAATTTATTAATTAATTAATTAATTAATATTATTATTATTATTTCTTTATTTCAGCCCAGCCCGGCCCGTTATCCGGCCCGGCCCATTGGGCCGAGCCCAGCCCGCCAGTGCTAGCGGGTCGGGTCGGGTCCGCCTGAACCCGACCCGCCCGGACCCGGACCCGCTCCCCAGCCCCTCTCCCCGCCTGACCCGCTCCCCTCCGCATCCGGCCCACCTCCGTTTCTGCCGCCCGCGCGCCGCCCGACCTCCCCGGAGCACCACCACCCGGCTCCCTCTCTCCTCTCCCCGCCCCTTTAAATTCCCCCTCACCGTCGACCTCTCCCCGCCGTTCCCCTCGACGCCACCTAGCCCCACCGCCCGCTGCAGCTCACCGCCACCTAGCTCCACCGCCCGCTGCAGCTCACCGCCACCACGCTGCCGCCGCAGCTGCTCGCCGTCCACGACTCCGGCGCCCGACACAGCAGCAGCAGCCGCATTAGCAGCCGCCTCCCGTCGGCTTCCGGCGCCGCCCCGCCCGTCAGCGCCTCCGCCTCCCGTCAGCGCCTCCGCCTCCCGTCGGCTTCCGGCGTCGCCCCGCCCGTCAGCGCCTCCGCCTCGCCCCGGCGAGCCGTCCCCAGCCCTCCCCGGCGCGCCTCCGGCCGGCCCCCGCCGTCTACGGCCGGAAAACCCAAACCCTAGCCCTAATTCCCCTCCCTGTGTCGGACACGAGACACAGGACGCAGTGTCCTGTGTCGTGTCGGACACGTGTCAGACCCTGGTTTTCGGGTCCCCTTCAGGTGCGTTTAACTTTCGCCTCGTAGCTCCATTTTTATTTTCGCAAATTGCGTTGTGAAGCCTGTATGACCCTCTCGGTGTCCGGACAAACTGTTCGGGGCATCGCGTCCTGTGGTGATCGCACACCGCGATCCAAAAATAGAAAAAATCAGACCCTGTTTCACCCCGGAACTGAGTACGCCCCGCCAAACGGGACGACTTGGTCGCGTGCGGTCTTCACAGATACGTGCGCATCGTCGATACGGACGTGTGAGTTTTCGTGGAAGCTGATTCGGGTGTGCGTGCACACCGGAATCAACGCGTATCCGCGGACATCGCCCCGTATCCGCCTTTTCTGCAATTTACCCTAACTTCGTGCACACACGTCGGATCGAGACAAAACTTGCGCCATCGGACTCGTAGCGATACGCTGGTCCTGTGGGTCAAGTTTGGTTCGATTCTGAGAACGTTGACGAAATCGCGTGTCGTGGGCCCCACAGGCCTCGCTCGACGGGCGATTTTGTGTTCGGCTCATCGGAATCCAAATCTGGAAGTTCCGTTGGGTTCGTATCAGCGTTCCTGACCTGTTGACACTAAGTTTGGTGAATTTGGAGATCTTTGACCCGGACGCGTTTTCGGTGCAAAGCGGGCCCAACGGCGGACCCCGTTTTGACCCGAAACTGCCGTTTTTGCCCTTGTCTCCAAATTGGACCCAAGGACAGGCGTTTCTAGCTATTTGACATCTTCTGAGCATGATGGTAATGTCTATTTCAGCATTTGGACTCATCTCTGAATATTTCCCCGAAGAACTATTAATCGGATCCAAACAACAGGCAAGTACCTGCACTTCAAGTTTAATCTTTATATTGTGATAGTTAATTCCCTGCCTTACATGTACCATTGATGATTACACGTAGTGCTAGAACACTAGATTTCATGTCTTGTTTTTCATGTCGGGTGGGAGAATATTGAAAGGTATGTAGTTTACCCTGACCCTTGCCATGTTTAATAGCTGTTGGTACACGACTGTCCATCAGCCGGATCTCGATTATTCGTGATTAATAGCCGTCTATGACGGCCGGTTTAACCTTATAGACCCCTACATGCCAACTAGGTATTCTAAATACACAAGTTCACACACATAGTTCTTGTCTTGTTATAGTTCCTATTGTCTGGTTGTAGTTCATTTTTCCTGTCACCTTGTTCCTGTTTTACTCATGTCCCTGTCTTACAGCAATTAACTCTTAGTTATTGTTACTATTTATTTATACATATCCTCAACATGATACCTGTCAGTTCTTTTTAATTGTCATGAATATTTAGTTTAATCTTGTTGTGCATTGTGTACTTTGCTCCTTTCCTGACTGGATCCGTTGTTTTAGGCGATGATGAGGACCTTGCCCCTACTTTTGTGGCCACTGTGAGTTAGCAGGTGACACATCTGAGGAGCCTGTTCCTATCCAGGAGGCTACTTCTGCAGAGTAGTCAGCAGTAGCTGCTTATTTATTTCCTTTCAGCATATACTCGGGTTTGTCCCCGATTTATCTTCTGGCTTTGTATTAACTGTGGATTTGATTGTCACAGATTAAATATTATGAAATCTTGGCATTCCTATTTCCTGTGATTATTCTTGCATGTTTGTTATTGCGGATGAGATAGATACTTATTGACCCCAGAAAATGACCTAGACAGCGTACTACCGCCGACACTGCGGCGTAGGCTGGACGTGCCCACGCACTCGTGCCCGAATAACCGGGTGCGGGTCGTGACAATATTAGGGAAATAGAAATGTATATAGTGTCAGGGATCATGTAATACTAGTACAATAAGATAGCATCTTATAACTATGCACAAGGATTTTATAACCTACTAGTATCTAATATAGCTAGTAACAGCAGATATTGGTAGTTATTTTCTATCTTAGAAGTATGTTATAGAATCAACTAGTGGGCCTAGCCAACTTAGTGTAGACTGAGCCAAAGACCTAGAAATGGCCTAACACCCTCATTTCAACTTAGCTAATCACTTTTATCATTCCAAACACCATTTAACATTGATATCTTATATATAGGTCATTGTGATCCCACTTTGGACATCGATCATCACACTTTGCTCAGGACCACAGGCGAGTACATTCTCTGACAGTTTTCATTGTTGATTATTTCTATAAATTGTAGTGTATTACATACTTGATTCCGACACTATGGATACACGGGTTAGCACCCTAGATCCCCATCATGAGGAGTCGTGATTGGAATCCATCGTGCTAGCTGGGGGATGGGGAACTATTAGTAGATTATGTGATCATAGCCAAACTTATCGTGCATCATAGCTCACCCCACTTCTCACGTCGGGTGCGGCCTGACCATCATCATGCTTCATAGCTGTTATATATGATTAGCCTGACCATTACCATGCATCATAGCTAACCATATGGTTAGCCTGACCTTCAAGAATCATAGCTAATCATATATAACCAGCCTGATCTAGTCCCAAGCCGATCACATAATAAACTAATATTTCAAGCACTTAGCTAGATGTTTATTCTTTATTCAGATTCACTTGTTCTAGCATTCACTGTTTATTGTTCATTGCTAGATGCTCTATTGCCTATTTCATTTCTCCTGTACTTCTCATTTTCAGCATATACTTTCATCTTGTATTTCTTACACTGTTTATAGTCTTTGTCAATTTAATGAAACTGCTGTTAGTGCTTGTGCTTCGCTCCAATCCTGACTGGATAATATTTTTCAGAGGACCTGGAGAACTTTTGCCCCACTCATTACGGCCCAGGATTATAGGGAGATTTCACTCCAGAAATCCCGGAGGAGTTGCCTATCCAAGAGGAGATCTTGCCTGGCTGTACTTAGATTATTTTTCTGCATTTATTGTTTTAGACTGAGACTGAGTTGTATTTATTATTTTGTGACTTTGTGAGGTCAGCTAGACCCAGGATTTGAGTTGGACTTTGTGGTTGGTTTTTTTTTTTTATAGAACTCTTTTCTATTCTCATCGTGCCTATTATTTCTTATAGCTTGTGATTGAGTATATTATAGAACTGTGGATTTTTATCATTGTCCTCCGTGCGGAGTTGAGACTATTGACAGGATATATTATGTTTGTGACCTAGACAGCGTTCTACCGCCGATGCTGCGACGTAGGCTGGACGTACCCACGACTCATGCCCAAATTCCGGGTGCGGGTCGTGACACTTCTCTTACGGAAAAACTTGTAGACGCCCAAAACATATGCACATGGACTTTAATGTGCAACTGATGTTATTGTGTGAGTGGAAATAATTGTAACTATGGTGCAGAATTCAAGGCTTAGTCCATTCTTGTATCATACTGTTATTTGACCAATACAGAAAGATTCAAGTCGAAGCGACATCTATCCTAATGCATGATGGACAGTCACTGTGGGGAACGCTCAACCCATATATTGAGATATGTAGGGAATTGTTGGTGTTTTTGTCTTTGGACTATGAAAGATAGTCTCACATTGGCTACACCTCAAAGTGGGTATCTCAATATAATGTTTTGCTTGTGTTGAGGTGTGCACATGGGGTGTGGTGAGGCACATGGGTGCCATGTGGGGATATTTTATTAGGATAAAAAATGATTAACTCCTCAATGTAAGTTTTTAAGATTTTTGTCATGATCTTGGAATTTATTCCATAGGAGCTAAGCCCCAAAGGGGCTTAGCGACTCGGACTCTGGCTCAAGGGCGCAAAGTGGCGCTTTCTTGGCACACTTATGAAAATATAGAGTTTTTAATTCAGATCTGATTTTGTGCAATTTGAATTAAATTTGTCATTATCTTTTTGTAACCGGCTTAGGTGGCTAGGCTCCTCTATAAATACTCTCCTTTCAGCCCTCATAAGAGAGATATTCGAGAGAGAGAGAGAGAGAGAGAGAGAGAGAGAGAGAGAGAGAGGTTGTTGCGCCAGCAAGAGAAGTCTAGGAGTTCGTGCGAGTCCAGGAGGGAGGTGACGCGAGCGTTTCAGAAGTTCTTCGAGAACTTGCTGGTTTCTGGGAGCAGATTGCAGATAGGACGAATCTTGCTTTGAGCACCGATCGTTTTAATCACCCTAGTAGGAGTTCTCTTCTGATTTTTCTTCTTGTTCTCCTTGGTCGATTTTATCTCGTTGTAGCGTATGCGAACGTAAAGAGAAGAACAATTTTATTTGTTGTAGTAGTTTTCTTTTCTTTGTAGTCAATTTGTAACATGTTCTTGGAGGTGTGCTTCTTAGGAGTTGTGCATCACTTGAAAAGAGACTCTTGCGAGTTTCTGGTAAGACCACTTCTCTCTTGGCTTTTGTGATTCGTTGGAATTGAGTTCTTCAGAGAAAAAAAACTAGTTGCCAGAAGCTCTGTGTCTCGATGACATCTTGGGTTCTAGTAGAGTGCGTACTTTCAGATCTCATTTGAAATCCTACTATTGATCCGTGTTCTATCATCTCTGATCCACCTCGGAACTAACAGCTAGTGCAACCTAAAGGATGAGAACTAATTACTAGCCAATGTCGACCGAGATGATCCTGATGTCTACATGTCTCTTTCCCCAAAGTTAGGTGCGTGCCAGGATCGACGGTTGTTTGTGTGATTTGTCCAACACATCAATAGGAGATGTGCAAAGGTACATTGAATCCGACGCTAAGCTTAGTGTGTACTACGATTTCGATTAGTACTAAGATATGCGCGCATTACAGTTATATCTAAGTGCAAGAATTGATGGCTTGCCCGAAAAAATACCGAACCAAACCATACTAGAATTTATATGGAAGAGGTGGACATGATATATATGGTGGAATAAAATTGATCAAACCTTTTGATTAAAATGCTCCTGCCTGAGCGCATCTCTAACCATATTGTCTTGTTTTGTGTTCTGATTCCTATGTGGCATGAGGTACAAGACAATATCTTTCTTATGTGACGAAATTGTATTAACACGAGACAATGAGATAGAAAAGTATTCTCCAATACAAAAGTATTGAGAAGACAATAAAATTTACTTTTTTCAACTTCTAAGACAATTTTTTCACTTATTCCTTTTTTATATAATTATTTTTATTCATAATTGATGATTTGGAAGTAAAGTATTGTGAAGTCCATTGTCTAAATCTAGACAACCAACTTCACATTATCTTTGACATGTCATTGTCATGTCAACTTCACAATTTATTTTATATTTGTATTGAATTTTTTTTGATTAAAATATATTTTCTTTGTCTAAATATATTTTAATTATAATTTATTATGAATATATTTCTACTATTTATAAAAAGTCTTAAAAATGCTAGCCGCCTAAGCTGTACGTATATCCTCACATAATTAAAAATTAAATAAATTTTAACTAATTGTTTAACTACATAATGTTATATAACTATAATTAAACACCTCTTCTAGCTTATGAGGTTAAGATGTGAGGCATTTTTCTTGGTTGGTCAAGTTCAATTTCCCACGACGTTATTTATAATAAATTAACTTTTTTCCAACATTTTTTTAGGTAATATTTTTTTAAATAAATGGTTGAGTATTTACAAATATATAACTATAATTAAATACCTCTTCTAGCTTATGAGGTTAAGGTGGAAGACATTCTTCTTGGTTGCTCAAGTTCAATTCCCTATGACGTTATTTATAATAAATTAATATTTTTCCAACAATTTTTTTTTGTTAATATTTTTTTAAATAAATAGTTGAGTACATACAAACAGTTTAGACGGCTCACTTTTGAGCCGTTATGAAGTCTCTTTATAAGAGTAGAGATTGTGATCATATAAATTCTCTACATGCCAAGTGAAAAGATGCCAAACTTAGGGCATAATCTATGCCCTTACATTCTTAACTCACAAGTTTTTAAATTACATGAAACATATATTGTTATGTATACCATTAATTAATTAATGATTCAAAAGAAGATCAAGAAGGATGTTGTCTTCTTCTTCTTTACAGACGATCTCTAGAACAAAGAAGATCAAGAGAACAGTTAAATGTGAAGGGAAAGGGGAAGAAACATTTTGGTGTAGATACATAACTAGCTTGCTTCGAGTGACAAATGTATATATAGCTAGGGTTTCATGCAATAATTGGTAAGTGCCCACTTGTTACTCTCTAGGAGAGTAATACATTGAGAAGATTTAACATCCCTTCGCTGTTTTTGCTGTAGTAGACAAACAAGAAGAGGAAATACAAAACCTACAAAAATAGTAAACACATATTAGGAGAAATAGTCAAAATATGTATTTGAACTGACTTATATATTGAATTTTAATAGAAAATTAGTATTAAGCGTTGAAATCAGAACGGCCGGCTTTGTTCATGTTTCTGTGTTTATGAAATTTATACGCAATTGGCACACTATCAAGAGAAATGTCTTATGAACGGCGCATGTTCTCTAGCGCTATGGCCATATGCATGCACTGCACCTGAGCCCCATGTCATACAAATAGTGTGCTGGTTCAAAAATATTGCTCCGGTATCAAACAGTACTGGCCAAGTGTACATCTTGAGTTAATTCTTTTTCTTTTTGTTGTGTTCCTTTTGTTGTCATTTGATGGTGGTAGCTTGGAGGTAAAGGTACTCCATAGTTCCTGTTTGATGATGCTCCAACTATTAACCAAGAACAAAAAAAAAAAAGGACAGAGAATGGTTAAAGATGTATATTAAGGTTTAGAACTTATTAAAGAGTACAATTCTAATGCAGAAAAAGAAAAACGGTAGCTAACAAATAATTTGACCAAGGAAACCAAGAGGAAAGGTGGTAATTACAATGACATAACTATTTTTCTTCTTCTTTTCTTTACAATTGTTCTTCCTAAAAAAAATATCGGCGAACCGATCGAATAAGTCGTCCAGTCGTCGCTAAACCCATATAGTGATGACTAAACGACACATATAGGGCCTCGACAAACCGCGAGTCACTACGGATGAGATGTTGCTGAGTCGTCGCACCACCAACATCCTAACGACGTCAAGGTGACGAACATTTAATGATGTTCAAGCAGTGTCCCAACTTTTTTGCGGGCCAGAATCCGCAAATGCGAGGAGGTCAAATAGGTCACTACAAAAATACAGAATAATGACGGCCGAGTCTGTCGCCAAGATGCCGCTAAATAGGATTAGTTCCGTCTTGGCAACGGAAACAAGCAAATTTTGGGTGTCGGTAAATGCCCCGTAACTATCTTTTTTCGTCGCCGAGTAGTCGAACCTTTGACGACATATCGACTACCTGGCGATGTACAACTTTGCGATGACTTGTTGTCAAACCGACGACGGACGAGCCTGAGTCGGCTTAGAGACGGACAAGCGGCATACTTGTCATCTATTTGGTGACGTACAGGCGGCATATATTATATTTTTGATACTAAAACTAGTGTCTGATACCGCTGGATAACGGTTTTTGTCACCTATACGTCGCATCGACGTCTAGTTAGTGACGTACATGCGACGAATATTGGATTTATGATACTAAAACAAGTTTTTGCATACTCACTGGACGAATGCGGGACGACGACTTAATGTGTCACCAATGTGTCGTATAGCCGTCGCTGAACATCTCTAAACCATCGCCTACCTGAGAATTCTCAGGTAGCGACGACTATGGACGTTGGCTAGTAGTCGCATAAGAGTCGTCGTCCGTCGTTAAGTTGCACAGAACTGAAAAAATAATAATTTTAATTGCAGCACTCATATCACATACATACTATATACAATCTCTCAATCACAGTATATCAACCACCTAGCACACCCCGTCGTAGAATTTTCATCTATTCAGACCTTTAGCGACACAAAACGCATGATGGAATCACACAAAAGACAAATAAATAATCCATAAAAATATATAAATATTACAACAATATATATCTCACATAAAATACACTACTGGGAGTGCACACACACACACACACACACACACACACACACACACACACACACACACACACACACACACACACACACATATATATATATATATATATATATATATATATATATATATATATATATATATATATCACATAAAAGACAACATGAATGCTTTTCGTGCGGACGTTGTGGAGAAGACCAATCCACCGCCAAGGTGGTCCAGATACACGATATGGGAAGAGGTAAAAGATTTATCAAATGCTATCGAAGAGCCTGCTAAGGGGTACAAGTGTGACAGATTTGGTCGCACCCATAACTGGACGAAGAGGAGTATATTCTGGGATTTGTCATATTGGAGCACCAATATGATCAGACATAACCTTGATGTCATGCATATCGAGAAGAATATGTTTGATTATAAAATTAAAACTGTAATAGAGGTAAAACGGAAGACAAAAGATAATCCGAAGGCCAGGTTGGACTTAGAAGAAATATGTAGACGTCCTGCGTTGCATTTGATAGAGGAGGAGAATGGAAAGTTAAAGCAGCCTAAGTCAATTTTCTTACTGGAGAAGGAGGATAAATGGAGACTTTGTAGGTGGATTCAGGGTCTAAAATTTCCAGACGGGTACGTGTCGAACTTGAGAAGATGCGTCAACCTCAAGGAGAACAAACTGGCGGGTATGAAGAGACACGATTGTCATGTATTCATGGAGAGGTTAATTTCGATCGCATTTCAGAAATTCTTACCGCAGGTCGTTTGGAATCCATTGACAGAGCTCAGCATATTCTTCAGAGATCTTTGTTCTACTAAGTTGCTCGTCGATCGTCTATAAAAGAAAGAGAAAAAATATTGCGGTAATACTGTGCAAGCTCGAGAAGGTATTTCCTCCTGGATTCTTCGACTCCATGGAGCATTTGCCAATTCATCTTTCCTATGAGGCACCTGTTGGTGTACCTGTCGGTTATTGGTGGATGTATCCGTTCAAGCGGCATCTGAATTACCTAAAGAGAAAGGTAAAAAATAAGGCACGGGTTGAGGGCTTTATTTGTGAAGCTTATGTTCTCGAGGAGATTACAAACTTTTGCTCAACGTATTTAAAATCTCATGTTGCTACTAATAGAACAAGAGCTCCAAGAAACGACGACGGATATCAGGAATCTAATGATGCAATACTGAAAGTATTTAATGTGTCCGGAAAGCCTTCAGAAAAAATGAAGAAGAGATATTTGAATGACGACGAGCTAAGGGCTGCTTAATTATATATATTACTCAATTGCGACGAGGATGAAGTGGATAAGCTAGAGGGGTAAGTAATTAATACATCCACGTTTACGTCATCTCAATGTAATAGTATAAGCTAATATTATGCTACTAATTAGCGGTTGCTTCGTTATTTTTAAGCACATATAATGATGAGCTGAGGTCGGTTAGACCCTATATAACAGACGAAGAAATAGAACAAGAAATAAGACATCATTTTACTTCTTGGTTGAGCACATATGTAAGGAGCTCGGTAATTACTTTTTCTGTATGCACTTGCACAATAAATAACATACTATTGCTACTTTGGTATTTAGGTCTATCGTCTAATAACACCCGAGACTGAGTCTATTAGAACTCTAACCAAGGGATCAATTACTGCCGTCAAATATGGCAAAGTTACTGTGTGAATGGGTTTAGGTTCAAATCAACAAATATTCCGATCAGAGACAGCTTTTTGGATCTTGATTCCACGAAAAATAGTTGTTTGTGTATCAAATCTTCGAACTACAAATACGTCGATCCAGGCAATAATTTCTTTGACATCTTAGAGAGATTGTGGAGTTGACATATAATTATGGCACAAAATCTGCTAAGATCGTGCTATTCAAGTGTGAATGGTCAAGATCAAGGTTAAAAAATTGACAAGCATGGTCTTGTGGATATAAACTACAAGTGTAGATATCAAGGCTACGAACCATTTGTCCTATCAAGTCAGGCTCAGCTCGTGTACTTCACAACTTATCCTAGACGGGGGACAACGAGGCCGAAATGGTGGGCAGTATGTAAGACTAAAGCTAGAAATACCTTTGACATTGACGAAATAGCTTATCAGGAGAACGGTCTACCTCTTGTAACAAACATTATAGATATGGACTCAACGGAAGTTACTCATTACATGATTAATAATGTAGAAGAGGTAGAATTATCCGAAGAGGAAGACGAAGACGAAATAGATGAAAGTAAAGATGAGGAGGAAGAGGAAGAGCAGGACGAGGAAGGCGAACAAGATAAATTTTCTGAAAATGATTGAACATAAATAAATTTATTTGGACTTGTGACATGTATTATATTTTGACTGTAGAATGTACTATCAATTTAGACTTGTGACACTACTAGTTATTTATTGTGCAATTCTATAAATGCTGTGAGATATGCATAACATTTTGATTGTAGAATGTACTATATATTTGTTTATTTGTTCTATCATCATATATTGTTACCAGGTATGACAGGACGATGCAGAGCGTTCGGCAGGTCACGAAGTAGACAGAGTGCTCCTCCGGTACAGCCTACTATTGGTTGTGGATCCTCGGCGCCAAGTACTCCAGTATATCGACCAGTCACATCTCCGACTGCGACGACGTTACGTGGCAGCACTCCTGGGATGAGTAGTTCTAGGCCTAAAACTACTCCCTCGTCCAACGTTCCTCCTGCTGACGGAACCATGGAGACAGATGAGCATATGGCAGAGGTTGAGACGACGCCGTCCCAGCATCAGCGAGATCCTCCATGCGCACCTCCGGATGAGACGAGGACGGAGAATTGGGCCGACGGTACAAAGTAAGTCAATTAGTTGGTTTAGCATCATATATATTGTGTATTTTTTTTATTCATCATATATTCACTTTTTCGATAAAAATAATTATCTCTGTATAGATATCGTCTCTCATCGGTACAGAGACGCCTGTGCCACTTTTCGAGGTACAACTATGGTGGCCCTTGGATCAACTACTCTGATGCTCCGGATGAGAGAAAGGTGTTCTGGTTTGCGCACTTCAAGGTAAAAGTATATTTGATTTTAATATCTATCATCTATTTTATGCATATTATATAACTTAATAAATTACTTCTTGTAGCAAATGTATTTCTATCCACCGCACCGGGCCGAGTTGATCGAGCAGATATTTCTTGTCGTTGCCGCCAAGCTGATCCGTGATGCTTTGGATGACCAGAAGGCTCGTGATCGCGAAGGAAAATTGATCCAAGGTTGGATCACGCCTGAGCAGTGGACTGCGATGAGGGCTAGATTCGACGATCCGAGGTACAAAGAAAGGTCTGAGAAGGCCAAGGCGGCTAGGAATAAGGCAGCAAAGTGGTGTGGTGACTCGATTCTGATGACAAAATATTTTCGTCATTTGGTATATTTTTTATTTCAGATATATTATTTTAATACAAGTACGATAAAATGGTAATAGGATAAAATATTTAATTTCAGTACTAAATAATATATTTTTAACAGGTAAAGAGGGGTGATGATGCCAATATGGTGACCGTTTTCCTGGCCACCCATTGAAAGGACGGGAATGACATTGATGAGAGGGTCTCGCAGACCTATGTAAGTATTACTTTACTTTTCTTTTAATTTTAATATAACTTAGGAAATATGCAAATAAATATCCATGTAGTTAGTAATAAGTACCTTAGACACATTAGCAATTATCGAGTATCCAAACTTTTCTAGGCCGAGTATCTTAGGTTGCGTGAGCGAGCGACTGCTAGTGCACCTACAGCGGGAGAGGCTGGTACTTCTTCGCAGCCCTCTCCAGCTCCGTCGGCGGACGAGCTGTGAGAAATACGTCGCTAATTATGTCACTAAATAAGTCGCTAAATACGTCGCTGAATATCACTAAATTGCTGACATGGCAGTATTTGCCAGGTCAATAAAACGTCGCTAAATGTGTTGCAAAACGTCGCTAAACAGAAAAAATTTAGCGACATTTAGCAACGTTTAGCGACACAAAACACATCACTAATTTAGCGACGTTGCGTCGCTAATATGAAAAATATTAGCGACGCAAATACGTCGCTAGAAAATGTCGCTATAGTGACATTTTGAGACATTTTTTTTGTCAGCGACTAGCTTAAACGCGACTTCATTGAAACGTCGCTAATTACGTCGCTAAATTATTTTAGTGATATTTTTAGGCCATTTAGCGACGTTTTCAGACGTCGCTAATTTGACTTATTATGGTAGTGTGTACAACTACTTTAGACAGGAAGACTATTAGATTATTGTTTCAGAAATACGAAAACATGAAAATTTTTTGCACCATTGGGTCGCCAAGACAGTATTCCAGGACTGGAAATTGCGTAGATATGGTAAGAATTGGGTGAGAAATAGCTTTAGAGGTATGGTAAGGCAGAAGAGAAGTGTGTATACTTATATTCAGATTTATTCCATACATTTGTGTCAGAGTCTATCCGTTCACGCATTTGTATGGTCATGGACAACTTATGCACTCGAACGATAGCCGAAACATATATATATATATATATATATATATATATATATATATATATATATATATATATATATTCCAACCCAAAGGATTTAATAGGATTTAGTGGTGAAAAATCTGCCGATTTAAAGTCATAAAATTTATTTCCGTCTGGGACATGGGTCAACACATAGATTTCTTGCTTACATCATCGGCATCGAGCGCACATAGATTCTTGGGACATCATCAAAACTCTTCTCCTTCCAGCTAAGATCAAATGACAATGACAGGAATAAGATCAGAGGAAACAAAAGAAGACACATACTCATGAGGACACCCTACTCGATACGCTTATTAGCCTGCGTTTGTTCTTATCCTCACTGTTTATATTCCACAAACACATACACAAACAAGCTTATAGCTGTACCCCGATCGATTTAACAAACTATAGCAACAATTAGATGCTACGTACTTCTTTGGTATAAAATCCCAGGCCTGTTGACACTCTGAAATCGGTACTAGTTATATGTATGTTTGTGTTAGTCTACACTTGATTTGGAAAACATTAATATAGTTCAACGTCTTGACTATTTCTCCCATTTCTTTTATTGCAAAGATGTCTCTCACTAAAATGGCGATCCCTCTTAGTTGTAGGTATGATGGAAAATGTCAGGCACGTGCCAAATGGGACACTATCAACCCTATATATATACACATTTGCCAAGTTCATAGAGTTGTGTTGCCATGGAGAGGTCCAGTGGACATGACGAGTCTACCTATGAGGAGACTTGTGATTCCGAGGATGCCTCGGGCACGAGAACGCCACCGACAGCTGACGACGCAGAAAGCGATGCCGAGTCATGCACTACTGGATCAGGCATCAATAGCGGGAATGATAACGGCGGGGATGGGGATGGGGATGGGGATGGGGATGGGGATGAGAGGTGGATTTCCTGGAGGACATGGTGTGAAGAGAGTGCAGTGGAGTACGAGACTCGTACGGTCAGCAGCGATGACATGACGAATGAGATGAAGAAGGATGAGTTGAAGGCTAGTAAGTCATTTTGGGAGGCTTGTTTGGCAAATGAGTACCCTGACGAATAGGAAAGTTTTTTTTTTCCCATTTTTTTTTCATTTTGATGTAAGCTACTCATTTTCTTTTTTAATTACAGTTTACAATCCCTTGCAGGAAATGACTTAAGCTAGTTATGTATATGTTACAAAGGTGCTTATTGTGGTACATGCACCTATGATCCTATCCCATCTTACTTTGTTCTTCTTCTTCTTCTTCTCTTTAAAATTTCATCATTAAGATGCAACCTCCACTTCCTCTTCTTCCCTTCAAACGGAGAAGAGCATCTCTTCGCTTTTTTTCTTCTATCAAAAAGAAAAACAAGGCTTAATTTCAACTCGATACCCTTTAACTATTCAAGTTTTTTAATTTGATACCCTAAATTTTAATATTATACCATCATTAGCCTCAAGTCTATTGAATATTTTCAAGTCGATACCTTCCACCAATCTGGGATTAATTTTTCCTTTCAACAAAAATAAATGATAATTTTTTGACCAAATTATCCTCCCATCCTTTCGGGTTATTTGAAATGACTAAATGCGGGACAGTTTTTTTTGTTATTTAAGATTTTTCTTTTTTTCAGTTAATACCGTTAAGGTATTAAATTGTACAATTATAGTTGAGGTTTTAAGTTGTCTAATATTAAAGTTTAGGGTATAAAGTTGGAAAACTTGAATAATTGAGGGTAACAAGTTTAAATTTACCCAAAGAAAAAAAAAATGTAGAACAGTTGACTGCAGTGAAGAGGACCATGAGGATCGCTCATAGTGAATGATGCCAGAAACGTTCGAAGGAGAGAATATCAATCATGGAGATTGTTGAATTGTCGAAAGCAGTTTCGACATAAAGGACGTTGGGTTGAGATTAGGATGGCTTGAGTTGAGAAGCCACAAGAGAAGAGGACCATTTTGTCGATGTTTTGCCAAGATGGTAGCTTTGAATCTGTAGACTTCAGACAGTTGATGGTTTCGTTGATAGAGCAAAGTTTTGTTCGGTAGTCGCGAGGGCCATGATCATGGAGAAAGCTAGTGGTGGCATCTGTACTTGCTTGTATGATCGGTTAGGAATCAAAACCACCATTGGTTTTGACCATGATTGTGACGAAAAGAAATTAGGGTTGTAGATCATAGTTATGCTCTGATACCATAAAAGGTTGTATGACCGGTAAGGATACGTTTATGTTGTATTCCTTGATCATATGGATGTATAGATTTACGACATTATTTGGTTACACTCTGTGAGCATGAGCAAGTTGTGATTAATTCTACTTGCAACGTAATTCGAATCAGTTTACTTAATTAGGAAGATTTGAATAAGAGAAATTTAGGTACCTTGACGACCGAGGATTTTAGGTGGACCCATTGAAGGAAGAATGCTCAGTGCAAATTTACAAGGATTTTCATCAAACAATCCTAATAGTTGGACTAATTTGAAATAAAATACCTTCCATTTTACCATATATTTGTTAGAGTTAAACCTGTTCAGGAGGTTAAAGAGGTTAAAGAGGTTGTTATTTGGGTTTAAATAAATCATATTCTTTAGGAATGTTGTTATTTGATCTATTCTTATGATTTGTTATAACTTAGTTAAAATATGGTTAGAGAGTGCTACTTTTATGCATTCTGTTAGAGTTGTAAATGGCTATTTAAAGGCAAAGTTTAGTTTGAACAATCACAGATTATTCTGATCAAGAATCAAATACTCCTCTTGTCTTACATTTGGTATCAGAGCTATGGCAACCAACGACGAGCAAAGTCCCACGATACCGACACCTATGAAGGAGACCTCATTTACCTTCAAGTACCCCATGCTGACACGGACCAACTACGCGGATTGGGCTCTCTTAATGAGAGTCAACATGCAGGCGCAAGGACTGTGGGAGGCGATCGAACCCGGGTAAGCCGACTACCGTTGTCCGTCATACTCCGTGCCGTACCGCCAGAGATGCTGCGGACAATGGCAGTGAAAGACACTGCCATGGACGCATGGGACGCTGTAAAGATGATGAGGATGGGGGTCGAGCGCGTGCGCGAGACAAGGCGTAGAAATTGCACGCCGACTTCAAATCAATGAAGTTCAAGGACGGCGAGTCCGTCGAGGACTTCGCGATGCGGATCACGGGACTCGTCAACGACCTGCAACTACTCGGCAATGAAATGGACGACGAGAAGGTAGTTAAAAAATTCCTTCGAGTCATTCCATCCAAGTACACGCAAGTCGCCATATCCATTGAGACTTTAGTGGATCTCTAGACGCTGTCAATTGAAGAGCTTATCGGTCGGCTTCTAGCCGTCGATGAGCCGTACGATCTTGGCGGCAACTACGGTGACATAAGTAGCTGCCTTCTCCTCTCCGAAGAGGAGTGGCTCGCTTGCACTAAGCAGAGGAAGCAAGACAAGGCCTACTCCGACGACGGTAAAAGCTGTGGTCGCGGGCACCCAAGACAAGAGGTCGTGGCCGCGGCGACACAAAAAAGGCAATGGCAACGCGTCTGGCGGCACGCGCGACAAGAAGGGTAAGTGCCACAATTGTGGCATCTACGGCCATTGGACGAAGGACTGCCGCAAGCCGAAGCACGATGAGCGGGCCAATCTGACGAAAGCCGGCGACGATGAGCCCGCACTACTGATGGCGCAGGAGTACACGCTCGCTGAGACTACCGTGGGCATGACCAACAATGTCGTACTCGTCGAGGTGCATGCTCAGGTGCATCTGGGCCGTGAGGACGACCACCACGACGAAGCATGGTACCTCAATACCGACGCCAGCAACCACATGACGGGCTGCAAGGAGGTCTTTGCCGAGCTGGACACTGGAGTCACGAGCTCCATCAAGTTTGGTGACGGGTCCGTCATCGACATCTGAGGGCATGGCACAGTGATGTTTACTTCCCAGAACGGCGAGCACCATGCCCTCTCCGGCGTCTACTTCATCCCGAAGCTACGAAGCAATATTATCAGCCTTGGGCAGCTCAATGAGAACGGCTGCCAAGTCTTGATCGAAGGCAACGTGCTCTCGATTTGAGATCGTCAACAATGCCTCCTCGTCAAGGTAAAACATGCCCGAAACCGACTGTACATTCTATCTCTTGATATTGTACAACTAGTGTGTTTAGCAGCATGACTCAATAACGACGCATGGCGGTGGCATGCACGGTTCGGCCACCTCAATTTTGAAGCACTCCGGAAGTTAGCTCACCGCAACATGGTGCACGGGCTACCACATATCGAACACGTGCAAACTGCGAATGCTCCATACTGATCGTGGGGGTGAGTTCACATCCGTAACATTTGGCGAGTATTGCGTGGGCCGCGGCATCAAATGGCAACTCACAACGCCGTACTCACCATAGTAGAACAACGTCGTCGAGCGCCGGAACGAGACGGTCGTTGCGATGGCGCACAGCCTTCTGAAGGTAAAGGATATGCCCGGGAAGTTCTGGGGCGAGGCGGTCATGACGGCTGTCTACATCCTCAATCGCTGGCCGATATAGGGTTTCGACGGCAAGACGTCGTACGAGGCATGGCACGGACACAAGCCGACGTGCACTTCCTTCGCACCTTCGGCTGTGTCGCATACGTTAAGGTGGTCAAGCTGAACTTACAGAAGCTAGAAGATCGCAGCAAGCACATGGTCTTCATCGGCTACGAGCCCGGTACCAAGGCATACCGGGTATACGACCCTGCCAACAAGTGCGTGAACGTCACATGTGACGTTGTCTTCGACGAGGAAGCCAAGTGGGACTGGGACGTACAAGACAACGTAGGTGAGACATTTACTGTTGAGTATACTATGATCCCCATACCACATGTTGAATACGCAGGCACGCCGGTGCACGGGGGTGGCGATCCATCATCACCAGTGGCACTCAGTCCTGGGCCGTTGACGCCGGCATCCGGGGCAAAAACATCCGACTCGGTGGTACAAAGTGGAGTGAAATTTGTCTCGCTACCCACCAATGCCTCGGCCATGCTTGATGCCGATGACGACGGACCGCGCAGGTACAGGACCTTGGCGAGCTTGCTTGACACGACCATCGTCCGCGAGCTCGATGCCGACGAGCTGCTCCTCATGGTTGACGAGGAACCTGCCACTTTCTTTGAAGCCGAGAAACACAGTGTTGGCGCTAAGCGATGCTCGAGGAGATGAGCTCCATTGAGGAGAACCGTACATGGCACCTCGTAGACCTCCCAACCAGCCACCGTTCGATCGGTTTGAGGTGGGTCAGCTCAAGAAGGATGAGCATGGCGCCGTCCTCAAGCATAAGGCGCGGCTCATGGAAAAAGGCTATGTGCAAAGGCAAGGAGTGGACTTCGAGGAAGTGTTCGCACCGGTTGCTCGCTTCGAGTCCGTCCGTTTGTTGATCGCACTCACCATGCATGAGGGGTAGGCATTGCACCACATGGACGTGAAGATGGCGTTCCTCAACGACGACCTCAAGGAGGAGGTGTACGTCGCCCAACCTTCCAGCTTTGTTGTCGAAGGACAGGAGCATAAAGTGCTCAAACTTGACAAGGTACTGTATGGGCTGGGACAAGCACCGAGGGCTTGGAACACCAATCTTGATAGTTGCCTACTGTCACTTGGTTTCCACCGGAGTGCGCAGGAGCACGCTATGTATACACGCGGCAAAGGTCCAGCTCGCCTACTTGTGGGTGTGTACATCGACGATCTCATCATCACCGAGATGGACTCACAAGAGATTGCCAAGTTCAAGGAGGAGATGAAGGCCTTATTCAAAATGAGTAACTTGGGATTGCTCAGCTTCTACCTCGGCATCAAGGTGCAGCAGTCCAATGGCTTCATTACCCTCAGTCAGGAGGCATATGAGCTCAAAATCTTGGAGAAGAGTGGCATGGTGGATTGCAACCCGTGCCACGTCCCCATGGAACCGAGGTTCAAGCTAAGCAAGGTGAGTTCAGCCCTTTCGACTGATACCACATCCTACAGGAGCATCATCGGGAGACTGGTACTTGGTGCACACACGCCCAGATATCTCGTACGCGGTGGGCTACGTGAGTCGGTTCATGGAGAACCCGACCATCGAACACCTTGCTGCCTTTAATCGCATCATTCGCTACGTCGCTGGCACACGTCACTTTGGCTATCGCTACGCAAAGAAGGTGGAGGAACCACGGTTGATCAGCTACAGCGACAGTGACATAGCAGGTGACATCGACACCCGCAAGAGCATAACTGGCATGTTATTCTTCCTCGATCGTAGCCTTATTAGCTAGAAATCTCAGAAGCAGAAGGTCATGGCATTGTCATCCTGCGAGGCCGAGTACATTGCCGCGACAACGGCGGCATGCCAAGGCATTTGGCTTGTAAAACTCCTTGGTGACTTGAAGAACAAGGAGGCCGGCAACGTCATGCTCAAGGTAGACAACAAGTCCGCCATCTCCCTCAGCAAGAATCCCATCTTCCATGACCGGAGCAAACATATTGATACAAGGTATCATTTTATTTGGGAGTGCGTCGAGAGAGGGAAGGTTGAAGACCAGTACATCAACACTGAAGAGTAGCTCGCAGACATTCTTACCAAGGCGCTTGGGCAAGTCAAGTTCATTGAGATGAGACAGAAGCTCGGCGTCATAGAGGTGAATCTCATGCAACAGACTTAGGGGATGATTTGTTAGAGTTAATCATGTTGAGGAGGTTAAATAGGTTGTTATTTGGGTTTAAATAAATCATAGTCTTTAGGAATGTTGTTATTTGATCTATTCTTTTGATTTTTTATCACTTAGTTAAAATATGGTTAGATGATGCTACTTTTATGCATTCTGTTAGAGTTGTAATTGGCTATTTAAATGTCAATTTGAGTTTGAACAATCACACAGTTATTCTGATCAAGAATCAAATACTCCTCTTGTCTCTCTTGTCTTACAATATTCACTAAAAAAATACAAAAATATAGCGACGTCGGCCGAATCCGTCGTCAAGTTGCCGCTAGGAAATAATAGCGGCGACCTGATGGCGGATGTAAGACAGATATGATACATCGGAAAACGATCTGTTACTATCAAGATTCTGTCGCCAAACAGTCGAACTTTCGACAAATGGTCGACTACTTGGCGACACCATTTAGCATGGCTTCTTGTGACATTAGTGATGGATGTCATTGGCATCATCTTGGTGATGAACATATGACTAATTAGCTCCTCACTCGATGTACTCAACAGGGGAAAAACAATTTATTTGACGTCTAGTTGGCGACAACTTAGCGACGGATAAAAGTTCCTGATATTGAATCTAGTTTATGATACTCTCTTTGCAATGGATTCCGGTGCGTACATATATTCTCCTGTACAAATTGTTGGAGATTTGAAAGTGAAATATCCATAAAACCTATGAATGGCTCAGAAGTTTGTTCAGTTTTTGCTAAAAAGAAGAATAATAAATATGTAGAATTGCAAAAGAGAGAAAAAGAGAAAAGTATCTTTGAAGAGTCTTTACAAAAGGTAGACCGATGGTTTAATACTTGAGGTTTGTTGGCTGAGGGTGGACAAAAGAAAGAAAAGTAAAGAACAGGCGATCAACTCAAATCATTAATTCTGAATTATGTACGTAATAAAGAAAATATGTTATAACTAAATGTAGCTATTGCTGGCAACAATAGGAGCTTGATCGTCTTCGTGTTGGTGATAATTACAGACCAGCTGATTTGAGAAACATGGTGTTTGATGGCAAGAATATTGGAGGAAGGAGATGCTGATTTTATGATTTGATACAGAATGCTTTTCGAAGATTCGAATGTTCGTGAGGATATATATACGAGGATATGGAAGTAGTAATATTTTAGTGCACCCTGGTGTTTCTTCAGGTGGTTTATGTTTTTGAGAATGCATCGAGTTAATATATATATATATATATATATATATATATATATTGAATTAGTAGTTTGCGTATGTGTAGACGTTTCTAGATCGAAATATGCTTTGCCTCCTTCAGAAATCACAAGTGCTTAGGGTGCATTTGATTGCAACTTCAAAATTATGTGAAAAATAAACTAAATTTACGAAATTATTTTACTAAGAAAAAATTCTATTCAATTTTAATTTTTTTTTCATAATGACGTTGTTTGATTACAATTATTTTCTTGTGGAAAATCAAATAAATTTTCATGAAAAACTTAATTTAGATATTTTATTATCATTTTTTCAACGAAAAATAGTTTTTCATGCAAAATAATATTTTATCATTTGATTGCACTTTTTCTATAGAAATTTAACATTTTCTATTAAATTTTTATATATATTTTCAAGCAACTTATAATGAATAATAAATATAAGAAAGCTCATAATGAGCCTCAAAATCAAGAAATATAACAAAATTAATCAAATCAAGATTATATCCATCATTGAAATGCTCATAAAGTCAAGTCAACAATGAAATACTAATAAAGTCCAGGTCAAAGTTAAAAATATCTAACACATTCATCATTCTAAGATGCTAAAAAAATCATCAACAGCGGAAATCCTGTCCAAGCTTATGTTGGACCCATGATCGCCGAAACTCTTCATCTGTGATCTCAAGAAAGATCCAATGTTGTTGTAATCAATGAAGGACATAAAAGATAAACTGCTCGACACAAGAATGCTGTAATGTAAGTTTACATAAAAAATGAACTAATATCACGAAAGTTACCTTACATGCTTATAACACTAAGAATATAATATTGAATGTCGGTACAAATATGAAGTGCAACAGTACACAGAAACTATGAAGGAAATACTTCATATGCAGGAGATATAATAGTGATAAAAGATCATCGATTTATCAAATGGTGGTTTGGTGCCACAGGACCACGAGAATGTCAGTACGTTGGAACATGCGGGTCACCAACCAGAATAAGAAATAAGTATATCTATATGTAGAACAAGAAGATCGATTATGCATGCGAATGTTTTACTTATATTTTTTTACCGTGAAATTTATGCTTTAAGATTGTATTGCATGGACGTTGCATGGTCATGGACAACTTGTGCACAAGGTTTGATAAGTTTTCTTGTACGAGATACACCGGGACACCGGGATCGTTCGACCTAGGAGAAAACATAGTGCTTTGGTAGCACGAGGTATAAGCGAGACATTCATTAAGGATCGCCACCTTCTTGAATGATGTTTTGCACACTCTTCGAAGTCCTATATGGCATGTCCCTCATGATGCATAAATTAGTAACACCAATAAATCTCATATAGTTAGGCTGCATACTGACAAAAAAAAAATTGCAAGCTTAACAGATCTTACACAGGAATAAAATTTGTTACTTCATCCTTTATATCTAATCCTTGTCTTGCAGGGATATGACAAGTGGGTTGTTGGTAAGTAATCGCCGATAAGCGATATATAATGTCTTTCTTATATTCAATTTATACTACTGAACATGTAACATATTTTCACTATGCTGCTAGATATCCTGAACTGTTAATTGATCCTAGTCCCTAATAGAAATATCACACATCTAATATACATGATTCACAATATTACTTAGTGTTGGTTTATGTGAGTGTGCTAGTTCTGCTCACCAGTACGCGATATGTACTGACCCACGTTTGTGGGCATCCCCGGGTACTTAGTTGTGGGGAGTGGCTTGAACTGTCTCGAGGCATTGAAGATTTATTAGGCATGCAGGAGCACTTATTCCAATGGATGTTGACTTCTGTTATAAAGGACATAATGTATGGAATATCATAATTTTGTTGTACCAGTAAGATTGTAAGCCAAGTCAGCAAGTATCAATGTAAGCCAATGGCCAAGTATCACTTATATTGGAAGAGTATAGTAATCTGTTGTAAGCCTTATATTCCAATATCTTTATCAATAAAGAAATACTTTTTAATATATTCTAATGTGACTTCAATTTATCTGTTTATTTTTGCTGCAATATCAAGGATTCTGAGATACAAGATTACTTGCCTATCTTTTTGCCTTGTACAAGTAATGTAACGTCTCACAACCGCACGGTGCGTTACGCTGAGTCGGATAGAATGAAACAAGTGCTGGTTATATTTGATTTGTTGGATTTTGGGAAGAAATATTGATTGAGTCGGTTTCATGTGCAAATGGCTAGCGGAGTTAGATGGGATTCAGGTGTTCGTTCAGAGCAGTACTGAGATAGCTGAGTTGGAATGATAATGACATCTTTCTTAGTCCGATCGGTCGGATGATTTGTAGAGCACGGCCTGCTCGTACGGTCATACCAGTTGAGTAGATCGCGCTTGCATCGGACCACGGGTTCAAGGGATTGGCCGTATCGGCAGGACAGGATGCTTAACGGGATCAAACATTGTGAGTGGGCTCTTTCCCTTCTCCTCTACTCCTTCATGCCTAATAATATGGAAAACACGTAAAGGCTTGAACACTTAGGTTGAAACATTGGAAATCACTACAATGGGACGTGCATAGAGTGTACGTCGTTTGCTTGGTAGGATTATGGCTTGATTTGATTTGCGCGTTGGATAGTTGGAGCGATAGTTGGATTATACATTTGAGGCAGTCGGTTGGATAATTAGGATTTTACTTAGACAGTTGGAATGATACATTGAGGCGTTGGAAATATCGGGAATTCGGGCGAGCGAGCGTGCATCCGTGTACGAGTATCACTTGGTCGCTTTGTCTTGCAAAGCGAGCAGTTGTGGTTCGAAATCGAACAACTGCATCGGCGAGGGCATTGTGCCACTGTTGGGGCATTGTGCCATGGGTTTGCTTTGAGCATGGGTGTTGCACCAATTGGAACACTGTGTTGAGAAGAGGCATTGTACCTATGGAAATACTTAGGATTTGGTGCCTTGGGCAATATGTTGGAAGAATGGTTATGGATTCTTTGGTTGGATATTTTGGTTGGATATTCGGTTGAACGAGTCTAGGATCGCTTGGTGGGGCGAGAATGTTCGATCCTCTCGTCATACCTACTTGGTGTCTGCATGTCATGGACAACCTGTATTGCACAGGGTTTGGTCTCCTCGAACGGGAAGGCTCCGGGGCACCGGGACCGTTCGGCCATGGAGGATACAATTGGGTAACGCGTCTTGGGCGCGGTGCCAACGGTTGGATGCGATCCAGGTGGGTTAGCTACTTAGCGATGTTTCGAATAGAACCGTATTTGATCAGTCCGATCAAACGTCCTTTATGGCTTGGCCAGTGACTTCATATAGAATAAGAGTTGGCTTGCTTTTCTTTTGTTGGTTTGGCTTTCGTGTAGGCGCGGCCACCTTGCCTCGGCAAGAGTGTGCACTGTGAGATTTAGATTGTAAGTGTTGGTTGAGGATGGATATTTGAGGCTTGGGAATGGTTCGATGTTATCGTGCAAGCGATTGCATTGAGTAGGACGGTTTGCATGCTAGAATCCTTCGGGTTGCATGTTAGTTTCCTTCGGGTTGGATATATAAATACTTGTCGTTTGGTTTGAGATTGAATGCTTGCATACGTAAACTGCTTTACAGCTTTCCTTAACATGTCATTCATATGCCATGAAACGAATCTAGGATTCAACTAGAAAGATCACCATATAACTGTTTGTATTCACTATTTTACTTAGTGTCGGCTTAGGCGAGTGGGTTACCCCGCTCACCAGTACGATTGTGTACTGACCCACGTTTGTGGGCATTATTTCAGGTACGCAGGCGTAGTGGCGCTGTTTGGATATACGAGGCATGATGTATGAACTGTAAGTACCTTTGTGGGCTAGAGAAAAGAGCAAGAGTATTTTATCGCCTTCGTGGCATAGCCTTTGTGGCATTGCCTTTGGGCATTTCATTTGGACCCTATCGTGAGCTCCGCTGCGTATTACTCTGATGTGTGCTTGGTACACAATACTTGATTTCCGCTGCAACTTGGTTGTTTCAATGATAATATTTGGTGTTTGACAACATCGCCTTGTACGAGCGCAACTCCAGGCTAGTACGACATCACGTCCCGATGAGAACGATTATCCTGCGGGAGAGCTATAAACGTGGTGATTCACGTTCAGCGGGGACTATCGAGCTTGCGGGAGATTGGGGCATGACAAATTGGTATCAGAGTGCCTGGTTTATTTCTTCGGACTTGGTCCTTCGCTTCATCACAAACTCTAAATAGCTTCTGCGTGTCGTCTAGCTCTTGACTCTACTCAGTACCGTATTTGATATTTCATGCAATAAGTCTATATATTGCTGGTTGTAGCTGCATGTTATTCTTGGTTGTGTTACTTTGGTTGGTTTTCGTAGGATCGCTTAGCCTCGTTAGGCGTTGTTGCATTCGTGCAGCAAGTTGGGTGGCGTTATTGCATTTGTGCAACAAGTTGAGAGCTTTCGTTGGGTTGGCTTGGCTTATAGTTCAGGGAGTTTCTGATTGCCTCAATAGATCAGTTGGTTGGCATACGAGACTTGGTAATGCGGCATGTTGTGAGTAGAAGCATTGGATTGAGAATGGATCGTTGTATGAGTTGCTCGTATAGCGAAATGGTTGGATAGAAGTTGGAATTTTGGCTGTGGCGTATCGGTTGAGCAGCTTTGAGTTTGGCTTGGGAATATCAGGACAGTGTTGCACGAGTTGCTCGTACAACAAATGTGTGGAACAGTGGAGTATTGGATTGGATTACTTGGAAGAGAGATCGATGTACGAGTTGCTCGTGTAGCGAACGTATTGGATGAAAGTTTGATTTTTGGCTGAGTTTTTGTGTCAGACTTGAGTTGGGAATGGCATGATCACGCATGAGGGATGGTTCGAACAGATCTTGGATCAGTGCAAGGAATCATAATGCGAGTAGCAACTTGATTCGGAGTGGTATATAGGATACCACATAGTGAGCAAGGCATTGAAAATATTTTGGTTGGACATCTATGGGAATTGCCTGAACGGACTCGAAAAACGGAAATACAAGTTGGTTGGTGCACGTCGGTTGAGTTGGGAAGAATGAAAATGAAGAAAGCGAATATTGAGTTGAGCATATCGAGAACAGACTTTTGCAAATTGAAGTATCATTGGGCTTAAGAGATGGACGAGATCGGAACAAATAGTTGGGATACGCTTGAACTAGCGATGGGTGAATCAAATAATAGCAAGCACGGACTATAATTTTTGGGCAACACATTTGAGCTGTTGGTTGAGCAATGAAACACGATTTGGTTTGGAGGGACAATGCGATGGATTCACACAAACTTGGAAGATTTTGGATATTGCTGCTCGAGAAGTCGACTCAGGTTTAGCGGAAGTAGAATTTTGGGCAAGATGTTGCAACAATGGTAAACGAATTCTCCGGAAGACGTGGACGGATTGTGGCAACAACTAAAGGCAAATATTGTGGCGGACAGACTTTTGAAGATAGCTAAATATGGGAGCAACGTCGGAACAAATCACTGTACTGCTCGAGTAAATTGGACGTGCATTGTGGAACGCGGCAAAGGGATAAGAATTGGAGCAAGTCTTTGGTTTCGAGAATCATTGCAAGTCGTAGTGCGAGTAGTCGAACATGGCAGTTCAGAAAATTTGATGGAATCAGGGCAGAACGACGGATTGATGGAAGACGGTTTCAATTAGCGCAGTTCTCAAACTGTGGCTTGGATAGATAGCAAGACTCTAGGTGGTTAAGCGGCATTGGTTGACAGATCATCAAAAGTAGTGCATGAAATTCTTGGATTCGAAAGTTCGCTCAGATGGAATGGTTGGATTTTGATTCGGATTTGCAGATGAGATATAGCATGGTTCATAGTAATTGTCCATCGTGATGATTACAATTATCGAGCGTAGCTTCGGGACAGCTGACCCTAGCGACTTGTCCGTCAGATCAGAAATGAATATGGTAGACCCATAGAACGACCCTTGTGGCGGCGTATTTGGAAATGCGTCGAGGGCAGATGTGAGTGATATGTGTTGGAGATTTGGCTTATCGACTTAGTGTTGGATTTGAGAGACCCTTGGGATAGTCTTCAGCTGAAGATGCAGCCGGAAGATCAGAGCGATGGTGGAAGTAGCCTAGTCAACTGATGAGATTCAGAGTCGCAGATTTTTGTAGATGGCATCGCCTCTGACTCATCGTGTCCTGGAAGGGAATAGCATTCATATGAATTGACGACTGTGAAACTAGCTCGTGAAGTTAAAGCAGTGGCTCGTTCAGATCAAATCCTTGCGAATACTGGAAGGGACAGATTTGTCTCAGATTTACAAGATGTCTCAAAACTTAGTCTGGGAAGCGTGCTCGTTCGGAAGGCAAAGGTGATATCCTATGCTTCGAGGCAGTAGAAGCAGCGCGAAGAACTATTCCATGCGCAACCTAGGAATTGTGGCGAGTGTGTCCACGTTAAAATCGTGGCGACACTATCCCTCTGGCGTGGCAGCAAAATCTTCGTGGATCACACGAACCTCAATATAGATGTTCACCCAGCGAGGTATTGAGATTGAGGAAGAAGTGTTTGGTTGAGCTGATGAAAGCAAAGTTTGGTATTTGGGTACGTCGCATAGCTGGGGTAGTATCAGTTGAGATGATCGTTCGGTGCATGAGACATATTTGGAGATATTGCTAGTGCGGATTCAGAAATAGTTGGATGGATAGAGTTGGATCACAAACCGATTGAGTCAGTGGAAAATCATCATATTTGAGAATAGTGCTTAAGCGAATATGTTGGAATGGAAATCATGATTTGGTTCAAGTGAGAGTAAAGCAAATGGATGGCTCGGACATAAAAATACCCTTGTAACTTGTTCAAATTTACTATCGCAAAGTTCGGCTGAAATGCATGTATTTTAGGGACACCTTAAATATGTGTACGATCCAAAACTAAGCGATACGAAGAATTCGTATTGAGCTGCAAGAAGGATGTGGGAATTCGTAAAATTTGTACGAGCGTTCAGCAGAATGAGATGCGGAGTCAGGATCATGAATATGAGAGTTGTAAAGAGCAGATCTATGGAATTGGACTAACGACATGTGATAGGAATGAGTACCAGCACGGTTCGTAGATGAATCTGATTTCTAAGTGGTATATTATGTAACGTCTCGCAACCGTACGGTGTGTTACGCTGAGTCGGATAGAATGAAACAAGTGCTGGTTATATTTGATTTGTTGGATTTTGGGAAGAAATATTGATTGAGTTGGTTTCATGTGCAGATGGCTAGCGGAGTTCGATGGGATTCAGGTGTTCGTTCAGAGCAGTACTGAGATAGCTGAGTTGGAATGATAATGCCATCTTCCTTAGTCCGATCGGTCGGATGATTTGTAGAGCACGGCCTGCTCGCACGGTCATACCAGTTGAGTAGATCGCGCTTGCATCGGACCACGGGTTCAAGGGATTGGCCGTATCGGCAGGACAGGATGCTTAACGGGATCAAACATTGTGAGTGGGCTCTTTCCCTTCTCCTCTACTCCTTCATGCCTAATAACATGGAAAACTAGTAAAGGCTTGAACACTTGGGCTAAAATATTGGGAATCAATACACTGGGACGTGCATAGAGTGTACGTCGTTTGCTTGGTAGGATTGTGGCTTGATTTGATTTGCGCATTCGATAGTTGGAGCGATAATTGGATTATACATTTGAGGCAGTCGGTTGGATAATTAGGATTTTACTTGGACAGTTGGAATGATACATTGAGGCGTTGGAAATATCGAGAATTCGGGCGAGCGAGCGTGCATCCGTGTACGAGTATCACTTGGTCGCTTTGTCTTGCAAAGCGAGCAGTTGTGGTTCGAAATCGAACAACTGCATCGACGAGGGCATTGTGCCACTGTTGGGGCATTGTGCCATGGGTTTGCTTTGAGCATGGGTATTGCACCAATTGGAACACTGTGTTGAGAAGAGGCATTGTGCCTATGGAAATACTTGGGATTTGGTGCCTTGGGCAATATGTTGGAAGAATGGTTATGGATTCTTTGGTTGGATGTTTTGGTTGGATATTCAGTTGAACGAGTCTAGGATCGCTTGGTGGGACGAGAATGTTCGATCCTCTCGTTATACCTACTTGGTGTCTGCATGTCACGGACAACCTGTATTGCACAGGGTTTGGTCTCCTCAAACGGGAAGGCTCCGGGGCACCGGGACCGTTCGGCCATGGAGGAGACAATTGGGTAACGCGTCTTGGGCGCGGTGCCAGCGGTTGGATGTGATCCAGGTGGGTTAGCTACTTAGCGTTGTTTCGAATAGAACCGCATTTGATCAGTCCGATCAAACGTCCTTTATGGCTTGGCCAGTGACTTCATATAGAATAAGAGTTGGCTTGCTTTTCTTTTGTTGGTTTGGCTTTCGTGTAGGCGCGGCCACCTTGCCTCGGCAAGAGTGTGCACTGTGAGATTTAGATTGTAAGTGTTGGTTGAGGATGGATATTTGAGGCTTGGGAATGGTTCGATGTTATCGTGCAAGCGATTGCATTGAGTAGGACGGTTTGCATGCTAGAATCCTTCGGGTTGCATGTTAGTTTCCTTCGGGTTGGATATATAAATGCTTGTCGTTTGGTTTGAGATTGAATGCTTGCATGCGTAAACTGCTTTACAGCTTTCCTTAACATGTCATTCATATGCCATAAAACGAATCTAGGATTCAACTAGAAAGATCACCATATAACTGTTTGCATTCACTATTTTACTTAGTGTCGGCTTAGGCGAGTGGGTTACCCCGCTCACCAGTACGGTTGTGTACTGACCCACGTTTGTGGGCATTATTTCAGGTACGCAGGCGTAGCGGCGCTGTTTGGATATACGAGGCATGATGTATGAACTGTAAGTACCTTTGTGGGCTAGAGAAAAGGGCAAGAGTATTTCATCGCCTTCGTGGCATAGCCTTTGTGGCATTGCCTTCGGGGCATTTTATTGGACCCTATCGTGAGCTCCGCTGCGTATTACTCTGATGTGTGCTTGGTACACAATACTTGATTTCCGTTGCAACTTGGTTGTTTCAATGATAACATTTGGTGTTTGACAACATCGCCTAGTACGAGCGCAACTCCAGGCTCGTACGGCATCACGTCCCGATGAGAACGATTGTCCTGCGGGAGAGCTGTAAACGTGGTGATTCACGTTCAGCGGCGACTATCGAGCTTGCGGGAGATTGGGGCGTGACAAGTAAAAGCTAGGCTTGTACGACATCACGTCTAGTGGCTACTTTCGGTTATGAGGAATTGGGACATGACAATGGCAACGGCGTATGTAATTACTCTGAAACTAGTATGGAAGAATCATACAAAATCCATCAAAATACTTTTAAAAACCCTAAATTTAAAAAAAAAAAAGAATAGTACAAAATTCATCAAAAATTGTTCAAAAACCCTAATTTAGAAGAAGCATAATAAAATCATCCAAAATTCTTTACGAAAAAGTATTATAGAAGAATCATACAAAATGCATCACATCCATCAGAAATTCTAAATTATTAGAATCATACACGATGCATGCAAAAAAAGAAAATCATCAGAAGCTCTAATGACTAAAACTGTTACGGAACAATCACAATAAATGTATCAAAATATTCCTTAAACCCTAAACTTATAAGAGCTATATGAAATGCATCAAGAATACATCATGCACAAGCCCTAATTTAGAAGAACCATAACAAAATTATCTAAAATTCTTCAAAAAAATAATTTAGAAGAATCATACAAAATGCAGACCAAGCCCTAAATTGATTTTAGACCTATCCTTAAATTCCATTACTACTTAATTTGTCTCTCTAACAATTCCAGACCAACCCCTAAAATGATGTACTGCAAAAAATTTGGGCTTAAATTGATGCTTTTAAAAAGAAAAAAATCAAAGTAAAAGAACTTACAGAAATTTAAAAAAAAAATTACCAATTGGAGGCGGAGATGGCACTGGCGTTAAGGAGGCGGTGGAGGGAATAAGGATGAGGAGGGAGTTGGGAAGAGGGCCGGAATCGGGAGGAGGAGACGTCAGATGGCGTCGAGAGGAGGCGGCGGCGGCTTTGGGGGGAGGAGGAGGAGGAGCCTGGAGGAGGAGGAGAATGAAAAAAGAGGGAACCTAAAAAATTTTGGGGGCTCGATTTTGGAATAAAAAGCGGGCTGGGAATGTGATTATATTTTTTTCTACCGACGAAAATTTTTGTTGCTAGTCAGTCAAAAAAAAGTATTTCAATACATGACTACTTACCGATGGAAATATTTCGTCACAAAAAATATATTAATTGTCCTAACGTTTTAGCGACAGAACAACGACGTCCTGTTAATTGAAATATGAATTTGTAGAAGTTGAGTCGTTAGAGGCTGTAATGAGTTAGTCACTAAGTCAGTCGTTAATTTGTAATATTTTTGTAGTGTTGCAAATCAAGATTTTGGCGAAGTCCATCTATATTTATACATCATCATAAACTCGCGGTGGAGTGTTGTCTGAAGACTGATGTTGATCAGCCATAAAAACTGATACAGATTGTTTATTGGTGCACACTAAGAAAGAGTGTTACACTTAGTTTGTAGCTAACTAGTTGATTGTACAACTAATAGAGATATCCATATCTTCGTCTGATATGGTAATCTCATTTGTGGGGTTACGTGTACATTCACACTAGAGATTTCTCTCTCTCTCTCTCCATTCTCTCCTTCAATCAGATTTTCGGAATTAAGAACTCTTTAGTGTGTCAGACTACGGCATGATTGGGTCCATATCTTTGGCAATATTGTGCCTTTTAACTATTGAAAATTAGTTCAGAGCTAATATTCTATACTTAGTTTATAGGGTGGAGAATATAGAGTTGGATGGAGTGGAGAAATGGTACTAACATCTCTTATACTTTCTAGCCGATGACTCTTCCAATTTTTATAGTTTTTCTTTAATTAAAACAAACATCACTTTTGAATTTGAAACAACATTAACTTCGTACTTTTATTATATAAAAGATGTCGAATACTGTGATGTTAATGAAATCACAGTACTACAATCCCCGGCCGGAATATGCACTACGTAGAGGCTTAAAACAACTTGGAAACATAATGTAAGTAGACATATATAGCTGAGAGAGAGAGAGAGAGAGTGAGACCAACAAGACGCAGCAAATACGCAGCAGCATTTGTTCCAAACCACATCATGCAGTACTACTACTACTAGAGCAGCCTTTATTAGCGTACGTAGTATAGCGATATGCCCTATAAAATTTGTTTTGTATGTTTTCTTCTTCATTGATGGATGTTGCACTAGCACTTTCTCACTAATGCTATATTTGTTGGTTTCTGATAGCAATATAGCTAACCTAGAGTCCCTCTTGTGCTTGTACTTTTGCTTTGGCCTAAATGACAAGTTCAAAACCTTTCCTATTACATGTTGAAACCTTTCCTATGCCTGGTGTGTCCCTGTCTAGCATGGTCATTTGGAAGTCGAGGACTTGTCAAATGTGTGTGGATGTGTGGAAGCATATGAAGTGCATGTGTTCTATTATAATTGCTCGACCTTTCTTACCTTATAGGAATGATACAAATTTTCACTTCCAACTCCAATGTTTGATGTGTTACATTCCATGCTCAATCAGCTTTTTCCAATGTCCAATTGATTCCTAGAAAACAACCTAGGATCGCCTTTAGTAAGTAGGGCGCAAGACAGAGTAAGAAAATATTGTTATCCATTCTAGATTCTTGATATGTTATGTTGGGTGTCATATTTAAGTATAGTATAAGCAAATGGAAATATCCTGAGGACATATTTGGGATGCCAGAATATGTCACAGGATATTCCATTATGAGATTATTGTCACAATGATTGAGATCATTGTATTAATGACTGTAAGGCTATATAATGCCAATGAGACAATCAATAAAATCATCAACTAATTTCAACATGGTATCAGAGCCAAGTTTCCACAAACCCTAGCCATCACCAAGCTTCCACAAACTCACAGGAGGATTTCCTAGATCTCCTCCACCGAACTCTTCCACGCCCCCCCCCCCTTCTTCCCTTCTCCACCCTTCGCTGTTGCTGCCCCGTCCCGCTACTGCTGTGGCTGCTGCGACTGCTGCTGCTGCTGCTGCGACGGCGGCTGTGACATGCATGCTGCCGCCTCCTCCGCACCAGCACGAGACAGCGCCTAATAGGGATACCTAGATCTGAAAAAAGGGGGAACATGTTCGGATCTAGGAGCGAACGACGAGGACGAGCGTGAGTCGTGAAGCGGACGTGACGTGATTGGATAGACGACGCATCGATGGAGGAGATCATCAAGAAGCTAGAATCTACAGAGATGGCGACGTTGATGAAGTTGTTGACGATGTCGGCTGGTGAGAACACGACACGAACGTCGCCGGAGTTGAAGCTTCCCTCCATCGATCTGAAATTAGATGGACCAGCCACTTATCTGAGTTGGTCACGGCGGGTGAGAAGAACCCTCGCAGAAAAAAACATGGAGGGGTTCCTGACGGGCGAGACGACAGAGCCGGACGAGGGCTCGACAGGACGCGATGAGTGGAAGTCCACTCATATGGTGATCTACATCTGGCTTCTCAACTCCTTAGTCCAGTCTATTGCCGCCACAGTAGACGGTATTGAGATGGTGAAAGATGTGTGAGAGAAGTTGAGAAGGGCCTATGATGGTGTGGGAAATAACTTACGGGTCTTCCAGATAAAGGGGGAGATTGATGACACCGTACAGGGAGAGAAGACGGTGCAGGAGTATGCCACGGAGTTGGAGCATCTGTGGTTGGATTATGATCACTTCTCAGATCGGGCGAGCTGCGGGGACCCTAAGTGTAAGGAGAGACAGGTGTGCCTGCAGGAAAGGACAATGAAGTTCCTCAAAGGGCTGACTGCAGCTTTCGCACAGAGAACGACCCTACTTCTAGCCCAACCAAAGATCCCTAGCCTTGAGGAGGCTATCTCAGCCATGATCCAGGAGGAGACACGCATCAGGCTGCAAGCTGGGACAGGTGGTCCCCCCGAAGCAAAGTCAGCACTAGCGATCACCAGCTCAGGCAACACAGGATCTAAGGGAGAGCCCTGGCAGCATAACCGGCAGTGCTACAACTGTGGAAAGATGGGTCATCATCGGTATGCTTGTACCAAACCACCTAGGGAGGGAGATTCAGGTGGTGGACGAGGATATAATGGAGAACGTGGTCGTGGTCGAGGGGGTAGACGAGGCGGCCGAGGAGGTTATCGGTCGAACCTCCTGATATCAGAAGGGAACGGAGAAGCTGATGGCATCTTTATTGTGGAGGACCAGGCACTGGGAGACATGAGGAGTAGAACAGAGGAGGCGTCCATCTCATTCTTTGTTATGGGCAACGCTACCATGTATGCCCATCCATTAGAAGGTACTGACGAATCACTTGCCCTTGCGTCTATCTCTTCCCTTAAATCATTAGACTGGATTATCGACTCGGGAGCATCTCGACATGTGACGGGGAATGCTAGTGAGTTTTCTTCCTACACTCACCTAGCATCAGTAGACAACATTCAGACAGCTGATGGCACTTTCCAGCCAGTGGTTGGTAAGGGTACTGTTAATTATACCGGTTCAGTAAGATTATCCAATATTTTACATGCTCCATCCTTTCCAGTTAGTCTCTTGTCCATTAGTTCTATAATCCTCCAACTTAAATGCATTGTTTCTTTTGATATTCCTAAGGTGACCTTCTAGGAGAAAGGGACATGACGAAGACTTGGGACTGGCACTTGGCATGAGGGACTGTGGTACCTAGATCGAGAAGGACTGGACTCAACATTGGTATCTATGGCAGAAAAGGCTGGCATGGAAGGACTGCAGCAGAGGACTGAGGATACCTTGATACTCCATCATCGGAGGATGGGACATTCTTCCTTTGATACTCTAAGTAAGTTATATCCATAGATTTATGCAAAAACAAATAAAGAGAAATTAGTATGTGATGTGTGCGAGTTAGGAAAACTTACTAGGAGCTCATATGTTGGCACGGATCATAGGAGCACTTTTGCTTTTGAGGTAGTACATTCTGATGTCTGGGGTCCATATGCTACTAACACTATGAATGGTTATAAGTACTTTGTTTCTTTCATTGAGTGTGCCTCTCGTGTTACCTGGTTATATTTGATGAAAAATAAGAATGATGTACCTGCTTGTTTTCGGGATTTTCATAAGCATGTCCAGACTCAGTACAAAGCAGTTGTGAAGGTACTAAGGTCTGACAATGGAACAGAGTATACCAACAGGACGCTTACAGAATACTTGTCAGCACACGGAATACAGCATCAGACCACCTGTGCATACACACCAGCACAAAATAGAGTTGCAGAAAGGAAAAACAGACACCTTCTGGAGGTCGCAAGAAGTATGATGATTGACATGAATGTCCTACAGAGTCTGTGGGGGCATGCAGTGTTGACAGCAGCTCAACTCATCAACAGGATGCCCTCGAAGATCCTCGGATGGAAGTCCTCATGTGAGGTATTGCAAGGCAATAATAGTGGAATACTCCCACTGAAGGTGTTTGGGTGTGTGTGTTTTGTGAAGGACAACAGGCCATCAGTTGGGAAACTTGACCCTAGAGCGGTCAAATGCATCTTCGTAGGCTACTCGGCGACCCAGAAGGGGTATGTGTGCTGGAGTCCAGTAGAGAAGAAGAAGTTTGTCAGTATGGATGTCCACTTTCGGGAGCATGAGTGTAAATCCCCTGAATTTTTAAAATTCTTAAAACTGGATTTTTCACAATTTTCTGGATTTTTCTGGGATTTTTCTGTAATTTAAAACAGGGTTTTAATTATTCAATGATTTTTAATTGATAATAAATGATATTAAAATATTATAAAAATAATATTTTTGGATGTAAAATGAAAAACTGGACTTAGGACAATTTTTCTGGAATTTATCGGACCCCGGAGCTATTTTTAAATACCTGAAAACTATTTATTTAATTATTTAATTATTTATTTTACTGATTATTAATATTATTATTAATATTAATATTATTATTATTTTTATTATATTATAATAAAACCTAGCCCAGCCCGTTGGGCCGGCCCAGCCCGGCCCAACAGACCCGAGCCCAACCCCTAGCGGGTCGGGTCGGGTCGGACCCGCACCCGAACCCGCCCACTCGCCCGCAACCCGCCACGACCTCTCCCTCTCTCCCCGACTTTCCCGCACGCCCCCGCGTCTGCCGCCGCGTCCGGCGCCGCTCCGCCCGCCTCGCGCCGCGCTGGCCGGCCACGCTCCCACGTCTCCCCGCCTCTCTCGGCTCCCAGCCACCGCCCGTCCCCCTATTTAACCCCCTCGGCTCTCCTCCCCTCCGCCCCACAGCCACCTACCCCGACCGCCTCCTTCCACCGGCTCCGACCACTCGCCGCCGCCGTCTCCTCCCCCGCAGCACCGTCCCCGACGCCGCCCTCCTCCTCCTTCCCCGACGACACCGCAGCCACAGCAACAGCAGCAGCGGCAGCAGCTCCACCGCCCCAGCCGCGCCGCCGCCGCCGGCGAACCCTCCAGCCACCGCGCTTCCCCGGTCCCCTCCGCCGTTGCCGCAGCCGCCCAGCCGCCGGAGCCCCGCCGCAGAGCACCGGAACCCTAACCCTAACCCTAACCCTAAATTTATTTCGAATCCGACACGTGTCGGACACGTGTCGGACATGATTCGACCCCGGTTTTCGGGTCCCCTTCAGGTGCGTGTAACTTTTTATTCGTAGCTCCGTTTTCGATTCCGCAAATTGCGTTGCGAAGCCTGTATGACCCTCTCGGTGTCCGGACAAACTGTTCGGGGCATCGCGTCCTGTGGTGATCGCACACCACGATCCAAAAACAGGAAAAACCAGACCCCGTTTCATCCTAACTTGGTGTACACACGTCGGATCGAGACAAAACTTGCGCCATCGGACTCGTAGCAATACGCTGGTCCTGTGAGCCAAGTTTGGTTCGATTCTGAGAACGTTGACGAAATCGCGTGTCGTGGGCCCCACAGGCCCCGCTCGACGGGCGATTTTGTGTTCGGCTCATCGGAATTCAATTCTGAAAGTTCCGTTGGGTTCGTATCAGCGTTCCTGACCTGTTGACACTAAGTTTGGTGAATTTGGAGACCTTTGACCCTGACGCATTTTTTGGTGCAAAGCGGGCCCACATGTGGACCCCGTTTTGACCCGAAACTGTCGTTTCTGCCCTTGTCTCCAAATTGGACCCAAGGACAGGCATTTCTAGCTGATTGATATTTTCTGGATCTGATGGTGATGTTTGTTTCAGCAACCGGAGTACCGCCTGCAATTTCCGCCGAAGTCAGAACTGCAAACATAGCCAGAACCACAGGCAAGTGTACCTCGCCAAAACTTGCAGCTTGCTACATAATTCCTGGACTTAGTTATACATCAGTGGCAAATAAAGCTTGCCAATTCTCAGATATTCTGGCTATAGTATTTACTTGATTTCTTGTAGATTCAAAAATAACTTGTTTAACTGCTCAACCCAGGACACCTGACACTTTGCATGTGACGGAATTGCCTGAGTTTTATCTGGTGATTCCGTATAGGATACATTTTATGTCATTTCCAGTTACATGTTTAGATTCTATCCTGACTCATTGCATTAGTTCAATCTTGCGTGACTTGTACCTGATATTCTCTGGAACTGTGACGTGAGATTACATGGGGTGGGGAGAGTAAAATCATATCAAGGCTGAATATAATATAATATAATTACTATTATCTGGCGGTGCCTTAGACTCTGATACAGAGCTTTGGTTCCTTACTGGCTCCTCGAGAAAATACTGCTATGGTTTCTTCGACACTGATCCTGTAGTAGTCAGCCTGAGTATGACTAAACTCTCACATGCATATCACTAGCTGGTTTATATATTTACCCGGCTATTTATTTTATTGCTGCACTGCATATATTTTGGCTTGTATTTTCTGTACCTTGTTATGTCCCCTGAGGACCTGGAATGGACTATGTCCCCAGGTGTAGCCGCAGAGAACTACCCCGAGGTGTACGGTACAGGAGCACTCCTTGGAGCAGAACCCGGAACTGAGGACGAGATAGTGGCCGAAGACTTCTCTTGAGCACCGGCTTCAGTTATACAGTATTTCCATTTCCAGCATTTTAAATTCCTGTCTTTTCTTAAATGTAACAGACTAATTCTCGGATTTGTTCCCGAGATAGCTTATTTGAGATTTCAGTATTTATTTCCATTGCTTAATTTCTGGCATTTAATCTGTGACTTTCTGTGGATGAGATTAGAAATACCTGAGACTTGTAACATATTACTGATAGACTACAGCTTAAGCATGCCCTGATGGATCCATTAAATTGGGTGTCCATCGGTGCGTGCTGCTGGCCATTGCTCACGTGCTCAGTCCCTCGTCATTTTGGGACTGGGGCGTGACATGGTTTTTGTGGTGGCCCACGCAGGTCTACGACTAAATTGTTCGGTTTCAACTTAGGGACCGAACAGGCCTGCAATAAGATAGGATAAAATCTTAGGATCTCATCCACTTGCTTGAATCATTTTTGATATCTGTATCGTATTCGAACTAACTTGAACTTGCATCTTGCCTTGTTTCCTGTGCGCCTCTTATTGGATATTTTGGATACAGAAAAATGGACCCACAAGAATGCACCGAGACTCCCGTCGGAACGCCACAAGCTACAGGTGTCACCTACGACGACGACGTGACACCAGTCGGAGGAATCCCCACAACTCAACAGAGCCAGCAGGCAGGTCAACCTACCTCCCGATTTCGGCGCGACGACATTCCACCTCCGCCGCAGTTCGTCCCACCAATGCCCGTGTTCCCACCAGGACAGCCGATCGACGGGCAGCAAATATTTCAGATGATCTACGCGATGATGCAAGCACAGCAACAAGTCCAACACGAGGCTCAGCATCGTGAAGCTAATTTCTTGAGGGACAGCATTGTAACTGCACTGGAGCAGGCCAACCTACCAGCTCGACGGCCAACTACAGGCTCAATCACTGACTTCCGCCAACTGAAGCCCCGCACTTTCTCCGGCAAAGAAGAGCCCACAGAAGTTCATGAGTGGCTTACCAACATTCGGCATCAACTTGAAGCAGCTGAACTTCCACGGGAACGCTGGATGACTGCCGTCCGAATGCAATTGACGGATAATGCCCATCACTGGTGGCTATCCGAGGAGATGCGGCTCGGACCAGACCGAGTCACTTGGGAGGAGTTCTCCAGACTCTTCCAGGAGATGTACATACCTGCCATCGCTCGATCAGAACTGCGGGACAAGTTTAATCGTCTCACTCAGGAGGCTATGACGGTGGAAGAGTACAACGCTGAGTTCATTCGTTTGAGCCACTTCGCCCCCACCCTGATCCCGACTGAGGAAGAGAAGGCCGAGAAATTCTTCGACGGACTGAACATTGAGCTGCAGAAACTAATTGGGTCCGTCGCACCAACATCATACTCGGACGTTCTTGCTGCGGCTCGACGCATAGAGCGCGTCACCAAGAGAGAGACCAGACTAAAGCGGCCGTCCCCATCCGCACCAACCAAAGCAGCACAAGAGGAGTCTGCAAAGCGTCAACAAGTAAGCTCGCCACCAGCAGCAGCACCAAAAGCCTTCTACCTTCCTACCTGTTACCACTGCGGCAAGATAGGCCATGTCGAGAAGGAATGTAGACGTAAACTTGGACTATGCTTAGGCTGCGGATCCAGACAGCATGCAGTGAGGGACTGCCCCGAGCGTAGAGAAGGAACACCAAGGGCGAACCAGCAAACTCCACCAGCGCCTCGAGCAGCACCCTACCAGCAAGTTCAGCAACAGCAGAGGAATCTACCTCAAGGACGAGAGCAAGCTTACGCGATGACTGTGCAGGAAGCCAAAGCGGGTAAGTGATTTATAGTTATCCGTTTTTAGTCTTGTTATAGTTCGTGCCTATTGGTTCGTGACCTCAGCCCCAACCTAGTAAATTTGCAACTTGTAATCATAACCTGGTTTTCCTAAAAAGTTACAGTTTAAACTAGATTTTCCTGGAAAGTGGATAACTTTCGATCTTTAGGGAAACGGTATTTCCCTAAACCTCTTGTGATGTGTTTTCAAACGATGCTTGCGACCGTGTCATCTCTGCTGACCGGTTATTCTTTGATTGCGAGGACGCAATCCTCTTAAGGGGGGTATATTGTAAACCCCCTGAATTTTCAAAATTCTTAAAACTGGATTTTTCACAATTTTCTGGATTTTTTTGGGATTTTTCTGTAATTTAAAACAGGGTTTTAATTATTCAATGATTTTTAATTGATAATAAATGATATTAAAATATTATAAAAATAATATTTTTGGATGTAAAATGAAAAACTGGACTTAGGACAATTTTTCTGGAATTTATCGGACCCCGGACCTATTTTTAAATACCTGAAAACTATTTATTTAATTATTTAATTATTTATTTTACTGATTATTAATATTATTATTAATATTAATATTATTATTATTTTTATTATATTATAATAAAACCTAGCCCAGCCCGTTGGGCCGGCCCAGCCCGGCCCAACAGACCCGAGCCCAACCCCTAGCGGGTCGGGTCGGACCCGCACCCGAACCCGCCCGCTCGCCCGCAACCCGCCACGACCTCTCCCTCTCTCCCCGACTTTCCCGCACGCCCCCGCGTCTGCCGCCGCGTCCGGCGCCGCTCCGCCCGCCTCGCGCCGCGCTGGCCGGCCACGGCCCCACGTCTCCCCGCCTCTCTCGGCCCCCAGCCACCGCCCGTCCCCCTATTTAACCCCCTCGGCTCTCCTCCCCTCCGCCCCACAGCCACCTACCCCGACCGCCTCCTTCCACCGGCTCCGACCACTCGCCGCCGCCGTCTCCTCCCCCGCAGCACCGTCCCCGATGCCGCCCTCCTCCTCCTTCCCCGACGACACCGCAGCCACAGCAACAGCAGCAGCGGCAGCAGCTCCACCGCCCCAGCCGCGCCGCCGCCGCCGGCGAACCCTCCAGCCACCGCGCTTCCCCGGCCCCCTCCGCCGTTGCCGCAGCCGCCCAGCCGCCGGAGCCCAGCCGCAGAGCACCGGAACCCTAACCCTAACCCTAAATTCATTTCGAATCCGACACGTGTCGGACACGTGTCGGACACGATTCGACCCCGGTTTTCGGGTCCCCTTCAGGTGCGTGTAACTTTTTATTCGTAGCTCCGTTTTCGATTCCGCAAATTGCGTTGCGAAGCCTGTATGACCCTCTCGGTGTCCGAACAAACTGTTCGGGGCATCGAGTCCTGTGGTGATCGCACACCGCGATCCAAAAACAGGAAAAACCAGACCCCGTTTCACCCTAACTTGGTGTACACACGTCGGATCGAGACGAAACTTGCGCCATCGGACTCGTAGCAATACGCTGGTCTTGTGAGCCAAGTTTGGTTCGATTCTGAGAACGTTGACAAAATCGCGTGTCGTGGGCCCCACAGGCCCCGCTCGACGGGCGATTTTGTGTTCGGCTCATCGGAATTCAATTCTGAAAGTTCCGTTGGGTTCGTATCAGCGTTCCTGACCTGTTGACACTAAGTTTGGTGAATTTGGAGACCTTTGACCCTGACGCATTTTTCGATGCAAAGCGGGCCCACATGTGGACCCCGTTTTGACCCGAAACTGCCGTTTCTGCCCTTGTCTCCAAATTGGACCCAAGGACAGGCGTTTCTAGCTGATTGATATTTTTTGGATCTGATGGTGATGTTTGTTTCAGCAACCGGAGTACTGCCTGTAATTTCCGCCGAAGTCAGAACTGCAAACATAGCCAGAACCACAGGCAAGTGTACCTCGCCAAAACTTGCAGCTTGCTACATAATTTCTGGACTTAGTTATACATCAGTGGCAAATAAAGCTTGCCAATTCTCAGATATTCTGGCTATAGTATTTACTTGATTTCTTGTAGATTCAAAAATAACTTGTTTAACTGCTCAACCCAGGACACCTGACACTTTGCATGTGACGGAATTGCCTGAGTTTTATCTGGTGATTCCGTATAGGATACATTTCATGTCATTTCCAGTTACATGTTTAGATTCTATCCTGACTCATTGCATTAGTTCAATCTTGCGTGACTTGTACCTGATATTCTCTGGAACTGTGACGTGAGATTACATGGGGTGGGGAGAGTAAAATCATATCAAGGCTGAATATAATATAATATAATTACTATTATCTGGCGGTGCCTTAGACTCTGATACAGAGCTTTGGTTCCTTACTGGCTCCTCGAGAAAATACTGCTATGGTTTTTTCGACACTGATCCTGTAGTAGTCAGCCTGAGTATGACTAAACTCTCACATGCATATCACTAGCTGGTTTATATATTTACCCGGCTGTTTATTTTATTGCTGCACTGCATATGTTTTGGCTTGTATTTTCTGTACCTTGTTATGTCCCCTGAGGACCTGGAATAGACTATGTCCCCAGGTGTAGCCGCAGAGAACTACCCCGAGGTGTACGGTACAGGAGCACTCCTTGGAGCAGAACCCGGAACTGAGGACGAGATAGTGGCCGAAGACTTCTCTTGAGCACCGGCTTCAGTTATACAGTATTTCCATTTCCAGCATTTTAAATTCCTGTCTTTTCTTAAATGTAACAGACTAATTCTCGGATTTGTTCCCGAGATAGCTTATTTGATATTTCAGTATTTATTTCCATTGCTTAATTTCTGGCATTTAATCTGTGACTTTCTGTGGATGAGATTAGAAATACCTGAGACTTGTAACATATTACTGATAGACTACAGCTTAAGCATGCCATGATGGATCCATTAAATTGGGTGTCCATCGGTGCGTGCTGCTGGCCATTGCTCACGTGCTCAGTCCCTCGTCATTTTGGGACTGGGGCGTGACAATGAGCCATACTACCACCAGGACGGAACTTCACACAACACGCCTAATACTGCCAGTATTAGGCGAGAGGGAGAGATGGAGAACTTGGTGGTAACCGATTTAGAAGTTTGGAATGGAGGAACGGAGAAGGGACAAGAAGGTGAAGGTGTTAGGCCTACGGCTCAGGGAGAGTTACTTACCTACAGCAGGAGAGAGAAGCAAACTGCAGGACCAGTACCGACAGTGCCAGTGCCAAGTCCCTTGCCTGCGTTCGTCCCAACTCCTGAGGCACCGACACCAACCCTCCTTCTGGTGATACCCCCTCCTTCACAAGATATCATTCCTCCTACTTCTACTCCTCCCACACCACTATTTGTACGGAGGACCACTCGCAGCAATGCAGAAAATCCTCCAAACAGATATGGTTGGGATATTGCTCAGTTTGTTTCTTATTACCATATTCTTTTTTCTCATGGAGCATTTATAACATCTTTGGATAGTATTACTGTACTTAACAATTGGCAGGTTGCCAAGAACGATCCAAAGTGGAAAGCGACAATGCACGAGGAGTTGGGAGCTCTGGAGAAGAACCACACTTGGGAGCTTGTGAGACTGCCAGAGGGGAAGAGAGCAGTTGGATGCAAGTGGGTTTTTACCGTGAAGCAGAACCCAGATGGACAAGTTGAGCGCTACTAAGCTCGACTAGTAGCCAAAGGATACAGTCAGACGTACGGCATCGACTATGACGAGACCTTTGCACCAGTTACAAAGATGAGCACTGTCAGGACTCTGATTTCTCTGGCAGCGAATGATGGATGGAAGCTACACCAACTGGATGTGAAGAATGCGTTTCTTCACGGAGATCTAGTGGAGGAGGTGTACATGGAGATACCACCAGAATTTGGCACCAATCAGACAGTAGACAAGGTCTGCAGGTTGAAGAAGTCCCTCTATGGACTGAACCAGTCTCCTCGAGCGTGGTTTGATAGATTCAGAAGGGCGATGATAGGGATGGGATATCAGCAGATCAATGCTGATCATACTGTGTTCTTCCGTCGGAGTGGATGCCACATCACCATGCTTGCGGTGTATGTGGACGATATGATTAACACAGGAGATGATGAGCAGGAGATCGCCCAACTCAAAGGAAAGCTTAGCAAGGAATTCGAGGTGAAGGATCTCGGCCTTCTTCGGTACTTCCTTGGGATTGAGATTGCTCGAGAAGCAGAGGAGATTGTTCTCTTTCAAAGGAAGTATGCACTGGACCTTCTCACAGAAACTGGGATGTTGGGGTACAAACCTGCAGCGACACCAATAGATCAGAGGTTCAAGATTGATGCTGAGGCTGGAGAACCAGTTGATCGGGACAGATACCAGAGACTGGTTGGCAAGTTGATCTATTTGAGCCACACACGTCCTGATATCTGCTTTGCAGTAAGTGTGGTGAGCCGCTACATGCATGATCCACGGAAGGGTCATATGGATGCAGTGTACCAGATTCTGAGGTACTTGAAAGGTGCTCCCGGAAAGGGACTAATATTCAGGAAGAACAATCACGTGAGCATCGAAGGCTACTGTGATTCTGACTGGGCTAGTTGTGCTGATGATATGCGGTCTACCTCTGGATATTGCATATTTGTAGGAGGTAACTTGGTCTCCTGGAGGAGTAAGAAGTAGTCTGTGGTGGCCAGATCGACAGCTGAAACAGAGTACAAAGTTATGGCCTTGGGAGTTGCAAAGCTGCTGTGGTTGAAGAATATGCTGGTGGAGCTGAAGCTGGATCAAGGAGCCAAGATAAAGCTGTGGTGTGACAATCAGTCAGCTATTAGTATCGCCAACAATCCAGTACAGCATGACAGGACATCGAGATTGATAGATTCTTTATCAAAGAGAAGTTGGATAGTGGATTACTGGAGCTTGGCCATGTTCCAACAAGGGATCATGTAGCAGATAGACTAACCAAGGGACTCGCCTCAGTGAGCATGATTAGAGGATGTGACAAGATGGGCTTAGTGAATATCTTTCACCCATCTTGAGGGGGAGTGTTGATATGGTATGCTGGGTGTCATATTTAAGTATAGTATAAGCACATGGAAATATCCTGAGGACATATTTGGGATGCCAGAATATGTCACAGAATATTCCATTATGAGATTATTGTCATAATGATTGAGATCATTGTATTAATGACTGTAAGGCTATATAATGCCAATGAGACAATCAATAAAATCATCAACTAATTTCAACATAGATCGTTTAGATGATGTTGAAAAAGACATCTGCACAGTTTTGCACAAATGATTTCCATAATTTCTCACGATTAATTCGATGGTATTATTTTAATAAAATTTGATGCTGCTTATGGGAACAATTACTCTATCTTGAGAGATGTGAATCATAGCCTAGTTTAATTTGATATCTTGAAAAGTGACGTCATATTATAATAGAGAATCACCCATCAGCCTTTAGATCCGAGTTTGAATTGGCTAGGAGCCATAAGTAGTAGTAGTCAATGCTTTTGCTTGCATAATCTTTGATCGTGTTTTTCATTACCATGTTCTTATCGAGAGCTTGGAGTGTCGGGAGCTATAAGTATAATATGAAGAGGAATGCTACAACTACAACCAAATGCTTACAACCCACTTACAACCGCCACGTGGTGTCTACGTGACGGCCACCCATTGGAAGAGGAGGAAGAGGTGGGATCCGGTAGATGTCCGGGTGGCCGCCACGTGGCTGAAATGCCACATGGCGGCCGTTAATTGGAAGATAGGTGGGACCGGGTGTGGCCCACATAGCAGGAGAGGGTAGAGAGGGTTGTAAGAAGGTTGTAAACATTTGGTAGTAAACTTAACATTTTTCTAATACTATTGGCCTCCATAGTAGCCACGCCAAATTAATTAATGTATATTCGTTACGACTTGGTATATCCATAGACCAAGTTTCTGGATTGTATAATAGCTCATAAGAAATATTAATTTCAAAGCTAGCTAGCGAAGATAATGTTAGACTATCCACTGTATAAACATTCTAAGTCATTAATGTCTAAATTGATCTCCCTTAACTTTTTGTGTATATAGTTAATCTTTGTCCTATTTACAAATTGTAAATCCTGCACACATGAATTACCTAAACCCTCTTTTTATCTCCAATACAAGTTCAATTAAATATGTGATTTCGCATTATATGGATTTAGTTGTTTTAGGGTTCAATGGTAGACCCATGATTTTGTGTTTTAGTTTTTCTAAATAGTTACGTTAGAACAGAGAATAAGGAGACACTAAACAAGCTTTAATTGTGTAAGAGTTGTCAAATTATACTAAAAAGATGAAAAACTTAAAATCTAGTGTTGACAAGAATTTAATAAATTTCTGGGCTAATTTGATATATAAGTCTCTATGTTCTAATTCTTTCTTCATGTGATAGTTCGTGGTTTTGATTCAAAAGTTCCTATAAAAAAAATCTAAAACGTTGTTAGTGTTTTGAAATTTATCATCTCTTTGTGCCTTGGTCAATGTTGTCATTGCTAATTATGTGGTCGAATATTGTTTGACGGCCTTTAAGACGTGGAGTGATTATAGCTAAGGATATGAGATACAGATAAGATATGATATGTATCATAGTTTGCAGTATCAGTCGATACCGATCCGATATATTCGATACGTACAGTTTGGTATGTCCCGATTCGATATCAACAGACATTAGGGATTTATTTTCAGTTAATTAAGCAAAGAAAATTGAATGAATAAGACCAATCGGCAATGGTGTAAAAATATAGTAAGATTGTAAAAGCACGTAGAAGAAGAAAAATAAAATTATCTATTGCAGGTAATCCAATCGGCAAAGGTGACTACTATTTTATTCAATTCCAAAATTAGTAAGAAACAACAACGAAAATACTTAAAATTATGCCTAAAAATATAAAATAAATTTTCTAAAAATTTAATAATTTATTAATAATTATTTATTTTTCGATACCAGAAAAATTCTATACACCAATTCGAAACCAATGATACTGTCGATACTGTTGATACTGGTACTCATAGGATGGGCCCGATACCGATACTGTGAACCTTGATATAAATATATATATACAAACACCATTTTATCTTGTCTCTACAATGTAGACTTTCATGAGTAACTTGTCTGTCGGGTAAAGAGCGAGCTTCTTATATGATGGGATCCGACGCATCCAGCAGAGCGAAGCTGCGTCCCATTCTTTTCGGCGCCAAACCAATTTCTATTTTTTTTTGTATGATCTCAGTATTAAGCCGATTGCCTAGAAAGGAAGACATGGGTCCATCAAGGCCCGATACCGAGATCTCGCCTTAGGAAAAGATGGTGAAACTTAGGTAGAGTGATATAAGAGCAAGGATATGCGTCGAATTGAAAGATTCGAAAAGCTACTTTTGTAATTATTTAGGTATCCTCGTTGGACAGTCGAACTCGTGAAATTCGTACCAAGAATGAACAAAGTAACTATTTAGACCATCCAAAGAAACTGTGAGGGATTTGCAGGTGTACAATCTTAATACGGTCAATGTGTGTTGAAATTTTTTGTTTTTCCTTCATAATTGGTAATACAGTCCATAGTCAGAAAAGTATTGTTGATGTTGATGTTGATGTTGATGTTGCTGCAGCTGCAGCAGCTGCTGCTGCTGCTGCTTGTTGCTTGTTGCTAATGTTATTGCTACTTATTGTTGCATGTTGGTTGTTAAATATTGTAGTTGGTTGTTACTGTGATGTTTATTGCTGCTAATTATTGTTGCTTACATTGCATGTTTGGTGCAAATGAGTTTTAACATTTTTATTTGCGTGGTACAGATCCATCTTGTCATATATATATATATATATATATATATATGTTTGGAACATTGTTTTCATTAATTTGTATTTTAACTTGTTTACTTTGCATTTTTGGTACAGCCATTTTATCATTGGATAACGCAATTGCTTGGAACTTTGTATCCACAAACGTCAAGAAGAAATTGAATGAATGGAAATGCAAAGTGAAGCAGTCCAACTACATACCATACCATTCGGATTTTACCAATTTTAGAGAAAGGATCGCCAACTAATCCGATTTAAGAAATGTATAGTACGGAAAGGTTGGGCCCTTTATATTTCCCTAGATTAATACTCCTCCCCCATGGAATTTACTCATATGAAGGATTGGGATTTCATAAAGAAAACGTTATGGTGAAATGGTGTCACAAGCCATTAATTACATAAAATAATTTCAAATAATATGACTACTGGAGTCGATAAGGACTAGGGTTCGATGAATAGGAGTAGATGATATCGAACGCCAGATCACCAAGTTGGGTCAATGCAGCTAGTGGGGTCAATTAGATGTTTACAAAGGTTAATTTGATGTATAAGAATGGATCATATCCAACTCCAAATTAAGCATGGATAGAGTGGGATCAATTGGATGTTTACCATTTGTCTTTCTTGATGGTGTTTTCTGACGTCAGTCCTGTCCACAATTTCTATAACTTTTAGCTATGACAAGCTTGTCTTTGTGGTGGAATCTTCATTTTATTTCCTCTTCGGTCATTTTCTGGAAATTTTTATTGCCATCTCTTTTATGTCTTAAAGAAAACAACTGTCAAAGCCCTTGATCGAAACTAATTGACAATCATAAGTAATATTGCATTCATGCATGGCAAGCAATTTATAACGAAAAATTCGCAATAGTAATGCTTCTTAATTATGAATCTAGCTCATTTTTTACAATGACTTGTCCAAAGATGAACTATGAGAAGCAGCAGGTTGTCCTGGGTTTAAGAAAAGAGTAACAGAAATGAAAGTACGTCACACACACACACACACACACACACACACACACACACACAAAAGTAGGCAGAAACTAGCAGGAGAGTGGAGGAGCATATCAGGGCTTCGATCGATCGCTCAAACCAACAATCGATAAATCTGGCTAGATCTCTGGAACTAGTTAACTGGAGCCCAACTGAAAACGCAGTTTGTGCCATCGATATTTGCATACAGAGTGTTGCCGCATTTTGATTCTTCGAATACATGCCTGAAGCCCTGGTTGATGCATCGAGCACACTCCTGCTCTGACAAGCCTCTAACGCAGCTTGCACTGCCGGAGACAGGGATACTACGAGCAACAACTGTTTGACCAATGGATTCTGACGCCCTAGTCGCCAGTGCCCTTTGCACGACGCCCAGATTGTGAGAGAAAGCGTCCCCAAAAGTAAAAGTTTCAGCTGGACTGCAACTTGATCCAGCTTTCACAAGTGCTGCTCCGCTTGCACTCAACAGAAGCGCCGTCACGAAAATGATCCTCTTCATGGTTGAGGAATCCATTCTTATGTATGTTTCTCCGCGATCTCTCTTGTATTGCTAGCTAGATCTTGTTCTTGCTTACTATCACAATTTCACAATGCCAATCCTGCTTAAATACGCCTGAAGGTGGGAATCTGATACTGTACTTTCCCAAGAAGGTCTTTTGGTGTTGAGATGAAACTGCATTATGTGGGGGTAATAAAATTTTACATACGTGTGTGGTATGTACGTACTATAACATGTTGAGACGCATAATCTTCATATCTACCTCGTCTCTAACTAATGATTTGGGCATTAATCTCCAAAAGGAGAAAATTCTTGAGGCAGTACCATAAGAAATTAAGTTGATGGTAAATGGTCTGACACGAACTTGGGAGGTTGGGGGAGGAGCCAAGGTTCTCAACCTTTGATGCCTCTTTGAGGATCATCTCATTTCTTACAGTAAACATCATATTTTTCTCACGAAAGCAACAAACGTTTGTAAGAACAATGTATGATAGACATACCACTAGGAGATTTCGCATTCAACTAGTCATCGATCTAGTTCATCAGAATCATCAATAATCCAAATGGGAGCATCAAACGGCAGTTAGAGCAGAACCAAACCCCGTGTACATTGTAAAGCCTCGAGTAGACGTAATTAAGCTCAAACATATAATAGAAACCTGAAACCAATGACCATCAAATAGCGCCCCAGTAATTTCTGGCCAGGTTGCTAATTAATTCTTCTTGGGGTCTGAATCAATCCCTCTTCGTCGTATTAGGTCCCGCACTCTTTCTCGTTACAGTCCCGGGCAAGAAATGGAGCCAGGAGCCAGGGTCGGCCCAGTGGTAAGCCGGACAAGACTTCAGACTTGGACAACCCCCTTTGCTTAGGACAACCCCTCAGGCCCAGCGTGACCTGCAAGAGATTAGTGAAGGCAACTCGAAAGGGGGGGGGGGGTGTGAATAGAGTTAAACAATAATTACTCAAATAAAATTACCAACAATCTAATACTAATTACCAAATCAAAAATTCAGCAAGTAACAAAGAGATAAGCTGAGGAGGAAATAACCAAAGTAAGAAGTCACAAACGCAAATACCGCGATGTATACCGGTATCCCTCGTGGAGGAAAGAACTCTTGTCCGGTGTTAATTCAATATTTGAATGAATAGTGTACAACACGTGCTTTGATCCGAAGGGCACTCCGACTTCTTACAACCACAAGCTTTGATCCGAAAATCTTGCTGACTTCAACACTTTAAAATAAAGACGAAACTTGGATTACCAAGCTTTACAACTCGAACAAATTTCTAACCAAAGCCGCACTTGGCACATAGAAAGCTTTGGGAGTTACTTCTTGGAGATGGAAAGATTTATAGCTCAGAAAATGATTGAATGCAAGTAAATGAGTTGATGAAAAATAAGTGAAATGCTTAGCTATTTAAGGGTTATAGGGTGAGCGACTTTGAGCAGAGTTCGGTCCCCAAACGTTCAAAAGTATGAACGTTGAAGCCCTGATCTTCAGGATGAACGTTGAAAGTGCACGTTACAAACTGGGTCAAGGGGACCGAGTTCGACACGAGTTCGGTCAGGGGCAAAACTCGGCCCGAATTCGGTCTCTATACAGGCCAGTTTGGTTTTCCAAGTCTGGGTCAGGATAGTTTCTGATGGACTAGGATCTGGTTGGGTTTTGAGTTTCCTAGTGCCAGTGTGTCATATCCCAGAACCAGAATACTGGAGAGCGAAGGAAGACAAATCAATTAAGGAATAGCATAAGAAATCACTGCATATGTACAGCAGGTAAAATAACAGTTAAACAGTTCTAGAATATAATCAAAGAATATCTGGAATCATGACTCAAGTTACAGTTCTTGATCAGTTGCCAGATAAATTAGGACAAGACTAGACTTGAAATCAAGCAATCATGGCCAATCATGCCCTACAGCTTGCTATCATTAACTAACTAGGGTTATCACAATCCTAGTTACTAACACATGCAGTTTGAGATTTCGTACAGCCACATGCCCTGCAGACTATCCGGGTTATCCAAGCGTAAGGATACACATATAAATAAATCAGGTATAGTAGTTTTCATGTAAATGCAATACTTAACGGCGTGCTGGAAGTGTTTCCCTCATGACGGAGAGCTCCAAATCCATCAGGTGTCGCTAGGATACCTGGATTGCATGTAGCCAAAAAATCTCTCTATATGCTTTCTAGATTATTATTCTAGTCATTAACTTAGACAAGTTATCAAGAATTTCTGACCGTGGTACTCAGAAATCTACCTTAGACATGATGCAAGACAGGACAGTAGCTTGACAACTACATTCAGGATAGGGACAAGCAATTACGAAAAGTTATCTTATCAGTTCAAGCAATTTAGTACAGGAGATTATAGTATGTCATGAGTGAGCTTCGTCGAGCCACTATCAGGAATATTTGTACAAATCTAGTGTCAGAAAGCTAGAGTTCAAGTTTACCAGTGTAACTATAATCCATGTTCAGGGTATTCCATGCTTAGGTAAGTTATCACAATCGGGTTATAAACAATTTAGAAAAAAACTTGTATTCATAGAAATTAACAAAATAGATCAATACCAGGGAAGCAATTAAACCACACACAATATATCAAAACAAGTTATGCTACTACAAGTGCCATAGGCACATGGGATAAGCAGACACATATAAGAAACTGGCCACATGCAAGAAGCTGGCCGCATATATCAAACAAAGTCCACTCCTCGGTTAGAGTACTGAGTGATGGGTCATTAATGCATGTCAGAAAAGTGATCGATGTGACTAGACGTGTCAAGAAAGCGATCGATGTGACTAGCCATAAATGCGTGTCAGAAGAAAAGACAAAGTCATTAAAATCCGTACCCAAGTGGTGCAGGAATATGCACCTATAAGAAGGGACGCATGCATCCGTGCCGCATAGACACATTGACGCATGCTTGTCTGGCTGCATGAGATCTTCATGCCTTCAACGAGTCAAACACAAGGAGCTTGTCACTCCCCGCTCCCAAATATACGTATTTTGAGCATATAATTTTTTTTGTTTGCATGTTTAGTATATTGTATGAGACTAGACACATTCTTTGGTTTATCTTGGTTCATGGTTTATTGTTGGGTTGGTTTAATCATGAGTTGAACCCATGGTCTAAATCTTAAACCCTAGCTATATAACCAAACTTCTTTCTCTCTCCCTCATTCTTTCTTCTCATTCTCTCTCTTAAGTTTCTCCCTCCAAGTCTTATGCAAGTACATCTTGCATGAGAAATAAAGAAATCCTCCATATTATTGGTCTATTATGTTTATTGTGTGATTTTAAGCATGTTTAGAACTTGGTATTTTCGGATTTTGTGGATAGAGTGGTGTAGATCTGGATTTTTATGAGTGTGGGTGTTCTTGAATTATTTTCTTGGTTTTGATCTTCAAAACTTATTATTTTTGAAAACTTATTCTATGTGATTGAGCACTTCATTTTGAGCAGTTTGGCTTTTGAACCACTTGATTTTTAGTTGAGATGGGGATTTTATGGCATATATATTCTTTTCGGATTCTTGGAGTTTTTTCACGGCCGATCTTGTTGTTCTGGGACGATGGAGTACCATGTGGTCCAGCAACAAATGTCCCCTTCGGCATGCGCCCATCTTGTTGGACGCATGTCTGTTTGTGCATGCTTTTAAAAGTTAGGTGCATAGTGTGGCGCCCCGTTCCTCCTATTCGGGGAGCGCGGCTAAGAAACACAAGATGGTATCGTTCGATCGAGATAGATTGAAACAAGAACTCGTCCTCGTTAAGGATTTTCTTCTTCAGAATCGATTTCCATATTCAGTGGACCGAGCCCCTGGGATCGACTTAGCGGCAGAGTCAGGCGGGACCTCTCCGCTGTATCCTTGTTGCCTCGAATTTTGATGTCGCTTGTTGCTTTCGTGCTTTGAGTTAGTTTTCGGATTTGCTTGGGTTTTCTTAAACGATTTTGATGGATTTTATTGTTTTCGTTCATTGAACTGCATTTCAATTCCGAGTATGGAAAGAGAGGAAGAGGTATTGATCAAGCTGTTCATGATGCAGGTGAACGAGCAGTAGGCGGCTTACGAGCGGAGTCTTGAAGCACCTTTTTTCTTCTCCCTTCCAACCAACTAAGTGAGTGGCTACCATCCCGATTAGCTAGCCCTGCTTCCAAGTCTTCACACCTAAAAATCTTGCAACCTTGTTTGCCCCGATCAGATGATACCAAGTAATAACTAAAAGATGTCAAGATAAAAAGGGAATAGGCTTGGATTATTATGCTTGTCAATCAAACATGTGAACTGTTATCTGATTGTATGCTAGCGTGTTTCAAATGTCCTATACATGCTATAATTTTTAGTTAGAATGCATCTTCTTCTATGAATTATGCTAAGTATGGAACACACCTTGTATTGTGCATAATTGTTTAGGGAGGCTATGCAAAATGAATCATACAATACTGCTTGTCGTGTACTCGTGTTGCCTTAACTGCATGAATTGTTAACTTAATAATCGTGTTCGATCATGGACAACTTGTGCACAAGGTATTAGTTCTGCGGACGGTCGCTGGGGCACTGGCACCGATCCGATCCTGGCAGAACTCGTGTATAGTCATCGTGTACGGGACAGGATGGCTTGCAGCGCATCGTGTACTCCCGTTGCATGCTATCCTTGTCCTGGACTAGTCCATTATGGCATCAAGCCAGCGATCCCCGTGTATATTTAAACCTGTTGCAAACTAACTTGTGTCTTCGTGACAGGGAAGGCATGGTAAGTATTGTGCAGGTGGTTCAGACGGACAGGTAAAAGCCACCGAACGGTGGCAAGTTCATTTCAGTAAATTATATATGCTGCTTAGTTATAAATTAACTACGGCAAGATAGAAAGACCACAATAAACATGCATGCTTCACATAAACAACGTATTGATTGGTATAGTTGGGTTAGCTCGCCTTCACCAGTACATTTTGATGTGCTGACCCTCGTTGAAACAGGTTCCCCGCACCAAGGCAAACCGAGCGAGGAGCCGAAGTCGTCTTCCCGATCCAGTCCAGCTGCAGGCGCATCTTGATCGTGCCACCCTTGAAGTATTTTTGAAGAGAAGGAGATAGAACCCAAGCAAGAATGCAGCTCCGTGGAAAAGATATCATTCCACCCGGAGGTCTTTATCATTTTAAAGTTTAGTAAAGGGATGTAATGTATAGGACTGCCATCTCATTTTGTATCAACACTTTTGTAAGCCCGTGCGGCAAATTAGCTGACTCGTTTCAAGAGTTTGTAATAGATGTTCATTATCAATAAAAGAGAACTTTTCCATGTTACAAATATGTGCTTCAATTTATCTGCGTACTCTGAATATGTGCTCGTTATGCAAAATACTCTAGCCTTGTGTGGGTGCAACCCCAGGCCCGCACGGCGGTCACGCTCGGGGGACGCCCTAACGATTCTACGGAATCGGGGCATGACATGTTGGTATCAGAGAACAGATTCAAGTTCCTTGACTCTCGTACTGGAAAAGTTCCTTTAACGATCAATCCCTGTGCGAACTCTTGAACTCATTAGGCCAAAATAAGATACGTTCATGCAATAAGTCCATTATACATTACGATCCTAATGTAATTTACCTTCTTTTGAAGGAATGGCACAAGCGCAATCCTCTGCGCTAGCACCGGGCGAGACGTAAGCACAAGAGAGCAGTTCTGGCACTTCAGGAAGCTCTCGGAGCCAACAGGGCATGTCTCGAGCAGTATCCCATGCTGATCCTCTTGAGCGGGTTATGCAAATGTTAGAGTCGCAACGACAAAGGGATGATGCTCGCCAAGCCAAGTTCGAAAGCAATCTAGAGGCCCGATTCTCAGTCCAACAGAAGCAGGTAGATACCCTGCAACAGATCGTGCAGACTTTGGCTTCCAACCAGTCCGCAGCAACAGCAGCGACACCGGTGGAACAGCCCGTGCTTGAAGTCGAGATGCCGCAAATTCCAAGGGCGAGGGATGTGACTGCCTTCAACTTTGGTCACTTCAAGAAAGTTTGCAATACCCCATTCAACGGGACTGAGGACCCAATCGTGGCTCTAGATTGGCTGGCCGAACTTGAAGACCAATTCGCTCTGCTAGAGGTCCCCGAAGAGAAGCGCGTCGTATGCGCGCAACTACAGCTCTGCCTCAACACGCACGATTGGTGGGACGTGCATCGACGATCTCTTCAATTTGACCATGGAGAGGAGGCGATCTCATGGGCGACTTTTCGTGCCGCATTTGAAGAGGAGTTTATACCCCCTCTTATACGACGTCGGATGGAGAACGAGTTCGTGCAACTGAGGCAAGGCAGCATGACAGTCAAACAGTATTCGCCGAATTCAACCGACTCTCCAAATTTGCTTCCGCCTATTTACCTGATACAGCAAGTCGAGATAGAAGGTTTGAAGGTGGTCTATGTCCTGCCATCCATGTGTACGTAGTCGTTCATCAGTATCGGACAATGCGGGAAGTCATAAATTATGCCCTATCACTTGAACCGCAGTATCCTCACGTTCCTGCCGGCGATGTGCATACCTACAATCACAAACGCCAAAGCAACCATAGAGAAAACAATGCTGCAAAACGACAAAACGACGGTGGTCAGCAAATAAGGGATTGGAGAAATACATGTCAGTTCTGCAAAAAGCGTGGGCACACAGCCAAAAATTGTCGCTTGAGACTTGGGTTATGCCTAGCTTATGGACGATCAGGCCATGCCATTAATTCCTGTCCAAACCTTCCTGATCGTCGCCCTCAACAAAATAATCCCTAACGGTAGGTTCTATTCCTAAGTTTCGTGGACAAAACTTCCAATTAGTTAGGTAGGATGTGGCGCCACGTTCCTCCTATTCGGGGAGCGCGGCTAAAAAATACAAGATGGTATCGTTCGATCGGGATAGATTGAAACAAGAACTCGTCCTCGTTATGGATTTGCTTCTTTGGAATCGATTCTCATATTCAGTGGACCGAGCCCCCGGGATCGACTTAGCGGCAGAGTAAGGAGGGACCTCTCCGCTGTATCCTTGTTGCCTCAGATTTCGATGTCGCTTGTTGCTTTCGTACTTTGAGTTGGTTTTCGGATTTGCTTGGATTTTCTTGAACGATTTCGATGGATTTTATTGTTTTCGTTCATTGAATTGCATTTCAATTCCGAGTATGGAAAGAGAGGAAGAGGTATTGATCAAGCTGTTCGTGATGCAGGTGAACGAGCAGTAGGCGGCTTACGAGAGGAGTCTTGAAGCGCCTCTTTCCTTCTCCCTTCCAACCAACTAAGTGAGTGGCTACCATCCCGATTAGCTAGCCCTGCTTCCAAGTCTTCACACCTAAAAATCTTGCAACCTTGTTTGCCCCGATCAGACGATACCAAGTAATAACTAAAAGATGTCAAGATAAAAAGGGAATAGGCTTGGATTATTATGCTTGTCAATCAAACATGTGAACTGTTATCTTATTGTATGCTAGCGTGTTTCAAATGTCCTATACTTGCTACAATTTTTAGTTAGAATGCATCTTTTTCTATGAATTATGCTAAGTATGGAACACACCTTGTATTGTGCATAATTGTTCAGGGAGGCTATGCAAAATAAATCATGCAATACTGCTTGTCGTGTACTCGTGTTGCCTCAACTGCATGAATTGTTAACTTAATAATCGTGTTCGATCATGGACAACTTGTGCACAAGGTATTAGTTCTGCGGACGGTCGTTGGGGCACTGGCACCGATCCGATCCAGGCAAAACTCGTGTATAGTCATCGTGTACTGGACAGGATGGCTTGCAGCGCATCGTGTACTCTCGTTGCATGTTATCCTTGTCCTGGACTAGTCCATTATGGCATCAAGCTAGTGATCCCCGTGTATATTTAAACCTGTTACAAACTACCTTGTGTCTTCGTGGCAGGGAAGGCATGGTAAGTATTGTGCAGGTGGTTCAGACGGACAGGTAAAAGCCACCGAACGGTGGCAAGTTCATTTCAGTAAATTCTATATGTTGCTTACTTGTAAATGAACTAAGGCAAGATAGAAAGACCACAATAAACATGCATGCTTCATATAAACAACGTGTTAATTGGTATAGTTGGGTTAGCTCGCCTTCACCAGTACATTTTGATGTACTGGCCCTCGTTGAAACAGGTTTCCCGCACCAAGGCGAACCGAGCGAGGAGCCAAAGTCGTCTTCCCGATCCAGTCCAGCTTTAGGCGCATCCTGATCGCGCCACCCTTAAAGTATTTTTGAAGAGAAGGAGCTAGAACCCAAGCAAGAATGCAGCTTCGTGGAAAAGCTATCATTCCATTCGGAGGTCTTTATCATTTTGAAGTTTAGTAAAGGGATGTAATGTACAGGACTGCCATCTCATTTTGTGTCAACACTGTTGTAAGTCCGTGCGGCAAATTCGCTGACTCGTTTCAAGAGTTTGTAATAGATATTCATTATCAATAAAAGAGAACTTTTCAATGTTACAAATTTGTGCTTCAATTTATCTGCGTACTTTGAATATGTGCTCGTTATGCAAAATACTCTAGCCTTGTGCGGGCAGAACCCCAGGCCCGCACGGCGGTCACGCTCGGGGGACGCCCTAACGATTCTACGAAATCGGGGCATGACACATAGTACCTTGAACGCATAAAAATTCACTAAGGCCTGACTCCATGCGCCCAGAGTCTATGCATCCAGGAGATTATGTTGTCATGAGCCATGCGTCTCCTCTTTTGGGTGTACGCCTCTACACAACTTTTGTGTCTCTTCACCGACCTTGTGCTTTTTCTTTTCTCTCTGACACACTTTATTGTATGTCACATCAATCATTTTTTGTCACTTTACTGACACTTCTTTTATTACCCGTCTTTCGACGCTTGTCCCTAGTAAACTTTTTCTCGAGCATGCGGCCTGGAGGAGCATACGGCCGATTTGTTCATGCGCCCCTGACTTCATGAGACCTTCAGCGCCCTGACTTTATGCGGCACCCTAAGCATGCGCTTGTTTGATTCATGCGCCTGACCTTCACGCGTATAATTTTATGTATGTATTATCCTTATTGACTCTATGCGTGTACAAAGTACTTTAAAGATGCATTCACTTTTTTTGGAATGTTTCTTATCATCCTATATATGGTTGATCCTTGTATTGCTTGTGTTTGTAATTCTAAGGAAGAATGGATTTAGTAACTAGACCTCGTGCTAGACATGATTATGAGCTAAGATTGGCATGTACATGAAATGACTAAGTGATTGGACTGAGATTTCAGTATGAAGCAGACTAAGTGATAAGTGACTAACCAACTATGTGCACATAATAAGCTTCGTGTTACAATATGATCTTGATTTATGTGACCCAATATATAATTGGTAATTGAACTCGAATATTGTATCCATGCTGATAGAAATTATTGCCTAAATGTGTATATGAACGGATGTGCACTGAGGTGCGACAAACCGTATCACGTGTTAAATGATCTACATTTGGGTTGTGCATCGAAAATGCCTCCAAATTTTTGAATGTGTGATATATATATATATATATATATATATATATATATATATATATATATATATATATATATATATATATATATATATATATATATTCTCCAGCATGGGCATGATATGCGAGTCAAGTACCAAAGTATGGCTAGGATATTGATTTAATGTTGCATACACGCTAGGGTGAATCCAGATTGAACTTTCGTGGATTTGTATCTAGCGTGCCCGTACTTTATACATCTTAAAAAAATTCTCATGTGACCACGCCTTGAGATTTTTGAATACAATATATGTCTAATTAAGTAACTAAATGTGGTAGTAACATTTGGAGGAAATGGTATCCGGAGATCATACCAACGAACCTTCCTACAAAGATTAATTATAAGTATATTGTGGGCTGGCCACCACAGATATTGTATATCATCCACCTTAGTGGAGTGCAATGTCTAGCCTTTTATAAATAACGCCGAGCCATTGTCTCCCTATAGGAGCACTAGAACCGCTAATACCGTATTTTAGCGCAGTGGCCCTACGAAAAACTGGTGCAATTCATGAAGTGCGTGTATATTCTTTATTTGGTTCGGTTACCTCATATTTGGCACTGGCGTGATCTGAGGATACCTATTATGCATTATTCTGAGATAACCTCAGACTCCACAATTAGCAAGCCGTACAAGTGATTGGCTAATCTTATTAATTTGACTTTATTGTGATTGTATTATTCTGTTAGTAGTCTAGTGTCATGGACTATCATAGTGTGACGGTTCAACCCTTGTCCTTGTTTGGTTGTAGGATTAGGACTTTGTGCTAGGATATTATAGAAGTATGAAAATCATGCAGGCCACATAAGAGCTCATGCACCCCAATACGAAAGCAATCCGTATAGAGCCGCATGGGACCTATGCGACCAGAACAGCCAACCGCATAGGCGGCCCTCATGCGGCCTGATCATCTCAGAATATGGGGGCCACATAAAAAAATATTGATCAAAACAAAATAAAATTTTATTTTGCAAAAAGGGGGGTTACAACATGTATCCATCAAGGCCCCTACAAAATAAAAAATAAAAAGAGGAAGACACGATCAGTCAAAAGAGCCGCAATCCTCACAAAGCACATCCGCAACATCCGGGAGCGAATGTATGCCCGCACGATGAAACTGGCGTGGCACTCCTTTCCTTCATTCCAACGTCTCCCTCTCCTCTGGAGTTACGGGCAGCAAGGCAAAGTTCGGAGTGGACTCTAAAGGCCGAGCCAGAGCCTCCAAAGACAACCCCAACGAGGATAGAAAGCTTTCAGCAGCAGAAAACTTACCCTCATCCCGTGCCCTTCGTCCAGGCGAAAATGCCATGACAACCGACGGAGAACCGAAACCTCGCCCCTCACGAGACCCCCCAAGTATGGACCCTCTGATACCCGAGCACTTAGACGTAGCAGGGAGGAGACGACTAGGAAGCATGGTGGGTGTCCAGGGTTCCCAAATAGAATCCCCCTTGGACGACATGTTTCATGAAGTGGGACACGACGGACCACGACAGTAGTATTTATAAAAGAAAGCGACGGTTTCCGTGACGACAATAATTGCAATAATGAACCTAGAAAGGGCGAATCCGATGGTTTGGCTTCCAAAAAGTCTGCATGCAATCAACGATTGAGTTTCCAAGAAGTCTGCAAGAAGGTGGTTAAGCTTCCCAAAATGGTTGAACGAAGCCCTAAAAATGTTATTTTGGCAGCACGCGGTCATGCGTCCAACAGCCATGCAACCCTGCGCCCCAAAACAAAAATTCAGAAGAGATCAGGCCGCAGAGTTTCTTTGCGGCCCAAATAAGGCGACATCCATGCATCCCCAATCAGCCAAAGCAGCTTGAGCGCAGAAGGACCTAACGTGGAGTCTCGTCAACAGGATCATCTCTGACACAGAATCCTGACGAAAATGATTTTCTGATTTCCTCAAAAGTCGTGAACACACTAAATGACAAAAGTCTTACGTCAGCGCAGAACGTCACTCTAGACGGGGTACAATGTCACGTGGACAACACAATAAGGGCCTCATGTGTCCTAGACTCCATGTGTTCCATGAGTCCCTAGCCCCATGCATCCCAGGCTCTATGCGGTCCTATGCATCCCAGACTCCATGCTGTCCATGCGTCTTTGGCCCATGCATCCCATACTCCATGCGTCCCATGCGTCTCTGGCCCCATGCGTCCTAAACTCTATGCGGTACCATGCGTCTCTAGCCTCATGTGTCCCAGATTCCATACGGTCCCAAACGTCTCTGGCCCCATGCGTCCCAGAGTTCATGCATCTCATGCGTCTCTGGCCATATGTATTTCAGACTCCATGAAGACCAAATCCTGCTGTTATGACAAGAGTGATTCTCTCCAACCAAGTACGGACTATATGTCAAGCTGACCAAGTCACGCCCATAAAGGACGAGAACCACCCAGATCTTCAGCAACGAAAAATCCCAATAAGAGCCCACGTGGCCGCTTGGCCTGCTCACGGTTACAGCTGTACCCTGTTAAGAAGGGACACGTCCCATACGTCTTTGGCCCCATGCATCCCAGACTCCATGTGTCCCATGCGTCTTTGGCCCCATGCGTCCCAAACTCTATGCGGACCCATGCGTCTCTAGCCCATGCATCCCAGACTCCATACGGTCCCAAGCGTCTCTGGCCCCATGCATCACAGACTCCATGCATCCCATGCGTCTCTGGCCAGATATATTTTAAACTCCATGAAGACCAAATCCTGCTGTTAGGACAAGAGTGATTCTCTCCAACCAAGTACGTACTATGTGTCAAGCTGACCAAGTCACGCCCAAAAAGGACGAGAACTACCCAGATCTTCAGCAACGAAAAATCCTAATAAGAGCCCACGTGGCAGCTTGGCCTGCTCATGGTTACAGCTGCATCATGTTAAGAAGGGACATGTGGCACCCTCTCACCATCCTCTTAGATTGGTAGAAGTCTTTAGGCAACTCAGTACCCTCTAGTAAGATCTCTATAATCAAATACATCAGTCGGTTGTAGCATTCTTGCGACATATTAAAATTGAACTTGATGCTCAACAATCTTGTAACTACCTCCGACGGTGAATGATCCTCATAACCAGGATATAATGGATTCCTTGCATTCTTAAGCAACTCCATGAACTTTGCAGCATCGACATGGATGGATACGAGAAAATTGATACATGTCGCAATGGGTGCATATTGTAGTACAAAGACAACAAGGATAAAGATGCGTACAAATTCTGTGGTGCTGATCACTACAAGGCCACTGGTAGAGAAAAGTCTGTTGGTGCAAGGAATTCTACCAATTTGATGCACTACTTATATTTGACATCGCGGTTGCAAAGGTTATTTATGGTGAAGGAGACTGTAGAAAACATGAGTTGGCATAGGCGGGAACAGATCGAAGGAGTATTGGATCAACCATCCGATGGAGAAGAATGGAAGCACTTTGATTGAGAGTGTCCATATTTTTCTTCGGAACCGTGTATTCTTAGACTGAGGCTCTCCTCCGACGATTTTATCCAATTCGGACTTTCGGGCTCCCAGTATTCGTGTTGGCCTGTGATCGTCACTCCGTACAATCTACCGCCTTGGATGTGCATGAAGACTCTGTATATGTTCCTAACCTTTGTTTTTCTGGGTCCGAACAATCTGAAGAGGAACATTGATGTGTATTTACAGCCTTTGATAGTTGTGCTGAATCAGCTGTGGGAAGTAGGTGCCAACACGTACGATATTTTTAGAAAGCAGAATTTTCAGATGAGGGCAACACTTATGTGGACCATCAACGACTTTTCGGCCTATGGAATGTTATCGGGATGTAGCACTCATGGTCGTCTCTTATGTCCGTATTGCATGGACCGCACTAAGACTTTTCGTTTGAAACATCGAGGCATACCGTGCTTCTTCAATTGTTATCGACAATTTCTGCCGAAGGATCATCCGTACCAGAGGAACATTAATGCTTTTTGTGCGGGCATTGTGGAGAAGGCCAATCCACCGCTAAGGTGGCCCGGATACACGATATGTGAAGAGGTAAAAGATTTACCAAGTTCTATCGAAGAGCCTACTAAGGGTACAAGTGTGATAGATTTGGTCGCACCCATAACTGGACGAAGAGGAGTATATTTTGGGATCTGCCATATTGGAGCACTAATCTGATCAGACATAACCTTAATGTCATGCATATCGAGAAGAATGTGTTTGATAACATAATTAATACTGTAATGGAGGTAAAGGGAAAGACGAAAGACAATCTGAAGGCCAGGTTGGACTTAGAAGAAATATGTAGACGTCATGCATTACATTTGATAGATGAGTAAAATAGAAAATTAAAGTAGCCTAAGTCAATTTTTTTACTGGAGAAGGAGGATAAAGGAAGACTTTGTAGGTGGATTCAGGGTCTAAAATTTTCAGACGGGTACGTGTCGAACTTGAGAAGATGTGTCGACCTCAAGGAGAACAAACTGGCGAGTATGATGAGCAACGATTGTCACGTATTCATGGAGAGGTTAATTTTGATTGCGTTTCAAAAATTCTTACTAGAGGTCATTTGGGATCCATTGACAGAGCTCATCATATTCTTCGGAGATCTTTGTTCTACTAAGTTGCTCGTCGATCGTCTAGAAAATCAAGAGACGGATATTGTGGTAACACAGTGCAAGCTCGAAAATGTGTTTCCTCCTAAATTTTTTGGCTCCATGGAGCATTTGACAATTCATCTTTTTTATGAAGCACGTATTGATGGTCATATCGGTTATCGGTGAATGTACCCGTTCGAGCGGCATCTAAATCACATAAAAAGAAAGGTGAAAAATAAGGCACGAGTTGAGGACTCTATTTGTGAAGCTTATATTCTCGAGAAGATTACAAACTTTTTCTCGATGTATTTCAAATCTCATGTTGCTACTAATAGAATGAGAGCTCCGAGAAACGACGATAGATCAGGAATCTAATGATGCAATACTGGAAGTATTCAATGCATCCGGAAAGCCTTCGAGAAAAATAAAGAAGAGGTATTTAATTTGAATGACGACGAGCTAAAGGCTGCTCAATTGTATATATTACTCAATTACGATGAGGATGAAGTGGAAAAGCTAGAGGGGTAAGTAATTAATACGTCCATGTTTACGTTATCTCAATGTAATAGTATAAGCTAATATTATGCTACTAATCAGCGGTTGCTTCATTATTTTTCAGCACATATAATGATGAGCTAAGGTTGGTTAGACCCTACATAACAGACGAAGAAGTAGAACAAGAAATGAGACATCATTTTTCTTCTTGGTTGAGCGCATATGTAAGGAGCTCGGTAATTACTTTTTCTGTATGCACTTGCACAATAAATAACTTACTATCGCTACTTTGGTATTTAGGTCGATCGTCTAATAACACCCGAGACTGAATCTATTAGAACTCTAGCTAAGGGACCAATTACTGTCATGGAAATATGGCCAAGTTACTGTGTGAATGGGTTTAGGTTCAAGTCAACAAATTCTTCGATCAGAGACAGCTTTTTGGATCTTGATTCCACGAAAAATAGTTGTTTGTGTATCAAATCTTCGAACTACAAAGACATCGATCCAGGCAATAATTTTTTTGTCATCTTATGAGAGTTTGTGGAGTTGACATATAATTATGGCACAGAACTTCTAAGATTGTGATATTCTAGTGTGAATGGTTCGATCCGATTCAAGATCAAGGTTGAAAAATTAACAAGCATGGTCTTGTGGATATAAACTACAAGAATAGATATCAAGGCTATGAACCATTTATCCTATCAAGTCAGGCTCAGCTCGTGTAATTCACAACTTATCCTAGACGGGGGACAGCGAGGTCGGATTGGTGAGCAGTATGCAAGACTAAAGCTGGAAATACCTTTGACATTGACAAAATAGCATATCAGGAGGACGAGCTACCTCTTGTAACAAATATTGTAGATGCATATGGACTCAACGGAAGTTATTCATAACAAGACTAATAGTGTAGAAGAGGTAGAATTATCCGAAGAGGAAGATGTCACACCCCAGTCCCAAAATACAAAGGACTAGGCCACGTGGCAATGGCCAGCTACGTACCAAGGGGACTCCAGTCCGACTCTGAATACATATAAGCTGTAAATGAGGGTTACTATCTAGATAACATGGTCTATATGTTTATGTCTCAAACCACAAGGATATGTAATAAAGAAAGGATAACATGTATCATGGTGTACACCCCACACCACACTCGTCTGAATAGACTCAAAGGAAATAATATGAGTCTACAAATACTGGGCTATACTAGCAGAAAATAAGCAAAGATCACAATAGCTGAATAATAAAGAAGTGAAAACAAATAACGATTAACGATACCTGCATGCCGGTATAATACTCCTCAGCTGTCTCGAGCCTCCCATCAGCAATCGACCCTACAATCTGACAGGGAACCAGGTCCTCAGAGGGACGTAACTGTCACGCCCCAGCCCCGCCCGGGCCGCCGCTCCGCCCTGCCCCGCCCCGTGCGGCCGGGAATTAATGAACCGGACACGTATCACCGTGCCTCGGCGCGCCGGACGCGAATCACCGCGCCCGTCCCGCGGGTGCGAGGGAGGAAGGGAGCCAAGCGAATGGCCCGTTCGAGCTTTCGGGGGACGTGATGTCGCACGGGCCTGGGGTTGCGCCCGTGCAAGGCCAATCGTTTAAGTTGATAGTTGGCTATCATCGCATCAATCGAGTAAGCAGCGGAAAGGGACTTGTTGCAATGCAATGCATTAGCCAACTGAGTGTTCGGGACAATCGAGGCAACTTGGGTTTCCTTTAGCAAAGGCACACGTTCGTTCCATACATTATGCCCCCTTATATGATAGCATTCTCGGGGCAACAATCGAAACCAGGATTCCGGGTCTTCGGGACTGTGGTACGCCTATCGCTCCCTCGGACGATCCAGTACCTGCGAACAAGTAAACTGTTGGTGGGTCAGCACTTTATACAAGTACTGGTGAGATAAATCAACTGAACAGAAACAAGCATTCACTCAAACAGGCACTAAGTAATCATGTTATAAAATATTACATTACTAGTGATCTTTCTAGTTTTACCTATGTTCGTTTCATGCAGTTCTAGCAGAGTCGATTTACTTGTTTAAAAACATGTTTGGAAACAGAGTTTCATATTGAATATGCAAGCAAGCAAACCGTTTATGTTTCAGGGTGTGCGTAGCGTGTCTCGTGCGACTCGAGGGTCTGATGCAAAGCTAGACACACAATGCACATTCTTAGGGGCTGTCACTATCCAAGCCAACACAATGACTTAGCTATATGCAGGGCGGTCCCCGAGTATCTTAGGATCAGCAGCTGGTGGAACAGCATACCAATGACTCTTTATCTGATGCTAGAGGCAGCTGTGACTCATGATTGCTTTGCACTATCATGGTAGCAGCCGGGACACATGCAGTTCAGCTCTCCACCAATAGCCATTGTCCGACCGCGTGCGAATGCATGGAACACTATCAAATAAACTCTAGTATGCAGACGAGATGAACCATCAGAATACACTCATTGTTGCGGGGCAATCCGACTTATCACTTGAACACGTTCAGGCACAGTATGGTTCTCTCGAAGCATAGACGATAGTGAACATATTTATGCACTCTAAGCAGGCGATTCAGGATTCTCGTTAAGCAGGCATTGTTTCAAAGACAAGCTAGGTGAGTTCGTTCATTAACATGCAAGGCAGGTTCTATCATTCTCTTAAGAAAACATTGCAAGCAAAAACTCAGGTTATTATTAAGGCGTGCAAGAATCAGAGAACGAAGTTCTGCCCACTCACCTTGATACATAACGCCGGCGCGGAGCGGGGCATTACATACTTACCAACCAACAAAAAATTTTGTCCTCGAAACTTCAAGGATAAACTTCTCGATATCCCGAGTAGCGATAGTGTCGTCCCTCGCCGTACTCAATCGAAACAATCAAGCAATTCAAGTTCAGGAAACATTTTGCACTTTGAGAATATCTATGGACTTATTGTATAGAACGCTCTTTGCAAAACTATATCGATAATATCTCAGAGTCATAGCAACGGTTTAGGCCAGAGAATCGATTCCGCTCTGATACCATTCTGTCACGCCCCGGCCCTGCCCGGGCCGCCGCTCCGCCCTGCCCTGCCCCGTGCGGTCGGGAATTAACGAACCGGACACGTATCACCGTGCCTCGACGCGCCGGACGTGAATCACCGCGCCCGTCCCGCGGGTACGAGGGAGGAAGGGAGCCAAGCGAATGGCCCGTTCGAGCTTTCGGGGGACGTGATACCGCACGGGCCTGGGGTTGCGCCCGTGCAAGGCCAATCGTTTAAGTTAATAGTTGGCTATCATCGCATCAATCGAGTAAGCAGCGGAAAGGGACTTGTTGCAATGCAATGCATTAGCCAACTGAGTGTTCGGGACAATCGAGGCAACTTGGGTTTCCTTTAGCAAAGGCACACGTTCGTTCCATACATTATGCCCCCTTATACGATAACATTCTCGGGGCAACAATCGAAACCAGGATTCCGGGTCTTCGGGACTGTGGCACGCCTATCGCTCCCTCGGACGATCCAGTACCTGCGAACAAGTAAACTGTTGGTGGGTCAGCACTTTATACAAGTACTGGTGAGATAAATCAACTGAACAGAAACAAGCATTCACTCAAACAGGCACTAAGTAATCATGTTATAAAACATTACATTACTAGTGATCTTTCTAGTTTTACCTAGGTTCGTTTCATGCAGTTCTAGCAGAGTCGATTTACTTGTTTAGAAACATGTTTGGAAACAGAGTTTCATATTGAATATGCAAGCAAGCAAACCGTTTATATTTCAGGGTGTGCGTAGCGTGTCTCGTGCGACTCGAGGGTCTGATGCAAAGCTAGACACACAATGCACATTCTTAGGGGCAGTCACTATCCAAGCCAACACAATGACTTATCTATATGCAGGGCGGTCCCCGAGTATCTCAGGATCGGCAGCTGGTGGAACAGCATACCAATGACTCTTTATCTGATGCTAGAGGCAGCTGTGACTCATGGTTGCTTTGCACTATCATGGTAGCAGCCGGGACACATGCAGTTCAGCTCTCCACCAATAGCCATTGTCCGACCGCGTACGAATGCATGGAACACTATCAAATAAACTCTAGTATGCAGACGAGACGAACCATCAGAATACACTCATTGTTGCGGGGCAATCCGACTTATCACTTGAACACGTTCAGGCACAGTATGGTTCTCTCGAAGCATAGACGATAGTGAACATATTCATGCACTCTAAGCAGGCGATTCAGGATTCTCGTTAAGCAGGCATTGTTTCAAAGACAAGCTAGGTGAGTTCGTTCATTAACATGCAAGGCAGGTTCTATCATTCTCTTAAGAAAATATTGCAAGCAAAAACTCAGGTTATTATTAAGGCGTGCAAGAATCAGAGAACGAAATTCTGCCCACTCACCTTGATACATAACGCCGGCACGGAGCGGGGCGTTACAGTAACAAGGTACAAAAATAGTATGCCATAGCATAAAAGAAAGAAATAAGTACAACGCCGGTATAATCTAGCATAACCACCTAAGTAAGTCACAACTTTGAAGACAATGTTCGACGTGTGGGCTGCCCAAATATAAAACCGTAGCTCCGAACACAGAGACACACGGGGCGTACCGTAGTTCTGAACACAGAGTCACACGGATGATACTACGACTCCGGATACAAGAACACTACATAAATAGGAACATATACATACATATAGCGCGTGCACAGTAGCCCAAACGTCTAGTAATTGTCTTTTCCTTCCAAAGTGATCAACGAGTGTTCGTTGAACCTGAACCTCTATCTAACAGTCTCATCATACTGAAGTAACTATCAACAATTACGACCCTATAGTCATTCCAGATTCCGGTCATGCTGACAGTATCAGGATACAGGAAATCTGGCACGATGACAGTGTCTGAATGTGTCCAAGGGTTCTGATGTAACCAAGTAGGTACATCAAGGTGTTGCGAACATCTATCAATCGATCCTAGACGTTGCCAACGAACGTATGCACCCGGTTAGGACCCGGACGCTAAGTAACGATTCTGATCCAAAGCGCGCACAATACATAGAAAAAAATAAATAGAAATCTAAAAAAAGAGATACAGGATGGCAAGGTACACTTGTTTGGATTCGGATACTGAAGATGGGGCCCCGGTACAACGTCCAAGTCTGCGGATCCCGAAGTACCTAGAGACAAGATATAAGATTAATCAATAAACTATCACGATGCTATTAAGAGGTGACACGCGTCTAGCATATGCTTCAGTCTTAGTTACATATAGCTCACATAGACACCAACTAGAGGGTTGACCCAAGTTGACTAAAGGAACGTTGCATCAAATACGATTAATAATTAGTATAACGTCATCAAACCAAAACTCTAATCCCCTAATATTTATCACAGTGCTTTCAATCGTTCAAGCTATGCTCATCCTCAACCAAACCATCCTTTTATTCACAGATGTTATTATGTACATTCTATTTATTTATCCTCAAATAAATTAATTATTAATTATCAAGATCTCAATTAAATAATCTGCATTATATTATTCTAACATCATTTCACATATATACCTACTCCTCAATATCCACCATAAAAACTCACATGAAGTATTCATGAACCCTAAAACTCACATATAGTATTCATGAACCCTAACCCTAACTAGGTTCTCTTTAGCAAACAGCATAACTACACTAAAACAAAGAGAAGGGGGAGGAGTTACCCCGGTGGCTGCGGGTGGTGGCAGCGGCGATGCTGCGGCTTCGGTCAGGGATGGCACCGACCGCAGGGGTGGCGCGCGTGTCGACCGCAGGGGTGCTCGACTGTGTGAGGTAGGTATTGCTCGAGGTAGTAGTCGTGGGGTGGTGAAGCTGGTCATGGAGGTGGTGGTCGAGGGTGGTGCTGGTGATGGCGGGTGGAGGTGCGAGGGTGGTGAGGATGATGGCGGGTGGAGGTGTTGGTAGTGGTGGTCGCGGTGGTGCTGGCCGTGGAGGTATTGGTAGTTGTGGTGCAAGGTGGACGTGGTGATGAAGGTGGCGATGATAGTGGCTGTGGATGCTACGGTTGATTAGTGGTGGCGCTGCGGGTGTACTTTGTCGGAGTAAGGTGGAGCGGGGGTCGTGAAGCGACTGCGGGTGGAAGTAGCAGCAGATGTGGTGGTGCTGCTAGAGGAGGTCAGCTATGGATGGAGGTCGGCTTCTAGTGGAGGTGTTGTTGGAGGAGGCCGGTTGCTGGGATGGCAGCGGGTGGTGAGGACTGAATGGTCCCAAGGCGTCGGTCCTACGTTCGGTAGGCATGGAGAGCCGAACGTGGAGGAAAGTTCATCGAGGATGTGCACACTGCATAGGCGGAGATGGGGAAGTCGGGAAGCACTGTGTAGGATCGGTGCATAGGTCGACCTCCAGCAGTCGATATGTAGGTCGATCGTCGTCGAAATAGCGTGAGCGGATAGGCGCATAAAGGGGACTCGAGTACGCAATGATGTCGAGCTCGTCGGCTCCGCCGGGAGGAGCACACGGTTGAGGGAGTGACTGATGGCATAACAAGTTGTAGTGCCATTGCAGGAGATGAAAATATGAGTAAGTAGTCAACGGGGAAGCGACCGGAGTCCAAACGTGTAATCACCTGAAAATTTTAAGAATTTTTAAATTTAATTTTCTGGAATTAATTAGCATTTTCTGTAATTTTTAAACCAATAAATTAAGTAAGTCTGATTTAAAATGAATTTTAAAAGATATTAAATAATATTAAAATGTGATGAAAATTATATTTTCTAGTATAAAATTAAAAACCGGACATGGGGTATTTTTCCGAGAATTTATTGGATCCCGGATGAATTTTTAAAGCATTAAAAACTATTGTTAAAATTTAACTATTTAAATTAAACCAATTAAATGAACCAACCCGAACCCAAATCTGAATCGGACCGGACCGGCCGGTCTGACCAACCCGGACCGCTAAAGCTAGCGGGTCGGATCCGGGTCAGACCCGACCCGCCAGCAACCGACCCGACCCGACCGGCGGCCGTTCCCGCCGCCGTGGCCGCCGGCCGACCCTGCGGTTCACCTCCCATGAAACCGGCGACCATTCCCCTTCGACTTCCGGCAACCTCCGGCCGGTTCCCATCCCTATTCCACCTCTATATAAGCCGCAGCAGCCACCGGAAAAGTTCCCTTCAGAACCCTCTTCTCCGGCGAACTCGACTCCGGTTAACCTTCGTTCCGGCCGCCCACCTCCAGTAGAATCCGGCACCGTCTCCGGCCCCTCTCCAGAACCTGAAGCCCTGTGTCCAGACCGGCCGACTGCTCGAAACCTGAACCGTAGCCGCCTCCCAGGAATGGAACCGCCGACTCCGGCACCTCCCCGCCTCGCCCCAGCCTCCAGACCTCACCGGCCGGCCGCCCAGGACCTCCCCGAGCCTTTCCCGACCACCGCTGGACTGAACCCTACTTCCAGTGTCACAGAAACTCTGCCCTAGCTCGGACACAGCTTGGACACGGATCCAGGACACGGAGACTCAAGTTTGACACGCGCTAATCGGACTTATTGAACCCAGTTCAGATACCCATAACTTTCTACTCGTAGCTCTGTTTCCTATTTCGTCAGTTTTATCGCGTAGCCTGTATGACCCCCTCGGTGTCCATGCAACCCGCTCGGGGCATCGTGTCCTGAGGTGATCGAGAACCACGATCCAAAAACAGGAAAAACTAAGCCCTGTTTCACCCCGGAATCGAGTACGCCCCGCCAAACGGGACGACTTGGTCACGTGCGGTCTTCACCGATACGTGCATGTCGTAGATACGGACGTGTGGGATTTCGCAGAAGCCGATTCGGATGTGCGTGCACACCGAAATCAGTGCGTATTCGCGGACAACATCCCGTATCCAACTTTTTTGTATTTTGCTGTAACTTAGTGTATACACGTCGGATCGAGACGAAACTTGCGCCATCGGACTTGTAGCAATACGCTGGTCCTGTGGGTCAAGTTTGGTTCGATTCTGAGAACGTTGGAAAATTGCGTGTCGTGGGCCCCATAGGCTCCACCTAACGGGCGATTTTGAGAACGGCTCATCGGAATCCAATTCTGGAAGTTCCGTTGGGTTCGTATCAACGTTCCTAACTTGTTGACACTAAGTTGGACTAATTTGGAAACCTTTGACCCTGACGCATTTTTCAGTGCAAAGCGGCCCACATATGGACCCGCTTTGGCCCAGAAATATCATTTTTGCCCTTGTGTCCAAACTGGACTTAAGAACAGGCATTTCTAGCTATTTTATATGTTCTGAGACTGTTGGTAATGTTCATTTCAGCTTTTGGAGGAGTATTTGCTGGACCCACTGATACAGGAACCGCTATTGGTAATCCAACCCCAGGCAAGTGTACCTTGCCATAAATTGCAGTTTATTAGTTTATTTTGTTCTCTTGCTTTATTTTCTGTGACTATAGTACATGCTAAAACCTAGGACCGTATGACATACTTAGCGTCCGATTACAGTCGGGTGCCAACCCCGTACGCGGAGTTGTGTACGTCATTTAGAGATGGATATTCGAGACCCTTTACATTCTCGTGCTTGTTTATCAAGTACATTATAACCTAGGACACTTGACACCATACATTGACAGAATCTTCCTGAGATATTCAAGGTAATTCTGAGTAGGATACAGAATGGACATAGTTATTATATTCTTAGTTTATGACTGTTGCATTAGCTCTGATCTCACGTGACATGGACATGAGACGTGTGGTTACATTGGGTGGGAAGAGACACACAGGCTACAGGCTGTTCTATATATATATATATATATATATATATATATATATATATATATATATATATACTACTATTGTGAGGTTGTAGACTCTCGAGCAGAGCTAGACCCATTACTAGATATTGCTGCTACCGGCTCCCCGACACAGAGCTTGTAGCAGTCTCAGCCTGAGTATTAGTGTTGCTCTCAGTTGCATTTTCACATAGATGGTTATGTAGTTACCCTGCTTATTTTATTTTCTATTTCACTGCATCTATTTTGGCTTGTATTATTTGTACCTTGCTATGTCCCCTGAGGACCTGGAATGGATGATGTCCCCAGGTTTAGCAGAAGAACATTATCCCGAGGTTTACGGGACAGGAGCTGAAGCTGTACCAGAAGCTGTTACTGAAGGAGAACCTAACTTAGAAGTAGAGGTGATGGCTGAAGACTTTTCTTGAGATTATGATATTTGTACTCATTAGATACTTATTTTTGGACTCCTTTGTTCTGGTCTGATGAACCAGTGTTTTTAGACTTTTATCGGGTTGTTCTCCGACATACTTTGCTGAGACTGGACATTGATGTACTTTCTTTATTTGCTGTTGATCTTATTATTCTGTGTGTGGATAAGATTAGTATTTTGACTTATTGTTGTAAACCTATATCACAGCTTAAGTATGCCCGATGGATCCATTAAATTGGGTTGTCCATCGGTGTGTACTACTGGCCATTGCCGCGTGACTAGTCCCTCGATATTTTGGGACTGGTGCGTGATATAGTTTTTGTGGTGGCCCATGCAGGTCTACGATAAATTATTTGGTTTCAACTTAGGAACCGAACAAACTTGTAAAAGGATAGGATAGGTTATAGGATCTCATCCATATTTGTTGAATCATTTTTGAAACTCAATATCGTATTCGAATTAAGTACTTGACTTGCATCCTGCTTGACTCTACTAAACGTTCTCATAAAGTTTATTTTGAATGCAGAGAAAGATGGATCCAAGAAATGAAGATGAAATTCCTTTGAGTACACCACAAGACGCTGTGGTTACCTATGGAGATGGAGTTACACCAGAGAACAGAGGTCAATCCTCTCAAAGTGGATAAGCTGAGCAGCATAACTCAAGGTTCATGCGTGACGACATCCCACCTCCGCCACAGTTCACTCCACAGATGCCTGCCTTCCCACCAGGGCAAGCAATGGACGGGCAGCAAATGTTCCAGATGTTTTATGCCATGATGCAAGCTCAACAACAAGTTCAACAGGAGGCGCAGCGTCAGGAGGCAGAGAACCTGAAAACCAGCCTAGTAAATGCATTGGAACAGGCAAACCCGCAAGCTAGGCGACCAGCGACGGGAACTATCACTGATTTCCGTCAACTCAAGCCCCGTACCTTTTCGGACAAGGAAGGACCAACTGAAGTGCATGAGTGGCTCACAAATACACAACATCAGTTGGAAGCAGCTGAACTTCCACGGAAGAGATGGATGACTGCTGTCCGAATGCAACTGACAGACAACGCGCACCATTGGTGGCTAGCTGAAGAGAGGAGGCTCGGACATGACCGAGTCACTTAGGAGGAGTTCTCCAGACTCTTCCAAGAGATGTATATCCCAGCCGTTGCTAGATCAGAACTCCGAGATAAGTTCAACCGCCTCATCCAGGGCAACATGACGGTGGAGGAGTATAATGCTGAATTCATTCGCCTGAGTCGTTTCGCCCCTTTTCTAATTCCTACCGAAGAAGAGAAGGCGGAGAAGTTCTTTGACGGACTCAGGTTCGAGCTTCAGAGGTTGATTGGATATGTTGCACCTACATCGTACAACGACGTCCTTGCTGCAGCACGACGCATGGAGCGCATCACCAGGAGGGAGTCAAGTCTGAAGAGGCCATTTACCTCAGTACCATCCAAGGCAGCGCAAGAAGATTCTGCAAAGCGACTCCAGAGGAATCTACCGCAGAGAGCAGCACCAAGAACCCTACCTACTTGTCATTTCTGCGGCAAGTTGGGTCATATTGAAAAGGAGTGCAGACGCAAATTGGGACTGTGCCTGGTTTGCGGATCCAACCAGCATCTATCCAGGGACTGCTCAGGACGCCGAGAAGGAACACCACGACTAGCTCTACCTGCACCAAGGCCAGATTATCCAGTAGTGAGAGCACAGCAGACGGGAGTTGGAGGAGTCAGACGACCAGCTCCAGGAGGATATCAGCCGAGACCACCATTGCCACCTCAAGCAGCACTATTCCAACAGGCTCGTCAGCAGAGGGGTCCAGCTCAGGGACGAGGTCAGGCATTTCCAATGGCTGTTCAAGAAGAATCTATTGCTGGAGAAGTTATAGCAGGTACTATTTTAGTAGCTTCATTACCTGCTGTAGCTTTATTTGATTCTGGGGCATCACACTCATTCATAGCTGCTAGTTTCGTAGCCACCCATAGAGTAGCTACTGCACCCCTTCCGAAGACTAAGAGAATTCTTACGGGAGGTGGAATTATACCGGTTAGTGATATCTGTAGATCATGTTCGGTAGTAGTCTATGGAAGAAAAATACGAGCCCAATTTCTGATCTTTTCTATGCCTGACTATGATGTTGTACTTGGTATGGATTGGTTAAGTCAGTATCATGCTACTCTTGATTGTCGGCTTGGAAAAGTTATATTCAGACCACCTGGACACTCAGAGTTTGAATTTCTTCGAGGAGCTGTAGAACAAGGTGTTCAGCCAACTCTTAGGGTATTATCTGTAGAAGGGGAGTCAAGTTACCCAAGAGTTATATCAGAGTTTGTGGATGTATTTCCCGATGATCTTCCAGGTTTACCACCTGATCGGGAAATAGAATTTACCATAGACTTAACTCCAGGAGCAGAGCCTATCACTTCATCGGTTTATAGACGCACCTAATGAGTTAGTAGAGTTGAAGAAGCAAGTTGATGAACTTCTGGAGAAGGGTTTCACCCGGCCCAGTATTTTACCTTGGGGAGCACCTATACTTTTTGTACCGAAGAAGGATGGAACAGTTCGCCTGTGCATTGATTACAGGGCATTAAACGCTATGACCATTAAGAACCGGTATCCCTTGCCCCGCATTGATGACTTATTTGATCAATTGAGTGGAGCTAGGGTATTTTTCAAGATTGACCTTAGTTCCGGTTATCACCAGATTAGGGTGAGGAAGGAAGATATCCCGAAGACAGCATTCAGGACTAAGTATGGACACTATGAGTTCTTAGTAATGCCGTTTGGTTTAACCAACGCGCCTGCTGTGTTCATGAGCTTGATGAACCGAGTCTTTCATCAATACTTGGATAAATTTGTGGTTGTATTTATTGATGACATTCTGGTATATTCTAAAAGCCACGAAGAGCACGAGGAGCATCTCAGAATCGTGCTAGAGACGTTGAGGCAGGAGAAGCTTTATGCTAAGCTCAGTAAATATGAGTTTTGTATGGATAAGGTGCCATTCTTAGGACATTATTTCGGGAGAAGGACTGTCAGTTGATCCAGAGAAGGTTGCTGCCATTGAGACTTGGCCTACACCAACATCAGTTGCTGAGGTGAGGAGTTTTCTAGGACTTGCTGGATATTACAGAAGGTTCGTAGAAAATTTTTCAAGGATTGCGGAGCCAATGACGAAGTTGACACGGAAAGATCAGGACTTTGTGTGGACAGAAGAATGTCAGATGGCCTTTGAAGAATTGAAGAGGCATCTAACAACAGCACCAGTCTTGACTCTTCCTTCAGGGTCAGACGGTTTTGTTGTTTATAGCGATGCGTCAGGTAGTGGCCTAGGATGTGTTTTGATGCAACATGGCAAAGTTATTGCTTATGCATCGAGACAGTTGAAGGTCCATGAGAAGAACTACCCAACGCATGATCTGGAGCTAGCTGCTGTAATATTTGCACTGAAGATTTGGAGGCATTATCTTTATGGTGAGAAGGTGGAAATATTCACTGATCACAAAAGTCTAAAGTATGTATATACCCAGAAGGAGCTTAACATGAGGCAAAGGCGCTGGCTTGAGTTGATGGTGGACTTTGATATAGATCTGCAGTACCACCCAGGGAAAGCAAATGTAGTAGCAGACGCACTCAGCAGGAAGCCTACAGCTTATTTCTTGACAATACAGCCTGAGCTATTAAAAGATCTACAGGAGCTCCAGATAGAGGTTATTTTACCAAGACAGAGTGGCTTGCTGGCTAATCTGGAAGTGAAGTCATCGCTTGTGGAAAGAATTAAAGAAGCTTTGCCTACTGATGCAAGATTTCGAAGACTTAGAGAGAAGACAGAAGCAGGCTTGCAGACGGAACTTCGCATACATGAGGATGGGACATTAAGGTGCGGAGACCGTCTATATGTTCCAAATGGAGAACTGAGACAGGAGCTAATGACTGAAGCACATAGCTCTATATACTCTGTTCATCCAGGAGGAACAAAGATGTATCGAGATCTAAGGCAGTATTATTGGTGGCATAGAATGAAGAGAGAAATTGCAAGATTTATAGCTAAATGCTTAGCCTGCCAACAAGTGAAAGCCGAGCATCAGAGGACTGCAGGAATGTTGTAGCCACTTTCCATACCAGAATGGAAGTGGGAACATATCACCATGGACTTCGTCACAGGATTCCCAAGGAGCCCCAGCGAAAAAGATACGGTATGGGTTATCGTAGACCGACTCACTAAATCGGCACACTTCTTGCCATTTAGAGTTGGACAGTCCACAGAGATACTAGCCGACATGTATATGCAACAAATAGTAAGATTGCATGGAGTGCCGGTTAGTATTGTATCAGATCGAGATTCGAGATTTACCTCTTATTTCTGGCGAAGCATGCAAGAGAGTCTTGGCACCAGACTAAAATTCAGCACTGCCTATCATCCCCAGACAGATGGTCAATCAGAACGTACAATCCAGATCTTGGAGGATATGCTGCGATCCTGTATGTTAGATTTTGGAGGGTCTTGGAAAGATCATTTGCATTTGGTAGAGTTCTCATACAACAACAGTTATCAAGCAAGCATCAAGATGGCTCCTTTCGAGGCATTATACGGTAGGAAGTGCAGATCGCCAATATGCTGGAGTGACGTCGGAGAGCGTCAAATATTGGGGCCAGAGTTGGTAATGCAAACAGTGGAGAAGGTGAAGCAAATCCAGAATCATCTTCGTGCAGCTCAGGACAGACAGAAGCATTGGGCTGATACACACCGACGTCCCCTGGAGTTCAAGGAAGGAGAACATGTATTCCTGAGGATTTTACCTACTCGAGGAACCATTCTCTTTGGGAGCAGAGGCAAATTGAGTCCAAGGTACATTGGGCCCTTTGATATTCTGGAGCGCATTGGTGAGGTGGCCTATCGACTTGTATTACCTCCATCTTTAGAGGAAGTGCATAATGTATTCCATGTCTCACAGTTGAGAAGGTATATGACAGACCTAAGTCACATAGTTGATCATTCTGAGATCGCAGTAGGCCCAAGCCTGAGATATGAAGAACAACCAGTGGGTATACTTGGCTCCAGCGAGAAGACACTGCGAGAGCAGACAATTAAACTGGTTCGTGTGGCATGGAAGCAGCACTCTCCTGGTGAATCTACTTGGGAGAGGGAAGATATCATGCGCCAGAAATATCCTCATTTATTCGAGGATGCAGATATATCTTAAGTACATTTTTGTTATTTCCATAGTTCTGTTCATTAGTAGCTTTATCTTTAATTGCGAGGACGCAATTTTCTTAAGTGGGGTAGATTGTAATCACCTGAAAATTTTAAGAATTTTTAAATTTAATTTTCTGGAATTAATTAGCATTTTCTGTAATTTTTAAACCAATAAATTAAGTAAGTCTGATTTAAAATGAATTTTAAAAGATATTAAATAATATTAAAATGTGATGAAAATTATATTTTTTAGTGTAAAATTAAAAACCGGACATGGGGTATTTTTCCGGAAATTTATTGGATCCCGGATAAATTTTTAAAGCATTAAAATCTATTGTTAAAATTTAATTATTTAAATTAAACCAATTAAATGAACCAACCCGAACCCAAATCTGAACTGGACCGGACCGGCCGGTCTGACCAACCCGGACCGCTCAAGCTAGCAGGTCGGATTCGGGTTAGACCCGACCCGCCAGCAACCGACCCGATCGTTTCAATCCCTAAACCCCCAAAATTAACTCCCCGACTCTTCACCTGGCTGGCGGTCGTTCCCGCCGCCGTGGCCGTCGGCCGACCCTGCGGTTCACCTCCCATGAAACCGGCGACCATTCCCCTTAGACTTCCGGCAACCTCCGGCCGGTTCCCATCCCTATTCCACCTCTATATAAGCCGCAGCAGCCACCGAAAAAGTCCCCTTCAGAACCCTCTTCTCCGGCGAACTCGACTCCGGTTAACCTTCGTTCCGGCCGCCCACCTCCAGTAGAATCCGGCGCCGTCTCCGGCCCCTCTCCAGAACCTGAAGCCCTGTGTCCAGACCGGCCGACTGCTCGAAACCTGAACCGCAGCCGCCTCCCAGGAACGGAACCGCCGACTCCGGCACCTCCCCGCCTCGCCCCAGCTTCCAGACCTCACCGGCCGGCCGCCCAGGACCTCCCCGAGCCTTTCCCGACCACCGCTGGACTGAACCCTACTTCCAGTGTCGCAGAAACTCTGCCCTAGCTCGGACACAGCTTGGACACGGATCCAGGACACGGAGACTCGAGTTTGACATGCGCTAATCGGACTTATTGAACCCAGTTCAGGTACCCATAACTTTCTACTCGTAGCTCTGTTTCCTATTCCGTCTATTTTATCGCGTAGCCTGTATGACCCCCTCGGTGCCCGTGCAACCCGCTCGGGGCATCGCATCCTGAGGTGATCGAGAACCACGATCCAAAAACAGGAAAAACTAAGCCCTGTTTCACCCCAGAATTGAGTACGCTCCGCCAAACGGGACGACTTGGTCACGTGCGATCTTCACCGATACGTGCGTGTCATAGATACGGACGTATGGGATTTCGCAGAAGCCGATTCGGATGTGCGTGCACACCGAAATCGGTGCGTATCCGCGGACAACACCCAGTATCCGACTTTTCTGTATTTTGCTGTAACTTAGTATATACACGTCGGATCGAGACGAAACTTACGCCATCGGACTTGTAGCAATACGCTGGTCCTGTGGGTCAAGTTTGGTTCGATTCTGAGAACGTTGGAAAATCACGTGTCGTGGGCCCTACAGGCTCTACCTGACGGGCGATTTTGAGAATGGCTCATCGGAATCCAATTCTGGAAGTTCCGTTGGGTTCGTATCAACGTTCCTGACTTGTTGACACTAAGTTGGACTGATTTGGAAACCTTTGACCCTGACGCATTTTTCGGTGCAAAGCGGCCCCACATATGGACCCGCTTTGGCCCAGAAATGTCATTTTTGTCCTTGTGTCCAAACTAGACTTAAGGACAGGCGTTTTTAGCTATTTCATATGTTCTGAGACTGTTGGTAATATTTATTTCAGCTTTTGGAGGAGTATTTGCTGGACCCACTGATACAGGAACCGCTATTGGTAATCCAACCCCAGGCAAGTGTACCTTGCCATAAATTGTAGTTTATTAGTTCATTTTGTTCTCTTGCTTTATTTTATGTGAGTATAGTACATGCTAAAACCTAGGACCGTATGACATACTTAGCATCCGATTACAGTCGGGTGCCAACCCCGTACGCGGAGTTGTGTACGTCATTTAGAGATGGATATTCGAGACCCTTTACATTCTCGTGCTTGTTTATCAAGTACATTATAACCTAGGACACTTGACACCATACATTGACAGAATCTTCCTGAGATATTCAAGGTAATTCTGAGTAGGATACAGAATGGACATAGTTATTATATTCTTAGTTTATGACTGTTGCATTAGCTCTGATCTCACGTGACATGGACATGAGACGTGTGGTTACATTGGGTGGGAAGAGACACACAGGCTACAGGCTGTTCTATATATATATATATATATATATATATATATATATATATATATATATATATATATATATATACTACTATTGTGAGGTTGTAGACTCTCGAGCAGAGCTAGACCCATTACTAGATATTGCTGCTACCCGGCTCCCCGACACAGAGCTTGTAGCAGTCTCAGCCTGAGTATTAGTGTTGCTCTCAGTTGCATTTTCACATAGATGGTTATGTAGTTACCCTGCTTATTTCATTTTCTATTTCACTGCATCTATTTTGGCTTGTATTATTTGTACCTTGCTATGTCCCCTGAGGACCTGGAATGGATGATGTCCCCAGGTTTAGCAGAAGAACATTATCCCGAGGTTTACGGGACAGGAGCTGAAGCTGTACCAGAAGCTGTTGCTGAAGGAGAACCTAACTTAGAAGCAGAGGTGATGGCTGAAGACTTTTCTTGAGATTATGATATTTGTACTCATTAGATACTTATTTTTGGACTCCTTTGTTCTGGTCTGATGAACCAGTGTTTTTAGACTTTTATCGGGTTGTTCCCCGACATACTTTGCTGAGACTGGACATTGATGTACTTTCTTTATTTGCTGTTGATCTTATTATTCTGTGTGTGGATGAGATTAGTATTTTGACTTATTGTTGTAAACCTATATCACAGCTTAAGTATGCCCGATGGATCCATTAAATTGGGTTATCCATCGGTGTGTACTGCTGGCCATTGCCGCGTGACTAGTCCCTCAATATTTTAGGACTGGTGCGTGACAAAACGGGGCTGCTAGGGTTAGAGAATATAGTCGGAAAGAGGAGATGGTGATGTTGTTGAAGCTTGGTGGGAGGAAGAGGAGTAGGCGATGGAGAAAATTGTTGAGTTGTGTTATAGAGGAGAAGAAATGATGAAGAAGAAGGAGGTGGCTGTGCTATTGGGATTTAGGGTTTGCTTCTTTGGGAATGGTATAAGGAGGAGTTATTTTAGGAGAATGTGTGGTGGTGATGAAAGAGCATTTTGAATCAAGGGCCTTGATTCATCATAAAAAAATTGTACAAAACAAATGGGGAGAGAGATGGTGACTTGACCGGTCCATGAGAGGGTGGGGGTTCTTCATTAGCCTTAACCAAAAGGGTGGTGACACCTAACACCCTATTTGCTAATAAGCCCCTTAACTTTTGGATATTTGCACATGAAGGAAAAATGGTGGCGATTTGGTGTGGGAAGTAGTATTTGGTGTTATGTAGGGTGAGGGGGTGTTGTGTATTTTGCATGGGCTTCATGAAAGGGGTATTGGGTTAAATTAGGGTTAGGTTAGGATTTGTTTAAGTTGGTGTCCCCAATTTAATTAAATAAAGTGTCATGTGCTCTTAAATTAAATGGGGGCACATGGGGTCTCAATTAGGAGTGATACAAAAGTCATGAACGGTGTAGGCTTGGTGTCAGTCTTAACACCTTTAATTGGTTCAGCGAAACGGGTTGAGTTTGTGTCTCCAAATCGATGGCAACGACATAGGCACACGATATAGGATTAAAGAATTAATTTCGGGACTAGAAAGTTGTGCAATTAAATTAGAGCACAAGGGAGTGTGTTTGTGAGTGACAAAAATATCCAGCGCCTAGGTTGGCTTGTCAGGTCAAGAGTACAATAATTTGTTAGAAAATTAAGGGCTATTGTTGGGCTCCAAATATTGTAGCAACGGTAGAGTGCACTTAGGATTTAAATTAAAGAACCAGTCAACGTAGCCAAATTTCTAAACCTTAAACACCCTGATGCTAAACCAAAATTTCTAACCCTATCTAGTCTACCTAAAATAATAATTTGAGGGGGTTTACATCCTTTCCAACTTAGAAGAATTTTGTTCCCGAAATTAAATATAAAGCACAAATGAGAGTTACGAGAATTTAAAAAAAAAGTTAACAGGTAATCGAATACAGTACGTAAATTCGTACCTCGATCCTCAAATAAATACGAAAAATGCTGTCGAATGGAATCCTCACGCTCCCAGGTAGACTCGCCTGGTGAATGATGCTTCCATGCAATCCTGACCAGTCGAATAGTCTGTCCCCTCAAAATCTTCTCACTGCGATCGAGTATCCCCACTGGCTGCTCCGCATATGATAAACTAGGCCCGGCTGTAATCTCTGAATGATCGAGCACGTGGCTATGGTCTGCCATGTATCTTCTAACCTGCAATTCATGAAATACGTCATGCACTCCTTCTAATGATGGAGGCAATACAAGACGATAAGCCACTTTGCCGACTCGCTCCAAGATGTCAAAAGGTCCAATGTACCTCGGACTCAGCTTGCCTCTACCCCCAAATCTGATGGTACCACCAGTGGGCGATATCTTTAAAAATATATGGTCACCTTCCTTGAACTCCAAAGGTCTTCGGTGCACATCTGCCCAATGCTTTTGTCTATCCTGTGTTGCGCACAGGTGGCCCTGAATCTGCTTTACTTTCTCTACTGTCTGTGTCACCAACTCTGGACCAAGTATCTGACGCTCTCCCACGTCACTTCAATATACCCGTGATATATACTTCCTGCCGTACAGTGCCTCATAAGGCACCATCTGTATGCTAGCTTGGTAGCAGTTATTATAGGAGAATTTTACCAAGTGTAGATGGTCCTCCCAATATCCTCCAAAGTTGATCATGCACGCTCTCAACATATCCTCTAGTATCTGAATCATGCGCTCTGACTAGCCATTTGTCTGTGAATGATATACAGTGCTGAACTTGAGGCGAGTTCCTAGACTCTCCTGTATACTCCACCAAAAATGTGATATGAATCTAGAATCACGATCCGATACAATACTGACAGGCACTCCATGTAGTCGTACTATTTGCCTCATATACATGTCAGCTAATATCTTCGTAGACTGGCCAACTCTGAAGGGCAAGAAATGTGCAGACTACGTGAGTCGGTCCACTTCCACTCGAGAATGGAAAGCGGCTGCAATAGTCCTACAGTACTCTGATGTTCGGCCTAGACTTGCTGACAGAGCAAACATCTCGCCACGTATCTCGTAATCTCCCTCTTCATCCCATACCACCAGTAGTGTTGTCTCAAATCTCGGTACATCTTCGTACCCCCAGGATGAATAGAATAAATCAAGCTATGGGCCTCGGTCATCAAATTCTGGTGTTGCTCGCCACTCGGAACGTATAGGCGATCTTCATACCTCAACGTTCCATCTTCATGATTCCGGAGTCCCATCTGCATGCCGGCCTCTGTCCTCTCTCGCAGTCATCGAAATCTCGCATCGGTAGGCAAGGCTGCCTTGATCCTCTCAACCAATGTAGACTGAACCTCTAGACTGACCATCTGTCCATCCATGCCTGGCAATACAACCTCTATCCCGAGCTCCTGAAGATCCTCTAACAAATATCGCTAAGTCATCAAAAAGTATGCCATGGGCTTCCTGCTTAAGGCATCTGCTACAACATTCGCCTTGCCAGGGTGGTACTGCAACTAAATATCATAGTATGTCATCAACTCTAGCCATCGTCTCTGTCTCATGTTGAGCTCCTTCTGAGTGTAAATATACTTCAAACTTTTGTGATCTGTGTAAATCTCAACCCGCTTTCCATAAAGCTAGTGTCGCCATAGCTTTAGTACAAATAGCATTGCAGCTAGCTCTAGATCGTGTGTCGGATAGTTCTACTCATGAACCCTCAGCTATCTCGAGGCGTAAGCTATCACCTTGCCGTGCTGCATCAGCATACATCCTAATTCGCTCCCAGACGTATCGCTATACACCATAAATCCTCCAGATCCAGAAAAAAATATCAAAATTGGTGCTGACGTCAGACGCTTCTTCAGCTCATCGAAAGCCATCTGACACTCCTCAGTCCAGATAAACTCCTTGCCTTTACGCGTTAGCCGCGTCATAGGCGCAGTGATCCTCAAAAAGTTTTCCATGAACCTTCGATAATAACCAGCAAGTCCGAGAAAACATCTAATCTCCGTAACTGATGTAGGGGTAGGCCACGTCTCCACTGTAGTGATCTTCTCTGGGTTAACTGACAGTCCATCTTCAGTGATTATGTGACCCGGAAATGGTACTCTATCCAAGCGGAACTCATATTTGGTGAGCTTGGCATACAGCCTCTCCTACCTCAGTGTCTCCAACACGATCCTGAGATGCTCATCGTGCTCCTCCTGACTCTTGGAATATACCAAGATGTCGTCAATAAATACCACCACGAACTTATCCAAGTACTGGTGGAAAATCTTGTTCATCAGGCTCATAAATATAGCTGGCGCATTGGTTAAACCCAATGGCATGACTAGAAACTCATAGTGCCCTTACTTTGTCCGAAATGCTATCTTCGGAATGTCCTCCTTTCTCACCTTGATCTGATGATAACCGGATCTGAGATCGATTTTCGTGAATACACATGCGCCACTCAGCTGATCAAATAAATCATCGATGCGTGACAAAGGGTACTTGCTTTTTATTGTTGCAACATATAGCGCCCTGTAATCGATACACAAACGTATTATCCCGTCCTTCTTCGGCACAATAAGATAGGTGCTCTCCATGGAGAAACACTAGCCCGATTGAAATCCTTGTCTAAGAGATCTTCTACCGGGACCTTCAACTCAACCAACTCCTTTGGTACTAGTCTGTAGACGGGGGCAGTAACTGGCTCGACTTCGGGAGTCAACTCTATAGTGAACTCTATCTCTCTGTCAGGTGGCAGGCCTGAAAGATCCTTTAAAAACATATCCTCAAACTCTGATATAATATGGGGGTACACTGGTTCACCTTTTGCAATGTGTGCCTCTAAGGTAGATGGTCACCATGCTCTCAGGCTCCTCGAAGAAACTCAAACTCAGGGTGATCTGGTGGTCTAAATATAATGCAACCACGTCAGCAATCTAGCGTCGCGTGGTATTAGCTCAACCAATCCATGCCTAGGACAATGTCATAGTCTAGACTTAACCTCATAATAAATTCTTCCGTTCTATTTACAACACTAATCCTCCAAAAAAAAAATCTTCCTTCCCTAATGTATAATTACTCTTCTCCTCAATTTTCTCTCTAAAATTGTATTCCTCAAATTTCTTCTTTCCGTTATTTATTGCTCCGAGTCACATAGTGCAATTATAATAATGGCATCACCCAAGCACATGCTAGAATTCTTGGTATAAGATAATCATCTTCCAGGTAAGAGCCTAAAATTTTATCTTCTCCAGTTCATAATATCGTTCCTGGTATCGCTATCATATGCTACAACTAATTTCTAGCATCTGGCTATGCATTTCCATAAATTATTCTAGAGGGTTAGGATCAATGATCTTTCTAGCTCCCAGTACTTCCCAAATCACTGTTATCTTACGTACGGATAAGGTTTTATCAGTTCTAGGAACGTACTATTAGGTCCAATTCTCTTGCTAACAATCTACACTAGTTCTAGAATCTAAAAGATCCTATCAATCTACCCTACGAAGGGTAACAATCTTTTCAGAAAATATTACACAAATTATGTCTTCTGTCATCTGGATTATGATCTTCTTTTGGAAGGAACCATCAAGCACAAGCATTCGTCTTTTTGAAATAAAAGGAGATGAGAGACAATAATAACGATATTGATGAAAAAGAAACAAATACAATTTGGAAGTCCAAGGACGATAATTAAATACAAAGGGAGTTTTAAAAATCGATTATGGATTGAGACCCTATTCAACAATAAATCCTAAATTGCAGGCTCGTTTGGTACAGTAACGTAACCAAAACGATATGCTCTTAAACCTGTATGGACCACCACAAAAACTATGTCACGCCCCAGTCCCAAAATACAAGGGACTAGGCCACGTGGAAATAGCCAGCTACGTACCAAGGGGACTCCAGTCCGACTCTGAATACGTATAAGCTGTAAATGAGAGTTATTATCTAGATAACACGGTCTATATGTCTATGTCTCAAACCACACGGATATGTAATTAAGAAAGGATAACATGTATCATGGTGTACACCCCACACTATACTCGTCCGAATAGACTCGAAAGAAATAATATGAGTCTACAAATACTGGGCTACACTAGTAGAAAATAAGCAAAGATCATAATAGATGAACAATGAAGAAGTAAAAATAAATAACGAGTAGCGATACCTGCATGCCGGTATAATACTCCTCAGCTGTCTCGGGCCTCCGGTCAGCAATCGACCCTACAATCTGGCAGAAAATCAGGTCCTCAGAGGGACGTAACAAGGTACAAAAATAGTATGCCATAGCATAAAAGAAAAAAACAAGTGCAACGTTGGTATAAGTGAGACACAACTTTGAAGACAATGTTCGACGCGTGGACTGTCCAAATATAAAATCGTAGCTCCGAACACAAAGACACACGGGACGTACCGTAGCTCCGAGCACAGAGTCACACAGGTAATACTACGACTCTGGATACAGGAACACTACATAAATAGGAATATATACATATATATAGCGCGTGCATAGTAGCCCAAACGTCTAGTAACTTTCTTCCCCTCCCAAAGCGGTCAACGAGTATTCGTTGAACCTGAACCTCTATCTAACAGTCTTATCATACTAAAGTAACAATCAACAATCACGACCCTAAAGTCATCCCAGATTCTGGTCATACTGACAGTATCAGGATACAGAAAATCTGGCACGATGACGGTGTCTGAATGTGGCCTAGGGTTCTGATGTAACCAATACCATGACCCAATGTATATATTTCTGCATTGTTTGCTCAAACTAATAATGTCTTCGTGGCAGGGAAGGACATGGTAAGTATTGTGCAGGCAGTTCAGACGGGGAGGTAAAAGTCACCTAATGGTGGCATATTATTTCTGTAAAGTGCATACTCAATGCTTGCATGTAAAAATAAACTAAGACAAGATAGAAAGTCCATAAATAATTTGCATGCTAGATATCAACAACTTTGGATTTGGTTAGTTGGGTTAGCTCGCCCTCACCGGTACTTTTCATAGTACTGACCCTCGTTGCAGCAGGTTCCCCGAGCCCAAGCGACGCGATGAGGAGCTGAAGCTTCTTCTTCCCCCAACCAGTCTAGTACTCGTCGCACCCCTTTCGTGACTTTTTGGAGCTTGTATAAAGTACCCAGAACCCGCGCAACCCTTATATGCAGCTCTGAGGTAAGGCGATAGCTTCGCCAGCAGGTGTCTATATTGTTTTGAAATGTTAGTAAAGGATGTGATGTATGAAATGGCTATCTCATTTTGTATCCAAGTTGTAAGACCGTGTGGCATCCTTATCGTTTTTGGGTCAAGAGTCTGTAACCAGATGTTCATTATCAATAAAAAGAAAACTTTTCTATGCCTCAATGTTTGTTATCTTATTTGCATACTCTGTTGCATATGTTCTTAAGTATATCATTATGCCTAGGCCTTGTGCACGTGCGCCCTACGCGTGCACGGCATCACGCCCGGGGACGATTATCGATTTAGCAAAATTGGGGCATGGCGTATTGGTATCAGAGCAAAAAGCTTCAGATCCTTCGATCTCGTGTCAGAAAGTTTTCTTAAGATGACCCTGTCCCTCCCGAGTTGAACCCTTGAAATCGTTAGGACAAAATAAGATGCGTTCCATACAGTGAGTCTGTAATACTCTATGAGACTGATGTAAGTTCCTTATTTTAGCAGAAATGGCTCAAACACAAGCAACAGGGTTAGTTGATGCAAGTACTTCTGGCACTTCGGCTAGTTCTGAAAGCCGACGACCTGCGACCTCTGTCGATCCGGTTGAACGAATGATGCAAATGCTAGAGGCACAACAAAAGAGGGGTGAGGCCCGACAAGACAAGTTCAAGAAAAATCTAGAAGCCCGATGCGAGATCCAGCAGAAGCAGGACGCACTGCAATAAATTGTTCAGACCTTGGCTTACAACCATTCCGCAATGACAGTAGCGGCACCGGTGGAGCCACCCACAGACGAAGTCGAAGTACCCCGAACCGCAAAGAAGAAGGATATGACTGCATTCGACTTTGTTGACTTCAAAAAGGTTTACAACACGTTCTTCTGTGGCACTGAGGATCCTGTTGTGGCTCTAGATTGGTTGGCCGAGCTGGAGGATCACTTTAAACTCTTAGAAGTACCTGATGACAAGCAAGTCACTTGTGCCCAACTTCAGCTTCGTATGAATGCGCACGATTGGTGGGATGTGCACCATAGATCTTTCTCCGCAGATGCTGATGGCGAGATGATTCCTTGGTCCACCTTCCATGGCACATTAGAAGAGGAGTTTATCCCCCCACCCATTAGTCGTCAGAAAGAGAACCATTTTGTACGTCTGTAACAAGAGAGCATGACAGTGAAGCAATATGCCGCAGAATTCAACCGGTTGGCCAAGTTTGCTAGTTCATACATGCCCAATGCATCAAGCCGAGCTAGATGATTTGAAGGCGGTTTGCGACCTTTCATTCATGCGCATGTAGTTGCTCCACAGTACGAGACGATGAGGGAGGTCCTTAATCATGCCCTTGTCTTAGAACCGCAATATCCTTCCACTACTGTCGGCACTATGCAACATTCTCATCACAAGCGCTCTAGTAATACAGTAGGAAAGAACGTAAATAAGCGTCCAAATAATGGCGGCAACCAGGATAATAATCCGGGAGAAAATCAGGGGCAACGCTGTGAAAAATACAACCGTACAGGGCACCAGGCTAACGAATATCGAAATCAGGGATGCTTCAACTGTGGTCAGCTTGGTCATTATGCTCAAGACTGTCTTGATCGTCCAAACCGAGTCCCTCGGTGCCGTACAAAGCAGCAAAATTTCGTTCAGGGACCCCAAGCTAATCAGCATGCGCAACAACAAGAGCATCGTCCGAACAATGGGGGCCGGGTTTATGCCTTGACGAGGGACGAGGCGCTCGCCTCGAACACTGTAGTGTCAGGTATATTGCTATTCAATAATGTACCTGCTCGAGTGCTATTTGATTCCGGTGCCACACATAGTTTTGTGTCAACAAACTTTGCTAGGAAGCACGAATTTATTCAGACACCGTTAGGCCTAAGGCTTAGCGTCAGTACCCCGTCAGGCACGAGCTTGCCTGTCGATTCAGTTTGTCGTGGCGGCTGCATTTGCATCAGAGGAAGAAAATTGTCACTTGATGCGATAGTTCTAGACATAGGGGACTACGACATCATTCTGGGTATGGATTGGCTTGGCGCTTGCTCAGCTATTATTGATTATGCGGAAAAGAAAGTCGTATTTTGTCTTTCTGGCGAGATCGAATTTTGCTATTCGTGCAGTCCACAGTCGAAAGCATCGAATACCTACATGGTGATCTCAGTAATGTCTGCTCAATGGATGATTCACTCCAGCTGTGTAGGGTACTTGGCGTCCATTTGAGATACTCAGTAAGATTGTGCAAACATTGAGTACATTCTCGTTGTGGCAGATTTTTCTGATGTGTTTCCAGATGAGTTGCCCGACAAGCCGACCGATCGAGAGATAGAGTTCACTATTGTTACATTTCCAGAAACCCGACCAATTTCCAAGACTCTGTATCGAATATCCCCAGCAGAACTAAAGGAGTTAAAGATTCAGTTGCAAGAATTATTAGATCATGGGTATATTCGGCCTAGTATATCTCCGTGGGGTGCGCCTGTGTTGAAAAATGATGGCTCACTTCAGCTCTGCATCGATTATCAGGAATTGAATAAAGCTAATATCCGAAATAAATACCCCCTTCCCAGGATAGATGATCTCTTTGATCAGTTACAAGCTGCAACGGTGTTCTCAAAAATTGATCTTCGCTCGGGTTACCATCAGCTCAAGATTAAGCCGGACGATATGCCAAAGTCAGCCTTTCGCACTCGCTACGGCCACTATGAGTTTTTGGTAATACCGTTTGGATTGACCAATGCCCATGCCGCCTTTATGGACTTAATCAACCACGTGTTTCGGCCGTATCTCGATAAATTTGTAGTAGTGTTCATTGATGATATCTCGGTGTACTCGAAGAATAGAGAGGATCATGCAGAGCACCTGCGGACCGTGCTACAAACTCTTTGAGGCAATAAGCTATATGCAAAACTGAGTAAGTGCGAATTCTGGCTGAGCAGTGTATCTTTCCTTGGGCATATTATTTCTGCGGGAGATATCTCAGTCGATCTAAAGAAAGTGGTAGTCATCGTCGAGTGGAAGTGACCTGCATCCGTCAGTAAAATTCAAAGCTTCCTCGGGCTAGCAGGCTACTACAGGCGGTTCATAAAGGATTTTTCCAAACTAGCATCACCTCTGACCCGCCTCACACAGAAGGGAGTCGCGTTTGAGTGGTCCGCAGACTGCGAAGCCTCATTTGAAGAGTTAAAGCATCGCCTCACCTCTGCCCCATTACTTGTACTACCAGACGAGACCTCGGGATTCCTAATCTTCAGCGATGCGTCAGGGCAGGGCTTAGGGTGTGTACTTATAAAACAAGATAGAGTGATAGCCTATGCATCCAAACAACTAAAAAAGTACGAGAAGAATTATCCTACGCATGATCTGGAACTAGCGACAATTGTGTTCGGGCTGAAGTTGTGACAACACTACCTTTATGGAGTACCTTGCCAAATTTATATCGATCACAAGAGTTTGAAGTACTTATTCACCCAGGTGAATCTGAACCTACGACAGCGGCGTTGGCTAGAATTAATAAAGGATTACGACTTGACGATAGACTACACACCTGGCAAGGGAAATATGGTAGCGGATGCGTTGAGTCGGGTCTTTGCGGGATCCATGTCTGTTGATAGGAGGTTACAAAGGAACTTAGAAGAGTTGGACATCGAACTCCGAATTCGATATCGCGACGCGCGGGTTGCTCAGATGCGATTTTTACCCAACCTGATAAAGAGGGTCACATCTACTCAAAGGGATGACCCATTCCTCAGGAAAATACGTGAGCAGATTCTAGGGAAGAAGGCAAAAGACTTTACAGTATATGAGAATGGAGTGTTGCGAGTTAAAGGAAGGCTATGCGTCCTCAATGATTCAGAACTCAGAAAGGAGATCCTTACGGAAGCTCACTATGCAGCCTATATGATCCATCCCGGGAGCACAAAAATGTATAAAGATCTTCGCACTATCTTCTAGTGGCACGACATGAAGAAAGATGTAGCGCTCTTTGTGTCAAAATGCATAACCTGTCAGAGGGTAAAAGCAGAGCATCAGAGGCCGGGCGGAGAAATGCAGAATCTTGCTATCCCGGAATGGAAGTGGGAGCACATAAGCATGGACTTCATTACTGGCCTGCCAAGTACGAAACGAGGAAACGACACAATCTAGGTCATCATCGACCGGTTAACCAAGTCTGCATACTTCATTGCCATCAAAAGTACTTGGAGCACCGATCGCCTCGCCCAGACCTACCTTGATGAGATAGTCCGGCTACACGGAGTTCCAGTTTCCATAGTATCAGATCGGGACGGACGATTCATATCACGTTTCTAGGAAAGCCTTCAGTCAGCAATAGGGACCAAGTTAAAGTTCAGCTCAACCTACCATCCTCAAACAGACGGTCAAACAGAACGAGTGAATCAGGTACTAGAAGATATGTTGTGCCTCTGCATAATCGATTCGAAGTCAACTTGGGACGTCTATCTGTCGTTGGCAGAATTTGCATACAACAACAGTTATCAGTCTAGCATCCAAATGGATCTGTACGAGACTTTGTATGGGCGGAAGTGTAGGTCACCGATCTGCTGGGATAAAGTTAGGGAGAGGCAAATCCTTGGGCCAGAACTGGTTGAATAAACAGTCCAATAGGTTTGGTTGATCCGAGAGCAGTTAAAGGTAGCTCAGAGCCGGCAGAAGAGCTATGCCGATATCCATCGTCGCCCCCTTGAGTTCCAAGAGGGTGACCACGTATTTTTAAAGGTCTCGTTCATGTGAGGAGTAATGAGATTTAGGGTAAAGGGGAAGTTAAGTCCGAGATTTATTGGCCCGTTTAAAATTCTTATACGAGTCACTTCAGTTGCCTATCAAATTGCATTGCCGCCAGCCCTATCGGAAGTGTACGATATTTTCCATGTGTCACAACTTAGAAAGTACGTGCATGACCCGAACCATGTGGTAGACTTGAGTCAGCTGGATCTATAGGCGGACTTGTCGTACATCGAAGAGCCCGTTCAGATCTTGGAGTATAAGGAAAAGCAGTTACAGAATCAGGCAGTATCGCTAGTGCGCGTCTTTTGGCAAAACCACTCGGTCGAAGAATAGACGTGGGAACTCAAATCTGATATAATGGAAAAGTTTTTCTCATTATTCCTTAGGAGTAGGTTCTATTCCTAAGTTTCGAGGACAAAACTTTCTATTAGATGGTTATGATGTAGTGCCCCGTTCTCCCGATTCGGGGAGCGCGGCTAAGAAATACTTGGTACCGATCGATCGGAACAGATTGAATTAAGATCATTTTCTCGTTATGGATTGGTTTCTTCGGAATCAGATCCCATATTCAACGGATCGTGCCTCAAGAAAGGACTCGACGGCAGTGTCGAGAGGGGCCTTTCCGTTGCTCTGGTTTCCTTGTCCGTTTTCGATGTCGCTTAGATGCTTTCTTGTTGGTTTTATGACTTGTATTTTCTTGAACGGTTTCGATGGATTTCATTGCCTTCGTTCTTAGGATTTTGTATTTTGTATCAAACCTCGAAGACCAAAGCAGGAGATATTGATCATCTGTTAGTGCATGCAGGTGATCGGGTAGGCGACGCGCAAGCGGAGTCTTGAAGATCTCCCTTTTCTCTCCTAGTTCACCAACTTGTGAGTGGCTTTACTTTGATTAGCACCCTTCTTCTTCCAAGTCTCCACCCTTAATAAATTGGCTCATCTGTGCATCCCGCTCAAACGAGATCATAATAAAAATAAATTTAGTCAAATGAAAGAAGAGTTAGACTTGAAACACTTATAATGCTTGTCACCTAGAATTTCCAAACGATCACATTGATGCGTGCTTGTCCACTATGCATTTATATATTCATGTTTCAGTTGTAGCTAGAACTTATTCTATATAATTGTACAGATGTACTATGCAACTAATTGAAATGAAATCACTTGGACAGGTAGACTATGCCAAATGCATATACACTCCTTTGGTTTGAAGGCTTTATCTATTAACTTAGTGTCAATGCATATTTCGGTCAGACAACTTGTGCACAAGGTTTAGTTCCTGCAAACGGTGCCCGGGGCACTAGGGCCGATTCATTCTGGGCAAAACTCGGATAGCTATGCTAGCAAGCCTAGCACGGGTAATGCGGGAGCCTTGTAGCAGGGCTTGCTACCCGGGCTGCAAGGGTCACCGTCTTACTATAGCTATTGTCCACGGTGGCAATGATATGCCATGGCCCAATGTATATATTTCTGTATTGTTTGCTCAAACTAATAATGTCTTTGTGGCAGGAAAGGACATGGTAAGTATTATGCAGGCAGTTCAGACGGGGAGGTAAAAGTTACGTAACGGTGACATATTGTTTCTGTAAAGTGCATACTCAATGCTTGCATGCAAAAATAAACTAAGGCAAGATAGAAAGTCCACAAATAATTTGCATGCTAGATATAAACAATTTTGGATTTGGTTAGTTGGGTTAGCTCGCCCTCGTCGGTACTTTTTATACTACTGACCCTCGTTGCAGCAGGTTCCCCGAGCCCAAGTGACGCGGTGAGGAGCTGAAGCTTCTTCTTCACCCAACCAGTCCGGTACTCGTCGTACCCCGTTCGTGACTTTTTGGAGCTTGTATAAAGTACCCGGAGCTCGCGCAATCCTTATATGCAGCTCCGAGGCAAGGCGATAGCTTCGCCAGCGTATGTTTATATTGTTTTGAAATGTTAGTAAAGGATGTGATGTATGGAACATCTATCTCATTTTGTATCCAAGTTGTAAGCCCGTGTGTCATCCTTATCGCTTTTGGGTCAAGAGTTTGTAACTAGATGTTCATTATCAATAAAAAAAAAACTTTTTTATGCCTCAATGTGTGTTATCTTATTTGCGTACTCTGTTGCATATGTTCTTAAGTATATTATTATGCCTAGGCCTTGTGCATGTGTGCCCTACGCGTGCACGGCATCACGCCCGGAAGACGATTATCGATTTAGAAAAATCGAAGCGCGATAGATGCCTTAAGACGTATCGAGATTGCTTTGAGATGCTTTTGTATAGAGGGACATAATGTATGGAACGGTGTCATTGAAATCGAGAGGAAGAGAGATCTTGAGCAAACTGTAACCTCGGCCAACCGCCGCTTGTAACACTTTTGAATATCAATAAAGAGCTTATTTTTATATGTCGTTGTGTTCTTTACTTTTCTGCAATATATGTGCCGCTACTCTTGACTTGAATAGCTTACTTACCCTTGTTCAAATCTTTGGCCTTGTGCAAGCACACTTTAGGCTTGCACGGCATCACGCCTGTGTGAGGACGATCGGTTCTGTAGGGACCAAGCAAGGACGAACGGCACCCCTGCGGGACCGGGGTGTGACATATTGCTCTCTGACTCTAATCTGATGATAGCCCGACCGTAAATCAATCTTTAAAAATATGGTCGCTCCACTAAGCTGATCGAACAAGTCATCGACCCTAGGCAAGGGATACTTATTCTTGATGGTTACCACATTAAGGGTACGATAATCAACACATAATCATGATGTTCCATCATTCTTCTTCATAAGTAGCATCGAGGCTCCCCATAGAGATCCACTAGCACGAATGAATCTATTGGTTCTAAATTCTTCAATCATTTGGAATAAAACTTCTAATTCTGAAGGCGCCATCTTGTAGACTCTTTTTGACACTAGTGTTGTTCCTGGAAGTAGATCAATGGTAAACTCGATCTCTCTTTTTGGTGGCATGCTTGGAGGCTTTTCTGGGAATACATCTGGAAATTTGCAGACTACTCTGGGCAATTATATTTCTCATGCTACTGCCATCCTCAAGGTTGTTGTTGGGGACTCCGTCTCTCCTCTAGAAAATGAGAATTATTTCTCTCGGGGGATACGAAAGATAACCTTGCCAGCATGACAATCTATCATTGCGTATCGAGCACTTAACCAATCCATACCTAAGACAATGTCATGATCTCCTATAGAAAATTCTATCAATCTAGCAAAAAACTCTCGCCTGCACACTACAACTCGACATGAGGAATAAACTCTATCGACTCCCACGATACCATTACCAATAAGTATATTGAGTATTACCGATAAGGACTCGGGTTCTAATCCCACTCGTGTGGTAAATTGTGATGACATAAAAGAATATTATGCACCAGAATCGAACAATACTGAAGCTGAATGAGAGTTGACGAGAATGGTACATGTCACCATTTTATCTGAAGATAACTGCTCCTCCACGGTGAGTGTCATAGCCTGACCTCGTTCTCTCTGTGCTGATCATCTCTGTTGCGGTCCTCCTTGCCTAGCTTGCACTTGAGCTTGGGCCTGCGTATACTGTTGTGGCCTCTGTTGCTGGAACACTTGAGATTGGGTCGACAAAGGCCTTGGACCCTGGTGTTGCTGAATTGATACTAGAGCCCTATATTGTGGTCATGTCGAGAAAGATGATAAAGAAATGGCTCAGTGTGGGCAAAATCCCATTTTGTGGCCTGGTGCTCCACAGGCTAAGCACAACCCTTGCGCTCTGCGATACTCTGAAATCACGTGTCCTGGTTTTCCACAATATGAACATCCAATTGAAGAAGATGTCATTTGCTGCTAATTTCGGGTTTGGGCCGGTGGCTGAACTAAGGCTGTTGAAACTGGCCTCCTCGGAGATCCAATGGTTAAAGTCCTAACTTTTGGGGCTGGTGCTGAAGACTGGGTGTAATAACCTCCTGATGTGTGGGTCCACTTTTGCCCTGCAATCCTATCCACGGTTCTTTGGTAGGTATACACATGCCTCCTTGCTTTTCTTAATACAACATCAAAAGTCTGGAACTCATGTTGTTCTAATGCCAGTATAATCTCCAGGTAAAGTCCCTGCTGGAACCTCCGAGCTCTGTCTAACTCGGTTGCCATCAAAGTGGGAGCAAACCGACTAAGTCTGTAGAACTCTGTCGTATAGCCATCGACAGTCCTGTTCATCTGCTTTAAGTTATTAAACCTTTGCTACAAGTCATAAAGTGACACTGCGTTAAAGTATCTAGTCTGGAATCTCTCACTAAAAATGGCCCAGGGAACGGGTGATGTTAGAGAAATCATATGTGTTGCCCACCAGTCTCAGGCCAAGTCTAACAACTGCAGTAAAACTACTGACACTTGCTCTCTTGCCGAACTCCAGTTGCCTCTAGGATAGCTTCAGTGTCCTGAAGACATGCATCCGATGTAATCGTATCCTTGGTGCCATAGAAATACGATGTTTGCAGGTTCTTGAAGTTGCTTGCTAAATTATTGGCATGATGTCCGCCTCTCTCCAAAGCTTGTTGTACTTACTGAGTGAGTACGTCCTCCCGACGTCCTTGGGATGCCAAAAATTCCTGAAGGATACCAATTAGCACACTGGTATCCTCTTCTGCATCAGGTACTGGTTGCATGGGAGGTACTAGCTGGATCTGGGGTTCCTCATTCTGAGCTGTTCGGAAACCGGCCCAGGAATGCTGAGGCTGAACCTCAAGGATTTGTTGGTCATCTGGATGTTGTCCTGCTACTCGAGGAACTAGGGCTGGATGATCAGAAGGATTAAGAACAGTGTCCCTGGAAGATAAAAGACACAAGAATCAAAGGGAAGGGACATGATTGATTAAGGATCAAAGCAGACATTGAGTCAAGATTCAAAGATATATAGTCGATACTGGAGGAGATCATGGAGTAACATGATTAAGACATCTAAATACTTGGTAAACCCCCACACTTCTAAAATTTAGACCTGCATGGGCTACCACTTAAACCGTATCATGTCCCAGAACCAAAATACCGAAAAGCGGGGGCAGACAAATCAGTTAAGGAATAGCATAAGAAATCAGTGAATAAGTGCAGTAGGTAAAATAACAGTTAAACAGCTCTAGAATATAATCAAAGAATATCTGGAATCAGGACTCAAGTCATAGTTCCGAATCAGTTGCTAGATAAATCAGGACATGACTAGACTAGAAATCAAGCAATCATGGCCAATCATGCTATACGGCTTGCTATCATTAACTAACTAGGGTTATCACACTCCTAGTTACTAACACATGCAGTTTAAGATTTCGTACAGCCACATGCCCTGCAGACTATCTGGTTTATCCAAGCGTAAGGATACACAGTATAAATAAATCAGGTAAAGTAGTTTTCATGTAAATGCAACACTCGACGGCATATTGGAAGTGTGCCCCTCACGATGGAGAGCTCCAATCCATCAGGTATCGCTGGGATACCGAGATTGTATGTAGCCAAAAAATCTCTCTATATTATTTCTATATTATTATTCTACTCATTAACTTAGACAAGTTATCAAGAATTTTTGACCGTGGTGCTCAGGAATCTGACTTAGACATGATGCAAGACAGGACAGTAGCTTGACAAGTACATTCAGGACAGGAACAATCAATCAACCACGAAAAGTTATCTTATCAGTTCAACCAATTTAGTACAGGAGATTCTAGTATGTCAGTAGTGCACTTCGTCAAGCCACTATCAGGAATATCAGTACAAGTCTGGTGTCAGGAAGCTGGAGTTCAAGTTTACTAGTATAATTATAATCCATGTTCAGGGTATTCCATGCTCAGGTAAGTTATCACAATCGAATTATAAGCAATTTAGAGAAAAACTTACATTCATAGAAATTAACAAAATAGATCAATACCAGGGAAGCAATTAAACCACACACAATATATGAAAGAAAGTTATGCTATTACAAGTGCCATAGGCGCATGGGATAAGCAGGCGCATATAAGAAGCTGGTCGCATGTAAGAAGCTGGCTGCATTGATCAAACAAAGTCCACTCCTCGGTTAGAGTGATGAGTGACGGATCATTAATGCATGTCAAGGAAGTGATCGATGTGACTGGTCGTATTAGGAAAGTGATCAATGTGACTAGCCATAATTGTATGTCAGAAGAAAAGACAAAGTCATGAAAAGTCGTGCACAAGCGGTGCAGGGATATGCACCTATAATAAGGGAAGCATGCATTCGTGCCGCGTAGGCACATGGCCGCATACTTGTCTGGCCGTATGAGTTCTTCATGCGTTCAACGAGTCAAACACAAGGAGTTCTACCACTTAAATTTTTTAAGCACTTAGTTTCAGAACACTCAAGTATAAATCAGTCATGTGCCCAACAAGATGGACGCATACAGCAAGGATATGTGGCCAAGAGTTCGTGCCGCATGGCTCTCTCGGCCGCATATAGGCTGGCCGCATGAAGCTCCATCGTCCCAAAATAGCAAGTCTGCCATGAAAAAAGCTCCAAGTCAAGAAAACTTATTTTCTCCATTAAATCCTCATATCAAGTCCAAATCCAGAGAAGTAAAGCTCAAAATCGTAAGAAATCAAATGCTCCTCAACATAGAACTACTAGTTTTGAAATACATTAAGTTTTAAGAGATCAAAACCAAGTAAAACTGATGGAAGCTTCAAATTTGAAACTTAGATCTACTCCAACCAAGCTATCAAAATCGAAAATACCAAGAAGTAAACATGTAGAGAAACTCATATAGCACATTATAGACTAATAAAATATACAAGAACTAATTAAGTGCAAAAGTGCAAGTTCTTCCTATTTGGCAAGATGTACTTGCCTAAACCACACCACTATCACTACTACCAAGGGGGAGTCTAGGCCTGGCCTTGCTCACGGGGGAAGAGGCTCGGGTTTGACCAAGGGAGAGAGAGGGAAAAAATGAAAAAGAGAGAAAAAGTGAAAGAATGCGAAAGAGAGGGGTATATATACCAAGGATGACTAACATTATTCACAATATTAGAAATTACACAAAGACAGCTAGAAAAATACAAAAAATATACGGGAACAATTATACAACAATAGCACACATATACTAGACACAAATACGAAAATAGTGAGACGGATCTCATACAGTGCGACCCAATGTACAATGAGTCATATCAATAAAGATAAAATACATAAATAAATGATAAAATCAAGAGCACTTTGATGACGTCAAATTTTTGTCATTTGAGCAGACTTGAAGACATTTTTTTTCTTGATGGTAGTTGGCCAAACATAAACATATTTGGAAGTCTTCTAGTATAACGCCGAGTGCGAGGCTTAGGAGATATCGTAGGTGGTTCAGAGAAATTTGCTGGTATAACACCATCTTTGGCACATATTTTCTTTACTGCATATGTCCATATCTGATCTTGCTTATTACTTTTATGCAAATACATGTTAGACGAACAAAGCAATATATAGAAGCAAATATGATAACATTTAATACATATTTAGATAATGCTAAGTTTAAGTATCAACATAATAGAGATTGCATGATTATTGGTGAGTATCATAGTCTTAAACTTAATCGATTAGTCATAATTAAAAACGCAACTTAATCTTTGGGCTAACAATTAGGTTCATGGATGACCCCCAGGACATAAAGAAGCACCTCACAAAAGACCGGATCAAGGGGCAACCAAAATCAGCTTCGGCTAGGACAACCCAACCCCCCGGGATGACCTTGCCAAAAGCCCGTGGAATAAACAACGCACTGTGTTCACTTGATACTTAGCCAAATTGGATTAGGATTTTTTTGCTAATCACAACAAATAAAGGCTAAATTTTATCAAACTCCATCTTGTTGTAGTCTAATAATTTAGACTAGGAGAAAAGAGATGGAAAGGAGAGATATGTTTACTGAAAATGAGCAAACACCCTAGAATTGGTGTGTTGTTAGGTTCATGTACAAAATTAGGTTTGTTACAATGGATGACAACCACATCCCTAAAATATAGCTACATCGATAGTTATCACAATCATATCTAGTTGTTATATTAACTACAATATTTTTTCTTGATTGCGCACAACTTAATAAATAATCTACATCAGTCTTTAGGAATGATCAGCACCAATCTTTAGAAGTGATCAGCATCAGTCTTCAGGAACGATCAGCATCAATTTTCAAAAAATATATAACGCGAGTTTATGGGGATATACATATGTAGGTAGACTTCACCAAAACTTTGATTCGAAAAACCCTGTGAAAAATACCATAATCGAAGAAAAAAAGTGAGTCGATGTCGATATGTCTTGATGACGTAAAATATCTAGAGATTTGACCAACCATTGTGGTTGTCCGTTAAAACCTTCTTAGGGTGCCAAAACCCAGCGAGAAAATATCACGTCCCGATCTCGGAGGATTATAAAATTGCCACTAGACATGATATCGTACAAGTCAAAGTTGCGCTTGTACAAGGCATGGTCTTACACAATAATAAAATAGACTAAATAAATAATGAAGCAGCAGAACTTTCATGCAAAAAATCAAATAATAACATTTAGACAAGAACAAAATAAGTTTTTTTATTGATAACTTGAACGAGATTACAAAATACACTTGTTGGCTGACTCAAAATGTCAAACTTGGCTTACACCTCTTTTGAAACTGAAAATAGCCGCAATGCCCATACATCATATCCCTTTACTAAAATAAAAGATAAAACACCTTCAAAAGATAACTTCTAAACTTGCACTGAAACTTTGAGGCGTCGAACAAGGTTTTACTAGATTGGACGAGCTTCTAGCGACTCTGAATACCCTCCTATCTCGCGATACCTATGGAGATGTATGTCAATACATTACCATGTACTGATGTACAGCTAATTAATCCAACTCATCTAAAACCAACATAGTAAACATGCGAAGCTAGCAACTATTATTAAGTGATCTTTCTAGTTGTCTAACTTCTTTTTATTAATTCATAAGAAGAAACATAAATAATAGAAATATCACTTATATAGTGACTCGAACCTACAACAAACTGTCTATCTCTGCAACAGACAATGATTAGAACAATTTGCATATATATAAATTTCTCAGTCCATCATATATCAACTGTTAAGCTTGCAATAATCTTATCATATGTATGTGAGTTAACTACATGATGGTCCATGGATGACTTTACATTATTATCAGTTGGGACGTACAAGCCCAACTTACTAATAGACAAAGATACCCCCCTAATCATGAGGACGTACAAGCCTCAGGGTGCCGCAATATCTCCTAGGCCAACATGACTCCCAGTACAGTAGGAATCGGTTGAGAGACTATTACCCTGTGTAGATGTCTGAGATTGATGCATGATATGCATTTCTACCAACTAAAAATATTTCAATCGCAAAAGTTGAACAACAAGTAGCATTTATGCCTTTCTTTCTTAATTACCACAGAGCCATAGCTCTATTATTATTTTTTTCTTTCATATCAATTACTTACAAAAAATATAGAATTTTCTATACACTTCTCACTTCTCTTTATGCAGCTATACTAAAGGAACATACAATCATTCTTTTTGAAACAAGTATTATATGGTTCTATCATGTGTTTCATCTCTTTTCACTTATCTTTCTTGTTACGGTATCATTGATTGTAGGGATGCAACAAATGGAATAGACAAGATATCTTTTGTTAACGCGTGAAGATAAAGAATCGCCAAGAGACCCGGAAGAAAGAGGAGTTTTACGCAACGATCATGTTTCGCCTAAATTGCACCAACATGTGCTTGACTTCATTTGTTGACCTATGAAGCTAGCGAGTACCTTTCCTTTGAGTAATTGAGTTGCGAATATACTTTCAGAAATAACTGAGTCTTACAATCAAATTCCTACAGACTATGATACAGACTACCACTAGCTGATTTGATAGGAGTTTCTAGCCTCTGGATCATTGACAATTTGTTCTGAATGAAAGAAAACCAAACTATCTTCTATATATATACTTTTTCTTTTTCTTTTTTCTTTTTTCTTTTTCTTTTCCGTGCGCGGGTTCTGCCAGTCATCAGTACTCAGACTCGTTGTGTGGAGTCCGCTCGCACGAGTGCCCCGCTCACACGATGCAAGAACATCCCCCACAGGCAGCATCATCATCGCCTTTGCACACCCTTGTCTACCCAGTCCCGTCCAGCACCTCGCACGCGGAAATGCCTTGTTTGGGACTGTCGACTTGGGGTTCGACTCCAGCTCCGCCAAACCGCTCACATAAGACGAGAGCCGTCACGGACCGGTCGCTATTCCTCTCGAGCTCAGAATAATAAACATACTTCTTGCTAAACTGTGAATGCCTTTCTAACTTGACTGTTTATTCTTATGTTTGCTATTGTCAGAAGTGGTTTTCTTTTTCACAAGCTACCACGCGATCCACGCACACTGTTATTTTTCAGTACAAACAAGGTGGCGTTCACTATGGATGCAGTTGGAGCTATGCATTAGATTGGAAAAGACTGAATGGATGGGATTTCACTGAGAATTTAAACCACATGAAACAAGACTTGCGAGGCACATCCACAAATTATTGTGTACCTTATTTTCTTCTGAATAAAGTCCAGGGAATGTTCATATTTCTCGCATCTGAATAAATATAATGAACTCAACGACAAGAAGCGATCGAGATTGCTTCTTGTTCGATTGTGGATGCACCTCTACCTTGACTAATATTTGCTTATTGATTCAGTCATTGTTTAAAATATGTCGCAACTGCTGAGTGATTTCTCCAGCATTGCATTACCATGCAATAAAGATTGATTGATTTTCAGTCATTTTCAACGACAAGTTCTTATTTTGAGTTCCTATTTGAGTTTCTGTAGTCAAAACTGATTGCATTACCACGCAATAAAGATAGATCTCTTGACCAGATCTTCACGCTTCATAGTTCGATGGCGACAGCAACGTAGTTGGAATTATGTATTAGATTGGAAAAGATTTGGTTGATTGTAATTTCATATAGAGGATTCCAACCACAGACATTGTTTAACTTTAATACTTGCAAGTGTCATCAATATCTTATTGTACAATCTCTTTTAGAAAAACCATAACTTTCATTTTCAACACAAGAAAGATTTTGGTGGCGAAAGGAGCAATAATGTTGCAGACATTTGTAGTTGGAAGCTGGTTTGTCCAAATTGCACTTTAACTCCAAGTAGGCCTCAGGAAGCAATTTCTTTTTCTGGGTTCCCAATCTCAGATGTCACTTTATCTTCATTGCCAGTTGTCATGGCCAAAACTTGTGCGCAATCGATTAGAGAGCATGATAAGGAGTATTCGGTAAATCAACTTGTCAATCTGACATTGGGCTAATCCTGGTCTCAGATTTGTAACTCCTGTGTCCCCTGGTCCCAGATTTGTAACTCCTGTGTCCAAGTTTTTTATCCGATCCTTTACCCATACAAACTACGGGTTGGGTTGGGTTGGGTCAAGGTCCTCTACATAGAGACTCTACCTTACCCGTTTACCATAACATTTGGGTCAAGTTGAGTTGAGGTCAGATCCTGGTGTTTCACTAAAGTATATACAAAAATTACTAAAATCTTATATGTAATAATTGCAATGAACATGGCTTTTCTAATCTTCAAGAGCGTGCTCGACTTACTGAGCATAATCTAATGTAATCATTGCAACATCAAGTCATTGAGTAATTGATTACAAACTCCAACATAAATTCTACAGAACTGCAATTCATAGCATCAAGAATTATGGAGTTGCAATTCCAGTATTTATTTATACAACACTCATTTCCATTTTCTGGAACGCTAACAAGGGGAATAGAACAAAATATACCTATGTACATAAGAGGAATTTTGAGTAGACAGATTTACATAAATGTGGAGCAGGTAGCACCAATATCCTACAATAGACTGGGCATGCCCATGTCATTTATGTAGGAATTTGCCAGTTGAATCACGGGATTCTTGATTATACATCACACAATAACTTTATGAAGATAAATTCACATCAAATGCCGGCTATCATCAAGTAGAGCAATCATTAAGAGCACCAGAATTAAAATAAATGCCATTTTCTAACTATATTTTACTTCTTCTAGTAACAGCACAAGGGAAACAAATTTCTATAGTATAACGCAAACTAAAATTTTCTATTATTTGCATCAGAGTTGCTTCATTCATCATCTGCAAGATCCTTGTCCATCTAAAATATTCCTTAACAACAACAAAATTACAAGCCTCTCACTGTATACCCCTCTTGATTTCTCAACTCTTCAATTTCTAACCACAGGGCAAGACTAACGGCATTTTGGCAGATAAGGCATAACCCCCTAAAGCATGCTCAACTTACTCAATGAAGGGAAGCCATCTACATCTCGCCTCCAGATTTTGACGATCATATCTTGTTTCTTGTTAACGCACTATACGAGGAACAAGAGAGAAACATACATTGCACACTTGCCATCTTATGAAGTTTTTCTACGAAAAAACGATCGCCTCTCTGAAAGAGGAAACACTATCTCAAAAACATTATGTAACATCCCTTTGTCATAAAGGTTATTCTTAATCACCGGCTCTTCGTTCTGGAGTGGCGACTTGCGGAAAAATGACCTGCATTTACTCTCTGGAGCCTTCCCTTCTCCATTCATGGCATGTATGCTAGCCTTGAGTGCAGCAGAGCTGGCCCTAGCTTCATTAACCTTAGCCTTCCAGCTTATATACTCTTGCCACTTGAAAGACTGTTGTTCAATGAGAAGAAACTCTTCTATCAAGGTTTGGCAGATTATGTTTATTCTAGGAAGAAGGGTTGCCTTGAAGAACACAAGTTTTACCTCATTTGTCGTAGTATTGGTGAGGCAGAGATGAGCATGGTATCCAAAGAAACCAACCAGTAGCGAGGAGATGACAGCTAGGAATACTATGATGAGTATTTGCTTGTTATATGAATTTAGCAACCACTGCAAAGTTCACAAGTTTATCTGTGACATAACCATATAAACATTTGGGGCAAAATAAATTATTCCCGCATTAAGAAATTTGATGGTGTTCGTGTTTGTTGTTACCTGAATAACAGGTGGAAATAACGTGGAAAATGATTCTTCAATGCCATAATAATCTGAGGAAAGAGAAGGAAGAAAAGTTAAGTGATAAATCACATTATCATGAACAGATATGTATGTGAAATATACAAGATTTTACCTGTCAGGAGGTATATGACCTTGTGCTCTTTTAACTCGCCAACAAGAATCATCACGAGGACAAATGCTCCGTACAAACAAATGAATAGATGACTGTCAAGAATTAAGGGGAAAAAATGAGCAACTGTTTTTTGCATAGTGAATAATTGATGACATAAAGCATTTGGAATAATAATTTAGATCATGGTTTCCTTTGTGAATTTGTTTCAGATGATTGAAAGTTGGTGTTTCTGCACTATTTTTTATGGTATTGTAAATTCCCAAAAGGAGTTTTATCTTGATACCCAATAAATGAGCTGGGGTGAGAGAGTTAGAGTTGGCACATAGTAAACAAGAGGAACTTGTTCAATTTTTATAAAGCAAGTTACCTTGGTTACACACAGTAGTTGTTAAAATATCAGACAATAATTAAGCTTAGATAAGTCAATCTCACCAGAGAAGAAAAGCCATGAAATATCTAGTATTTTTCTCCCCAATGCAATTATTCTGCATATTGTAACAAGGTAAATCGCCCAGAAAGCAAATTAGTTTGCTTAGTTGCACAAGGAGCACAGAAAGGTAAATACTTGTCATTATCAACTAAAAGTTATGAACCACACCATCCATCCGCAATGGTGGTCGAATCGGGCAACACAACGATTACAAATGCCACAATGCTTCGACCTAGCAGGTCTGCATGAAAATGGAACTCCTATCAGATCAGAATTATTTAAAAGAAGCTAGAAAAAAACATAGGATCAGCAAAGACAGACTTCGGAATCTTGCAAGTTTGACACATCTTTTCCACATATATGACCTTGTCATAAGGATAGGCAGCTAGGTACTGGGAAACATTTTCAGCATTCACAGTTCCTGGATCAGAAAAGCTGGTCAAGAAAAAGAGTAGAACTCCCACAAAAACTGCCAGCATGCTTATATACCTGCAAAATGATGCACTAAGGTTAGGCTGAACACTTCTAGTTTAACACTACCATGGTTCCAAGGAATGATAAACTTGAACCATTAATGCTACCTGTGCCATTCACTAACATAGTAACCAGGTATATATCTGAAAGATGTGCTTGCAATGATATAATATGTCCCACCAAGTATTCCCAGATATAGTAGCTGCAAACAGCATAAAACAAATTAAAGACGGAGCGCATGAGAAACAAGAAGAGAAAAAAAACAATGAACCATTACATGTAAAATCCAGTCTTATATGTCAACTGATTAATATATCTTACTTGAAAAAAGTGAGTCATTCCTTCACTCTTCGGAGTAATGTGTCACAGAAATGGATGCAATTACTTATAGTACATTGTAGACTCTTTACAGTCTAGGGGAACTTAGGGTGCTCCTTGGTTGCATGACCTTAAACTGCAATCTGAAATGTAGGTCTACCTACCTGCCAACTGGCCACCTAGGTTTTATGGTACGGCCCTTCCATGCTCATCGCTACCTTGGCTAGGCTAGGAATTTGCAACAATATAGAGGGTTGACATCAGGTCGACAACTAGTCATAACATTTTGTCAAATCATGTATAGAGCTTTCCCATGCTCCATAGCCGACCGCATTGTGAAGGAAGAAGGCTTGAATGATAATGACTTTAAAAAAGTGAGTGCAGGGCTGGTGGACTATCTAGTCCTCTATGTCCATGGCTTGTTGCAGGGATAAGGATGAAGGTGGAAGGAGGAAATAGGAAAATACTCGAAGGGAAATGTCTGTGGGTGGAGGTAAAAACAAGAATTTTTTTTTTTTGTCCATTTTAAATGGAGAAGAGATTATTTGGAAAGAATGTTGCAACAGGATCTTAATGTTGTGTGTTAGACCAACGACATAAGCAGGTGCAGGCAATACACACTTCATCCGTCCAGGAAAGCAAAGGGGAGGAGAAGTAAGAAAGAAGAGAGATCAAATTAGATGGCAAAAGATGGGCTTCCTCCCACATCAATAGTATAGATAACAGTGTTCGGTTTGTGACTAAAATAGGAAATAAACTTACATGAACAAAAGATAAGGAATTAGAATGGTGGTAAAACACCACCACAAAAGTATATGATAGTAAATCGCTCAAGTGGTGTCACCTTCCGGTAGATCATACACGAGAGGAATAAACCCAGGATAACATGGTATGAGAGAATTAATTGACAAGAAACCAGCATGATGATTAAAGTAGCTTTAGATTCAATCCTTTTTCATAGGCAGCTCATGAATGTGATACGGAGGCTCCTTGGACGAATGTCATTCTGAAAGAGATCCTACACTATGTTACCTGGACACGGGTACAGGTGTCGGGTACGGGTACATATCCGACCTTTCAAACTCAAAATTGAAGGACACACAGACTCGGCTAAAAAGGATCCAAATTTTGAATACGGGTACGGGTTTATGACTAAGATTTCATAAAAAGACATGTAATTATAAACTAGTAGTAAGCTTTACTAAACTAGTTGAATAAGTCCTTAAGGGACCGTCCCTTCAGCTCCCCTACTACTTTACTACCAGTCTACCATATTAATATAAACTATTTACTTCACTACCACATTAAAATAAACTATCAACTCACTACTAGTCTCTCGATTGTCACCATGAAGGATCCGATTGTCACCATGGAGGATCGGATACGGATCCCATACCCATACACATATCCTATCGGGTCGACACGAGTACTTCTCCTTAAAGTGAAGAGTCTGGGTAGCATAGATCCTACATTTAGCAAAGTAGCAGCAGGAATAAGAACAGAAGAAATGGCGAACAGGAGAAAGACAAAGTAGAAAACAACAAAAACAAAAGTAATCTAAAATGAGCGAGAATGGAAAGAAAGTTTAACCAACACAAGCTATTTCCACCTGCCAAGTGTTCAATGAAACATCAGCAAATACAGTCTAGACTACACCAACAGATTTGGAGTTGAGAACACTTGCACTCTAAAATATTAATTGTATGGTATTGTCGGTGCTGTCCAAACTGGCGTTCCTGAAAATGTATAAGAGGTTCTGGTAGTACGATACTTTCGTGATAGGGTGCTTCAGGGAAATGATGGCTTTCCATAACAAGAGCTGGGCTCATGGATATAATGTATTAATAGAGACCAACGCGGCACATTATGACCAGCTCTATTCATGAGTTCTGAATGGTGTTCATGGCAGCAATGAGGATGTTTATCCGAGGGAGATGGAATGCTCTGATCAATATATGCAGGTTATAATCAACACTGTTAACGGAAACGTCCTAGAATTCTAGAGGCCTCCAAGAAGAAGGATGGAGATGAGTTTGCAGTAGATAGGAGAGTGAAGGATTTCAGAGCATCTGCGAAAGTTAATTACCTGATTGATAATGTTATGAAAAGAGGACATTCACATAGGCTAACAGACAAAGAGGATCTGTAAGGGCATAAGCATGGTTGGAGATAGATCTTTGTAATATCAAAAGGGCAAATAGATTGCAGGGAGCTGGTGTTAAACATCTACAATTACCGACACTTTACCATTGCTCTGCTGCTTTAGTTAGGCAAACTCCCGGTGAAAATAACAAGGACATTTAAGCTTGAAAGTTTTGATTAGAAATCCCAGAATGAATCGCATCCCAACAAAGAGGCTTAAAGAGGGAGCGTGGAGGATCTCCTGCTTACATTCTATTCAAAAGCTAAGAGTTCATAGATATGAGGGAAGTTGCACCTTTGTTTGAGTTGCACCTTTGTTTGTAATGCAAAGAGGTTGGAAATGTAGATCACTGATATGCAAATGCCTGAATGGCAGATGGGAACTTCTAATACTGAGGCAGATCACTTAAAGGTAAAAGAAGAATATCATAACCTCATAGTCCTATGGAAGAAAAATTCAGAGTTTATGAGCCTAGGGACGAAAAAAAATACTCAATGTTTCTCAGAAATCTTCTATTTCGAATAAATAATAACAGAATACTAGAAAATTACTGATGAGGACAGCATAGTCCATCAGAAGCAAGATAAATAAGTCACCAAGCACGATTGTTTCAACAAGCTATGGAAGGATGTTGCAAAAACCAACAAATATGTAGTAGCATGTGAAGGACTCTATCATTTTCTCATCAAGAGGATAACATCTAAAAGACTCAAAACTCAGGGAGTTGAGTAATGGCTGAGAAGTAGGGCATCAAATAGAGTACCATGACCACATGGTGTATTAAAATGTTCTTCAAGAAACATGGGAAATGTGTCAAGGGAGGTCTATTTAAATAAATTAAGTATTCCATACATACAAGTCTCGCCTCTGATGTCATGTATTAAGTTATATCCAAGCTCTGTTATGTTACATACTAGATTTGTGATGATGAGGTTAAGAAAATTTCACCCAAGCTCACAACTCTCAACTTCTGAGCAGGTTTATTTAGTGCAAGGAAGAAATATTTCAAAAATATCATGTTGGTGCAGGAGATGTTACAGTCAAAGAAACAAGCTGAGCAGAAGGGGCATGAAGAAGCCTTATGATTGATATGGGAATAAATTGAGAGGTTCTCATAGACATGGGATTAATGACAGATGGAGAAGCTGGGTTTGTAACGACTCATTCCGTTCAAACGGAAAGCCGATTCAAACGGCGCTAGTGCGACGATCCGACCCGCTTTGCTCAGTGAGAAGAGTCGTTTGAGGCAAATGATTTCAGACTTGGCCCTTCGGGAGTTCAGACTTAGACTTTCAAATATGCACTCGGAGTATCGCTCGACCGAGGCGAATCATCGCTAAGGTGGGTGGCTACGATGAACTTGTCTTTGCTTAGCCTGCACACATAAAATATAGACGATACATGCTAGTCGCTAGGTGAATCACCCATTGTATGCTAATAAAGAATACAACGCACCTAGCTAAGGGAATAATCCCATCTTGTATTACTTATGTTAGAACATGGAAATGAAACTTGGCTTATAGAGTTAGACCCTTGCATGCTACCTTAGCGTCGTGCAAGTAGACTCCGCTAATGCTTCGAGTAGACCATTATATACTCATCGTAGTACACTGCTTCACATGTTATACTGCTCGTCTCATAGATCATGCCGCCCAATATGCCCCTGTACGATTTCACTCCTCGTACTACCCCTTAGACCCGTGCAAACGTAAAGGCTTATGTTCTAAAGTAGACTATTTTGCAAGTTTCCTTATGCTTATGTTTCAATGCTTGTCTGCTTTACATATTCACTATGCTCGTCACATGAATTCATGCCACGACCCCCGGTAACACTATCTTGTCTTGCATTCATCTAGTTAGCCGGAAGACTATCGAATAGTTATTCCGTGCAATATGAACCTGAAAGTATTCGGGACCGTTGGGTCGCCAAGGCATTTTTCGAACTAGAAAATTGCATCAAGTCAAGTAAAGCAAGAATCACAGCTCGTGGAGCAATATTCGTTCAGAACAAGAATCAAGATTGAGCACGTCGTGTCGTGAATCTCGTGAATCTGGAAAACCCAAGACATGCATTTCGCGGACAACTTGGTGCATAAGGTAGATTTACTAATCTCGTTCCACGGACGGTCTTCGAGGGTCTTCGAGGCACCGGGGCCGATCCGATCCGGATGGAACTCACGAAGTCTTAATCGTGTGCGAGCAGGATGGTGTGTGCGCCTCACGCTGCGCCATTCTCGCTCTAAGACTGATAGTCTCGTGTGCTGGACGGGATGCTATGTAGCGCCTCGTGTACTTTTCGTTGCACACCATCCTCGCCAATGACTATAACTCGTACTTTATGGCTATGCCAACGACTCATGTTCATATAGATTAAGACATCCTCGCTTAGCGGCAATCCGCATTCGAGTCATTGCATCGTGCCTAGTAATCTGGAACACCTGAACGGATATGAGTATTAGACACATGTGCACACTTTTACATATTTGAGCACTTGAACAATCTTCTGCAACACGACTATTAACCCGTGTAACTTGTGCACCAGAAATCAAAACCCGCTCGTGACACATGTGTTTGCTTATGTGAATCCTTGATTTTTCATATATTCGTTCTCGGTTAAACTTGGTTGCCTTGGACAGGGAAGGACGAATGGTAAGTTGGTAAGTCTCAACGCATTACTCTTATATCGCACGGCGCACTGCCATATGAGATAGACTTTACATCATGCCATGAAACTGATCATAAGGAAAGACTAGAAAGACAACTTAATAGATGGTGCACGGAACCTATATAACGTATTTGGATTTATCGAGAGAGCGAGAAACCTCCCCACCAGTGCATTCATGTACTGATAACCCATCAGATTGCTTGCAGGGTGCGGGAGAACCTCGTTCGGTGCGGAAACTCCTTCGTGCGAGCTAAGGCGTAGAGTTCGCTCTGGAGCCTTGGAGCGTTGCGTCCGGAGCTGAAGCGCATATACAAGACATAATGTTGGAACATCGCCTATGTATTATTTCATGTTGTAAGCCACTCGGCACGCCTTTTATTGTTTCGAGAGAGATTGCTTGAGAGACTTGAAATCTCGGCCTAACGCCGCTTGTAATACTGAATCAATATCAATAAAGTGTTTGTTTTACTTCAAGAACTTATGTGTTTCAATGCTTCCGCTATGACGACTCTGTGAACTTGTTACCAATCGTCTGTTCGTTTCTTATTCCGCTGCAATCGGACTATCTGTGCAACTATGTGGCTTAGTTATTTCTCTGCATGTTCGGATTCATAGCCTTGCACGGGCACAACTTTAGCTCGTGCGGCATCACGTCTTGATGGGCACAGTTGTCCCGTGGGAGCGCTGGCGCGGTAATTCGCGCCTAGCGGTGATGGCAGATCCTGCGGAAGATCGGGACGTGATATATTGGTATCAGAGCATGGCTTTACGTTCTTGGACTTCTTATCGATTCTCTCAGTTTTCGAAAGCTCGTTCCTGGTTATGTGCATACGCTCTCTCTCGTTGACCCGTCGGGATATTCCATACAATGAGTCTAAATAATTTCAAAAGTGCATGTGAATGATATGATAGCTTGAACTGGATAGTTATGCGAAGACCCTTATTCCGACCTGTGTTAGACTTTGTGGGAATAGACTCGTGCTAGAATTTACAAGTTATGTGTGAACCCGAATACCTATACATGATTACCAAGCTGGTTAGTGTGCGAGATGGAATATCGTTCGGACGGTTAGCTATGCACACATCCTTTCGGCTAAGTTGTGTTGAGTATCGCACGCCAAGACCATTTTGGTGCGAGCCAGTTTGCGAGAGAGATTGGGATATCGTTTAAATAAGGATAAGTTAGACTTAGAATGGCTACCGATAAAAACCTTAGCATTTTATCGCTAAGGCGAATATAGAGGATCGTGCTTGGATTTTGAGAAATAGCTCGGACAGCATTTCGTGTCGGCAGATACAAATCAAATATGGTTTACTGGATGACTATCAACAGGGGTATATACGAGACTAAGAATTATCGAGGCGACGCTTAGGTATCGCGCAGGAGTTCTAAGGAACGACTTGGTGAGTATGCGAGCGAGTGATGCGAACACGATTGAGAATTTAATTGGATGAATCGATTCCTGAGTGGTGTACGGATCATTTTGGAAATGTTCGAGCGAATTCAGAGGTCTCGTGCGATAGTTGGTTTGAACGATTGAGAATGTGTTGAACAAGTGATAAGGCTTATATCGAATAGAAACTCAAGGTAATGGAATCAATATCTTGGTCGAGGAAACTTGGTGGATCGTGCGTGCAATTTTGAATTGAATCAAAACGGATTGAACTTGAGTAGGATATCACTCAATAGAAGTTAGCTTGGGAATGGATATTGTGGTTTCGAATTAATATAATTGGAAGATAGCACGGATTAATACAAGTAAAGGAATGTTGTGGTTCGATGAAAGAAGTAAGCGATAACGGATTTGATCTTGAATTGGACGAACGATCTTGAATCTAGTTCGAAAGATAACACTCGACATCAGGCCCAGCTGAGAACGATTATTCCGCGGGAGCGCTGGCGTGGTGATTTCACGTCCAACGGGAATGATCGAACTCACAGGAACATGTTCGATGATTATTTAAACGAACTCGATAAATGGAACGTAACAAAGTGGATAAACTTTGGCTTGAGTATTGAACTGAACTTAGTTGTTGAAGAATGCTAGAAGTGGACTACGGATTGATCGAACGGTAACACTGAAGTTGGACGATTTGGCTAGACGAATTATGATCACGGCATGGATGTACATAACTTGGTGGATATATATATAACTTGGATGAAACGAAGTGTAACGATAAGGTGTCTTGATCGTTTCGATGATAACCATAACGTTAGACGTTCTTGTCTTATGCGAGCGCAACTCCATGCTCGCAAATGCGTCACGTCCGGATTATGATTATCCAGCGGAAGCGTTGGCGTGGTAATCTCATGTCCGGCGAGAATGATCGAACTTGCGGAAGGCCGGAGCGTGACAATTGAAGGATCGTCTTGACTTGTGGTTCGACACGATAAGACGAGTTTGAGAATACAAGTGAATCGGAAGTGTTTCAAGGATGAGTTAGTCTAGAACATGGAGTAAGACACGCTTGATGATTTCGTGAACGGATACATGAATCTTGTTGGACGACTTAGAGTTATGTTTGAGATCGAATATTTAGAATTGAATCATGGCTTGGTGATCTAGACTTAGAATGGATATACGGGTTCTATCAAACATGTTTGAGGAGATAGACTTATACGAATTGCTAGGCTTGACATGTGACATGGATATATCATGGATTTGACTGAACGGACTCAGACCCTGTACAAACGAACTTGTTGATGTGAGTAGAATGATCCATCAAGGTTCAAAGTATCGGTATCGGAATCGGTATCGGACCATTCCTATGAGTATCGGGATCGGCGGTATCGGTAGTATCGGCGGTTTCGGATCGGAGTATCGGATTTTTTGGTATCGGAAAGCAAACAACTATTAGTAAATTATTAACATTTTAGAGAATATATTTTATACATTTATGCATAATTTAAAGTATTTTCAGTATTGTTTCTTAGTATTTTTGATATTGAATGAAATAGTAGTCATCCTTGTCGATTGATTTATATGTGAGAGATAAATTTCTCTTTTATATGTTTTTACAACCTTACTATGCTTTTACATCCTTTCTAATTGGTCTTTTTAATTCAAATTTTTTTGCCGAATTGACTGGAAAAGAGACCTCTAATGTCGGTATCGGTCAGTATCGGATATCGGTCGGTATCGGATCGGGACATGCCAAACTGTATCGGTATCGGCCGTATCGGATCGGTATCGGCCGATACTTTAAACTATGGATCCATGCTCGATGTTTAGAAATCTGAGTGAAACGAGTTTGGGTAGAATATCCCGTACGAACGGACAATGGTTTAACCTTAGGAATTGGGACGAGCATCGTACGATGAATCTGCACAATGAGTCGTGAGCATGAACTGTACCTATGACCTTGGGAGCTGACCTAGTAATTAGGCAGACGATCCTGTGCCGAGTGAAATAACTTGTGTGACCGACTTTAGAGTATTGCTTGAGCAAGCCATAGAACTGGGGCAGCAAGACTTAGAGTTAGACTTGGAACGGTAAGTGTGTGCTATGTTTGACACGAATGGAATGGACGATAGGACATGGACGCTAGTTGGTAGATCGAATAGATCGTGCTTATCGGTAGTGCAATGCTTGGTTTGAGTGGGATTGAAAATAACTTGGATTTTGATTGACCCCGTTGGAGGTATCATTGTGATTCGTAAGACAAGAATCCTTCATATTTTCGCGAGTAGCTTGTCCGAATTCACTATCGCTAAGTTTGGTTGAATGCATATGTTTGAGGAACTCCTTAAACGTGTGCACGATTCAACGCTCAGTGATATGTTGAACTCGAGTGCAAAGACTTCGTTATTGCTAAGTCGGTTGACATGCATATGTTTGAGGGACGCCTTGAATATGTGCACGATCCAGACTCGCGATATGCTGATCTCGAATGCTAGTGCAAGTGAATATATTAGATTTGCATGGACGAGTATGACAATTTGGATAAGTTTGCCTCAGCCCTAAATCGTCATTCAAGATGGATCATAACGTACCCCACGTTAAGCGATATATGTTCCGCACTAAGGCGCAGTAGAGACCGAGTCAGAGCTTGGATTGAATGATATAGTCATTCAATGAGATAGACCCAGCACATACTCGACATGGAAAGAGGAACGAGTAGAAAGTTGTATTCGAACGGATCTAGTGATACGGATTGATATGCTTGAGATAGATTCGATAGTGTGCGATAGAACGGTTTGCGCTCAGGAAGTCTCGAGGACGAGACTTGTTCTGAGTGGTGTATAATGTAACGACCCGTTCCGTTCAAGCGGAAAGCCGATTCAAACGGCACTAGTGCGACGACCCGACCCGCTTTGCTCAGTGAGAAGACTCGCTTGGGGCAAAGGATTTCAGACTTGGCACTTCAGGAGTTCAGACTTAGACTTTCAAAGACGCGCTCCGAGTATTGCTCGACCGAGACGATCATCGCTAAGGTAGGTGGCTACAATGAACTTGTCTTTGTTTAGCCTGCACACATAAAATATGGACGATACATGCTAGTCGCTAGGTGAATCACCCCTTGCATGCTAATAAAGAATACAACGCACCTAGCTAAGGGAATAATTACATCTTGCATTGCTTGTGTTAGAACATGAAAATAAAACTTTGCTTATAGAGTTAGACCCTCGCATGCTACCTTAGCCTCGTGCAAGTAGACTCCGCTAATGCTTCGAGTAGATCATTATATACTCATTGTAGTACACTGCTTCACATGTTATACTGCTCGTCTCATAGATCATGCCGCCCGATATGCCCCTGTACGGTTTCACTCCTCGCACTACCCCTTAGACCCGTGCAAACGTAAAGGCTTATGTTCTAAAGTAGACTATGTCGCAAGTTTCCTTATGCTTATGTTTCAATATTGTTTCAATGCTTGCCTGCTTTACATATTTGCTATGCTCGTCACATGAATTTATGCCACGACTCTCGGTAACACTATCTTGTCTTGCATTCATCTAGTCAGCCGGAAGACTATCGAATAGTTATTCCATGCAATATGAACCTAAAAGTATTCAGAACCGTTGGGTCGTCAAGGCATTTCCCGAACTAGGGGATTGCATCAAGCCAAGTAAAGTAAGAATTACAGCTCGTGGAGCAATACTCGTTCATAACAAGAATCAAGACTTGCATGTTGCGGACAACTTGGTGCACAAGGGAGATTTACGAATCTCGTTCCACGGACGGTCTCCAGGATACCAGGGCCGATCCGATCCGAATAGAACTCACGCAGTCTTAATCGTGTGCGAGCAGGATGGCGTGTGCGCCTCACGCTGAGCCATTCTCGCTCTAAGACTGATAGTCTTGTGTGATGGACGGGACGGTATGTAGCGCCTCGTGTACTTTTTGTTGCACACCATCCACGTCAATGACTATAACTCGTCCTTTATGGCTATGACATCTACTCATGTTCATATAGATTAAGTCATCCTCGCTTAGCGGCAATCCGCGTGCGAGTCATTGCATCGTGCCTAATAATCTGGAACACCTGAACGGATATGAGTATTAGACACGTGCACAATTGTACATATTTGAGCACTTGAACAATCTTCTGCAACACGTCTATTAACCCGTGTAACTCGTGCACCAGAAATCAGAACCCGCTCGTGACACATGTGTTTGCTTATGTGAATCCTTGATTTTATATATATTCGTTCTCGGTTTAACTTGGTTGCCTTGGACAGGGAAGGACGAATGATAAGTTGGTAAGTCTCAACGTGTTACTCTTATATCGCACGACGCACTGCCCTTCGTGCGAGCTAAGGCGTAGAGTTCGCTCTGGAGCCTTAGAGCGTTGTGTCCGGAGCTGAAGCACATATACAAGACATAATGTTGGAACATCGTCTATGTATCATTTTATGTTGTAAGCCACTTGGCACGTCTTTATTATTTCGAGAGAGATTGCTTGAGCGACTTGTAATCTTGGTCTAGCGCCGCTTGTAATACTGAATCAATATCAATAAAGTGCTTGTTTTACTTCAAGAGCTTATATGTTTCAATCAAGGTTTAAAGTATCGGCCGATACCGATACGTATCGGGTCGGTTTTGAAGGTGGCCGATCCGATACTCATACAAAATCTTGGTATCGGCCGATACACAGTCAAAAATTACTGTATCGGTCTGTATCGACTGATAAGTATCCGATACCGACCGATACAAGCCGATACGAACCGATACCAAAATACAACAAAAGTAAAATCGAATCTTAAGTATTCAAAGCAAAGCAAAAAAATTCAAAAGCAAAAACAAAAATTGAATCTTACCCATGCACTGCCGCCTACGCCATTTCTTGTGGAAAGGAAGGAGAACAGCGGACACGAGGGGCGGCTTTTCGTTTCTTGAAGGAGAGAAAATGGAACCGGTTTCTATTCTCTTTCCTCTCCTTTGCCCATCCCTATCCTCACTTGTCCCACTTCTCGTGAATATTATTTATTAATATTTTACTTATTTTTATTATCACTTGACGGCAAGCATAGCAATGAAGAAAGTGATGTGCGGTCACGTCAATAGTAGGTCATGATGGATTGGAATAAAGTAAGTAAGAGGGTTTAAAAGAGGTATGGTAGTGAAGAAGTGTCTGAAGTGATGGAGGGGCTGGACTCGAGGAAGGGGGTTTTCCAAGATGGATGGGGGTACGTGGATGGGTTTGGTGTGAGCCAGCTGTGCTTGCTAAAGCCCAATTCAGTCATCATTTTTTCTCTGAAAACAATTTTCTGTAGACCATCCATTTTATATTTTATCTAACTAAAAAATTGACCGGCTATACTATTTATTATTATTGTATATATATATATTTATTATTATTTAGTCTAACTTATTGTATATATTTTTATATATGTATCTAACCAATAGTATATATATATATATATATATATATATATATATAACTTATTGTATATACTTTATATTTTTGTATATGTATGATCTAACTAACAGTGTAAATTTCTTTTATATATATGTAACATCTTTTTTATTATTGTCTGTGATATTTTTATAAGTAAATATTATTGTATCTAAATATTTACTAATTTATTAATAATTATTTAATACTGTCGATACCAAAAAATCCGATACTCCGATCCGATACCGCCGATACTGCCGATACCGATACTCATACAAAATGTCCGATACCGATACTAATACCGATACTTTGAACCTTGGATTCAATGCTTCCTCTATGACGACTCTGTGAACTTGTTACCAATCGCCTATTCGTTTCTTATTTCGCTGCAATCGGACTACCTGTGCGACTCTATGGCATAGCTATTTCTCCGCCTGTTCGGATTCATGGCCTTGCACGGACGCAGCTTTAGCTCGTGCGGCATCACGTCCTGATGGACACGATCGTCTCGCGGGAGCGCTAGCACGGTGATTCGCGCCTAGCAGGGACGATCGATCCTGCGGGAGATCGGGGCGTGACAGGGTTGAAGGGTGTATTACCACTACATGTATCTTATTTTTTGTAATCAAAGTTTCCAAGAAGGTCTGATACGAGGCAAATCCCTATCTGCTTACCTTTTTATTTTATGTGTGGAGGTACTGATAAGAGAAATCAAAGAACTTAACAAAGACTCATTATTGGTTAGAGGTCAAGCAGGATAAGGAAAAGTATCGATTTGGATGATGTTTTCTGATAGGCGTGTATACTTGGAGCAAATGTTGTAGTACAGTTTTGAGCACCTTTAAGCAGAAATACTGTGTTCAATCATAGAAAAGATCAAACTTAGTAAATCATGTGTTAGATTTGTGAAAGTTGTTCATCCTAGATACAATACCTTTCTTCAGAAAATCAATCAATGGAGTGGCTAAATCCAAATATGGAGGAATTAATATGACTGGTTGTCTCCCTCTAAAGCAAATAAGCAAAATACTTTTTGCTCCTAAAGAAATAAAATTGGCAGATGAAATACAGCTACCTTTTCATTTATGGAGTGAGGCATTCTACAACCTTTGTTGGCAGTCTCACCTGTTTTCTGCTTAAACTCCTAGGTACCCTGTTATCTTATAAAATTGAGGTCCTCAGAAAGTCTAAATGTGAACAGGAATAATAAGTGGGAATATTGCCTGGCCTGTAAAACGGGGATAGGCTTCTTTAGAGAACACAATATATAAATGTAATACTTAATTAACACATTTTGAAGATAACAGAATGATATAATACTATTTTATTGAAAAACACAAGAAAAAATGGAAAGAAACATGACATTTCAATTTACAAAAACCCATTAAATAATTTGAAGTCATTTCTTATTCCATGCAAATATTGTTACTGCTTTTTCAGTTTTTGTTCTTCCTAAACAATAGTTGCAATCCACAAGAAAAACTGATCGTTATCCAAATCCAGTGAACTGGTGGATGGGTTGGTTGGGTTGGGGGGTTGATTTTTTTTTTTTGTTTGGCCATGTGTATGTTGGGAGTTGGTGGGAACAAATTGATGGGAGGTGTAACTGAGAAAACTGTTGTACAAGTCCAAGTAGATAGAGCTCCTTTGTGATGAAGTGGCTAAACATGAATTAAAGTTTAAATGCTAAGGATATATTAGAAAGGTTCTCTAATGCTTCTATAATAAAAGGACCACAAAATGTTCTCGAGTTGTAATCAAAAATGGGAAATTGGTGATGGAATTATGTTTCTAAATGACCAGTGGCTCTCGAAAGATGCATTAGCAGAAGATATAATCCTTTGATGTTAAATATGGAGATGGCTTGAAAAAATAGATGGTTAAGAAGATGCATGTATAGCCAAGGTTATCACACAAACAGATCTTTGGGCTAAGTGAGGATACAAAGTGACAAAGTCACTTGGGGATTTAGAAGGGTAAGGACGTCGTCAAAATCCTCATACTTGTCAACAATGGGGGTAGCTTATTCGAGATAAGAAGAAAAAGAATGGTATTGTCTATGATCTTAAGGATCTCCAAGCAAGAGAACAGATCTAGTCGAGTAGGTCATTGGAGCTGTTGATGTCTACAGCAATACCCAAAATTTGAGTTTTCTTGTAGAAACCAGCTCTAGGAATTTCAGCTGAAAACTAACAGGTTAAAAGTCTAAAAGTTGAAATATAGTCGATTCCAGTAAGTGATTGGTTCTGATAACGATAAAATTGATGAGAAGTGGCAGTATGCAGCAAAGACCTCCAGTGTTGATAGTCGCTGGTCCAGCTTGCGAAGCTGTGATGGCAGACCTCAAAGAAAAAATCGATTGGAGAAAGAAGCATAGGTCAAGCTAAGTTGAGATAAGGAGACGATACAAATACGAGATACAAACATATTCATATAGGCACAATAAGTAGTCACCTACATTGCATGAATACAGATACATACACGTGTACAAACATGACAAGGATATGTCACCATTTTTCCGTGTCCATGCAACATAGGTCAAAAGTTCACATGTATCAAGCTAGTCGCCAAATAGCAATACATATCGTGCAACTATTTGCTTGCATATCGTATCGTATCATATGATACCTAATTTTAGGAGTTTAGGTGTATACTTCTAATACATATAGGATTATTTATTTCATCTTTACAGGTCTATATAGTTCCATAAGCTAGATTCTTAAGTATAAATTACATGACTCAAGTACAAAAAATGATACTATCAGCCTATATGTATCGCATCAACTGATAGGTAACGAAATGGTATTATATCGTATCATAAGGTATATACGTGTATCATTTGATACTAACAACATAGGTATCAAGGATGAATATAAGACATCGGAACATGTCTACAAAGAAATCTGGCACGGAAGGTTGTAAATTAATGAGGATTGCTCATAAGAAAGAGAAGAAGTCCCTGTATTAGAGTATAGAGTTTCTTCTAGGGGTTTATTTATTGTTTAGAAAAATGTAAAAGTATAACTTTCTTCTTTTGCTGAATTCACTTAAGTTTGTCAAAACAAAAGGTTGAATAGTCTAGAGTACTTATTCTCTTTCTGGGGAAATAAAATATGCTTGTTTTATTAGAATATAAAGAAGTCATGCTTTATTTTGAAACATTTCATTATTTACATCAGTCATTTCCGGAGTCAAAAAATAACCAAGCAACAATGGTGGGTGGAATGACCTCTACCAATAAGAAAAGCCTAGATGAGATGATCAAGCATTTGGCTGTGATCCTCAAAGGAGACAACACACATTTCAGACCTCAAGGAGAACATATTTAGAGAAATTTCCACCTAAATAGGGAGGTACTGAAAAGTTAATCACCTTCACTTGTTGGTCTAATTTAACTTTTGCCTCAAGCCCATTGATGATCGTAATGAAGAAATATAGACAGCAGAAAGGAAGCTCAAAAACCCATTACTGGTTACCACCATACTAATATAACAATGTCCCTTCTCCCCAGGCTGAACTAATAATTTATTACCCTTCCTATGGGGGATAGGTTTATATATGGTGAACTTCACCTCTTTCAACTAGGAGTTGTAATGTACGCAAAACAAGTGTCCAAGAAAGAGGCTAACACTCAAAATTTGATGAAGACTACCTTGTTACCGCACCTTCCACTTGAGTTTCCACTTGAGTAACCTTATAAATCATGTGTAAATTTAATGATTCAATATTACTAAGGATTAATTCCCTTTTATGACCATGCAACAAATTTTCTTGTCATCTCATACAGTTAACTTTATTGAAGGCTATAATGACAACATGAATGGCACTTGGAAGGACTGGCTGTGCCTTCCCTAAAAACCCAAGGTGATCTTCTTCATGGTGCTACATAAATAAGAGTGCAATCAGATATAGATTAGATTTTTAATATGAAATTCTGGGTCTCGTTGGATATACGATCCTGATTTGGGTTTTATAGATATTTTGAAATCCAGATATTCGGTATCTACCACACAAACAGTATAATTCTTGCACCGAACCTTCATGTATGCGCACGACTGACTGACTGGTGTGGACCTGTATGCAGGCTGGCGAGTATGAATATATTGTTTTTGTAACAAACTGAGAGAGAAATGTTTTATGTTATATAAGTGAGATGAAAACTACAAAAGAACATGAGGGATAACTTTCAAGATAATTTAGACAATTAGATTGAAGGATCCATTTGTATTTAAGTTCTCAATTCTGAGAAATTTCATGTTCTGGAAGCCAGGAGTGACATAGGGCCTGTTTGGTTCTCATTTTAAGCACAGTTTTTTGGATATAGATGCTACAGTTGTTGAGAAATAGTGTTTGGTTTCAATTCATTTTGAAATAGCTTTCAGAAAAATTTCTTCAAATTCAACGTTTTAACTTTGCTTTCCCAGCATAGAAAAAACCTGTTTTTGGAAAGCTATTTTTTTCTCCCAAGCAAAAATACCCTCTTGGGACTCGAGCTGAAAGTTGGGGGTGTCAGGTGTCTCTCTCTCCTCACATGTTACTTCTTCTCCTTGGCTTCCCACTACCTCTCCTCCTGCCTCCCCTCCCTCCTCCTCCACTTCCTACCTGACGACCTCAGCCCCGCTGTCCCGGAGCTCGCCGTCGATGGTGGTGGACTGGACTCGAGCTCGTCATCGACATGACTGGAGCTCGCCGTCGACTGGACTGAAGCTCGTCGTCGATGGTGGTGGACTAGACTCGAGCTCGTCGTCGGCAGCGGAACTCGGTCAGTACCGCTACGCTATGCCGTAGCGGAACATGGCCAGAGCCACTACACCGCAGCCGAACTCGGCCAGCGCCCGCTTTGCCACAGTCGAAGTCAGCAAGCGCCACTCCATGAGTCCGTCGCAGCCGAACTCGACTTCGGCCCGTTGCAGCCGAAGTCGGCCAGCAGATCTAGTCCGTACAGCTTCGCCTGCCTGCCCGAGCTCACCGACGATCGACAAGAACACAGATCCGGCACAGATCAAAAAAAAAATTATCAAACAAAATCCAGATCTAGCACAGATCGACAAGAACACAGATCTGACAATTTTTTTTACCAAGATCATTAAATCAAGAAAAACCCAGAACATAATTATAATTTTTTTTAAATTATATTTTTTAAAGATAACTACAACTATTTTATTAAAAAAAAAAGTTATTTTCTAAACATTTTTTTACCAAATAGAATTTTTAGCTTTTGTTTCTGAAAACTATTTTTCAGATGAAAGTAACGAAACACAAACTCAGAATTTTTATACTCATAAAACAACTTTATATCTTACTTTCAAAATACTGTTTTCAGAACAAAATTTCAGAAAGCCTATCCAAACGAATCCATAACCTTTCTAAGGTGTGTAAGAACCAAAGGATAAATTCGTCCACAGAAAATCATTAAGATTCTTAATCACTGTTACTAGTTGCTACGTTTTTTACCAGAATAAGGTCCTTGTAGAACTGAATAGTACGAAGTACCACCACAAGAAGCCCTATCAAGAACAGAAATGAGTCATAAAATAAAATTGACTCCAAAGAACGAGGGAAAAGAACAGGATAAATTGAGAAAGAAGATAGTTATTATTAGATTAGAAGATCTTAAATGATTTGCATGTGTTTGGTAAAGGATATGTGAATACTGTCAATGTTGAAATGGATATCCAGTTCGAATCTGTATCCGCCCCCACAGCCACCCTATATCTGATCGGTATCCGTGTCCAGTTTTGCCGAATATGGATATCAATTCTTATCTTTGAACAAGATCTGTATATGTGATGTGAAAACAGAAAAAAGATATGGCAATACCCATATCTGAAGCTCCAACTGTGTCCATTCCGATTGCACCTCTACATGATGTGTCTAGATGTAACTCTATGGTGTGGATCAACGTAAGGTGAATGTATGAAGAAAAAGGTCTAGTGTGACAGTCACCAAAGTGCATGAACTAAAGGAATATAATAGCTAACAAATCCTAAATAATCTTGTTAGAGATATTTTTAGTGTAGACTGGTGGAATAAAGTATCCTGATGAAATTTAATAATAAACCTCAAGTAGAATGCAACCAAGATCCCATGATGAGGGAAATGGCTGAGAAATTAGAAGGATGGCACTTCTTTTCTCTTTTTAGTACAAGTACCTGAACCTTTACAATTTATCCATTCTCTCATGTATGGTATATAAAGAAAGAAAATAAGTTTATTTCACCTTTATGGAGCATTTTCAAAACCAAATCAAGCAGAAATTATCCATGTTCATTGGAGAGTGTGTACCCCACCCCCATCCCACACACGCACACAAAGGTCAGTAAGCACCACCCATACACAGCAAACAAAAAGAAGAGAAGAGGAGAAGAGACGTTGAGTTGTGGTAATCCAGTTGAGTGCTGATTCAGGTGTTCCTGATTTAGTGCTTACCTGCCTTAAAAAAAACGAAAATATGTTCAAGGGAAAGACCACGCATAGGCTAAAGGTGATTAGAGGAGGAAATTCCTTCCAGGTACCATATGCTGTGGAATAAATTTGTAGCATCTTCTTTTTACCCCTATTCATATCATTCCATCTTTAGATTCAAATCCTCACCTCTTTATACTTCTATTAGGCATCTGAATTAATGCACTATTAGTAGAACAAAGATATAGAATTGAACATGCAAATTAATTCACAAACCCTCTGCTACAGAAGTACACCCATAAAATGATAATGTTATGCTAAGAATAGATATTTATAATAGAATATCAAGGACTTCCTAACATAATACAGCTTCTCTCAATAAACATGTTAAAAATAATGAATCTATCTTTAAGATAAAAATTTATAAGATAAATTTACCTGTAAGATTGGATTTGGCCGTTCACAACAATAATGTTCGACCTTGAGAACAGCATTCCTTCCTCTAGAACCACAGACAAGCACAATGCCTCTTCTGTAACAATAATAAATGATACTAAGTAACAGCAAGAAGTGATGCTTAGCAGGGCAATAAGGAAGACAAAAAGAGCAAGAAAATAGGAGAACAAATACAATGTAGGAGGTTTCTTCACAAAGATTGTGCCAATAGTAAACAGTAAACATCAAGATGTGTAAGACTTCAATTTTCAAACAAAATCAGCACACTTTATGGTATCTGCGTTTACACCTCACTAGTCCCTCAGCCTTGCTCCCATCTATTTGTTCAACACTAAAGTATCAAGCAAGGTTCAAAGTATCGGTATCGGAATCGGTATCGGTATCGGACCATTCCTATGAGTATTGGGATCGGCGGTATCGATAGTATCGGCGGTTTCGGATCGGAGTATCGGATTTTTTGGTATCGGAAAGCAAACAACTATTAGTAAATTATTAACATTTTAGAGAATATATTTTATACAATTATGCATAATTTAAAGTATTTTCAGTATTTTTGATATTGAATGAAATAGTAGTCATCCTTGTCGATTGATTTATATGCGATAGATAAGTTTTCCTCTTTTATATGTTTTTACAACCTTATTATGCTTTTACATCCTTTCTAATTGGGTTTTTTAATTCAAATTTTTTTGTCGAATTGACTGGAAAAGAGACCTCTAATGTCGGTATCGGTCAGTATCGGGTATCGGTCGGTATCGGATCGGGACATGCCAAACTGTATCGGTATCGGCCGTATCGGATCGGTATCGGCCGATACTTTAAACTATGGTATCAAGTCACTTAACAAGCTACTAACACGGTTTTAGAGTTTGGCTATGTACAACTTGTTAGTTGCGGAGGAGAGGGAGGCAGCCATGATAGGGACAGGTGACCTAGGATTGAGGCGATGGTTAGGATTTGGTTTAGGGGGTTGGATGAGGGTTTGGGTCGGGATTGGAAGGGTTAGGGTTTGAGTGGAATAAGGTACGGTTTGGATTAGGAAGGCAGTGGGTAAGGGGCGGGCAATGTTGAGGGTAAAGGAGGGCTATCGGTGGAGGGTAGGGAAGAGGGAGGGAACATGGAAGAGGAAAGTGGGTGTGGAAGCGAGTCGGGAGAAGGGCTCAGGTGCGGGAGGGAAACGGACGAAGGATTTTCAGGGAGGGTATGGAAGGGGGGTGATTTTATTAAAGGTAGGAAGTTTAGGATTTAGAAAAATGATTCCTCTGATACCATGTAGAAGAATCTTAAAGTATAATAGTGGGCATTGTCAAGTAAAAAAGAAACAATTTTAAAGAATAATAATGCTAGAATCCAGAATCACTTAGAAGAAAAAACAAAAATACCTTAATCTTTATCTCCTAAGAGGACATTATTTAGCACAAATGCAAGGCAGTTGCTTGCATTCTAGAGGAATTGGGTTCCAGTGGCGGAAACAGCCTCTCAATATATATATATATATATATATATATATATATATATATATATATATATAAGAGGCAGGATGTATATATAGGGTCAAGGTTGTATATATCTTGACCCTTCTCAAACCTGCAAGAGCAGAAGCCCCGTGTCACTGGGATGCCTTTTTTACCACCATTCGAAAAGTAGCATAAACACATAAGAAAATGACTCAATAGTAGAATCTCGATAAAAAATAAAAAAAGTGTGCAAGTTTTGGAGAAAATTGTTCCCTAAGTATGAGAATGATCTTCTAATTAACTTCCATTGGTTTCGTGAAGAATCTGCTAAATAGGCAGCGAAGTATTAAAATAGCATATTCCAGTTCTTACGAAATCAACTTATTTAAAGAGGCAGGATGTATTTTAACCAAGCTTATTAAGGCGGTGCAAGACACCGAGGTAGTAAGGACCACAAAGTCTAGACGGGGCCCTCAAAGCAGTGAAGCAGGAGCCTCAAGACTAAAACTAGGGGGTGTAGTATGTAAAGTTGAAACAAGCTTCAGATTTATGATTGAGACTAGACTTGTAGTCCCCTCCTAATTGGTATGAAATGTGCAATTTAAAAACTATAAGCATCATGTGGAATTTGTTGTACATTATTGCATAAACAAGTTTGAAACTTCCCACATCAAGTAATGAAGTGTTCAAGCCAAAAACAACCATTAAGAACATCTCTAACTTGGCATAGAAGAAAAGAAAAATAAAGAGTTAGTGAGAGTGAACGAGATATAAAGAGAGGAAAAGATTTATATTGGCGTATGGGAGTGACATCAAAATCAAAGAAGGGGAAGACAATCGAAACGGCAAAGCAGAAAGACTATCATCCATTATTCGATATCAATATTAAATTATTAATCATATTTATAACTTTTAAGTTAGTTTGGCTTGGGGCAGGTTCCAAATTTTTTTTTAAAAAAATAGCACCAATCCAAATTTTTTTTTTTAAAACATGAGTCTTATCTTATATGAGATAACGAGAAACAAATATAGACTATTAGATTGAAATAAATGACCAAGATCTAAAGTAATTTTATTAATCTTTCTCCCAAGTAATCCACCTGTATATAGCAAAAACAACTATGTTCCCAGACAAATTCACCTTCCCTTGATGTCATCTTCGTCAAGCCATTGGCTTCTCATCAACGAGTTCTCATATGGACCCTCACTGAGCATGTCGGCAAACTTTGTAGCAACCATGGCCTCCCACCAATCTCCCCCAAAGGGGCAAAGACCCCATTAATTTGAGACCCCACATCTTCAGCCCCCGCCGCCTTCAAATCCGTGGACTACAATGGCCACTATATATCTATCTAGAACTCACTATGGAAGCCCAAAAATTCCTTCATGGCAAGAAAACCATGCACTTCCACCCCTACCCCGATCTCCCCCTCCATGGCTGCTAAGCCAAACCTTCTCATTGAGGCCTCCCACCTCAAGCGCGACTTCTACGAGATCAACCCCACCGAACAACTCCCAAAGAAAATGATGTAATGGATCACTTTTCCTCAAAACCATAATGCCGATAAGGTGAGGAAGGAATTTGCAAGATGATAATTAACATCTTCATTAATGTATTAAATCCAAAAAATAGCAGGGAACCATCCATGGAGTGAGAATGGGATTTGCATGAACTGACGGTTTCATTGCTACAATTGCATGATGCTATCACTTCTGCAGTACAGAATCACTGCATGAAGTATTGTCATCAATGGGTTCATTCCCCCACCATCAAGAACACTCACCTCATACGGCAGAAGGAACAGAATTGCAGCTAGTCTCTACCACAACTTAGACTTATTCATGAATTTGAGCATCAGTCACTGGTAGATGCTACTGACAAGCAATGACAATGGAAGGGAGTAGAAGAGAGGTAACGTGCTTAACAAGGAGGCAGAAAGCTTTTCAGAAGATCTCTTTCTATTTTCAACACTTCCAACCGTCAATTTTAATTGAATTGTCCAGATGCCTATATATATATATATATATATATATATATATATATATATATATATATATATATATGCACGTGCCTTGCACGTATTTCATACTATTTGGGAAGAGCAAACAATAAGTTTTACTTTTTGCTACTTGAGAAGAGTACAATCCATTAATTTTTTTTACATCTTGGGAAGAGCAAACAACAATCCTTTTAACTTTTTTCCACACGTAATTACCTAACTACCCATGTTAAATTTAATGAACAATTTTAAGAAGTAAACATAGATAAGGGTATTTTAGGAACAAAAACTTTCACGGTGAAGCCTCACTTTCCTTATATATATATATATATATATATATATATATATATATATATATATATATATATATATATATGTGTGTGTGTGTGTGTGTGTGTGTGTGTGTGTGTGGATGGGCGTAGATATGAAGTACACGAGCCGTAATTATAAAAAGAATCTAAAGCACGCTCCCACCAAATGAATACTGTAATTGGCCTTCCAATCAGGATTAACAATGAAGTGATCATACTAAAGAAGTGGAACTTGAAAAGGGGAATGCTGAAGCCTTTAGAAATTAGTGCCTTATCATATTTACTTTAAGAAAGAGCAGGAAAGCTTAGAGTTTGAAGGCAGTGATTGCATTATGATAGTCACAACTGATTATTCTTCTGAATACAGTGATAGTTCCACCAAGTATTATTTCAATTTATGGCTCAAGCACCTGATAGTGCCCCTTAACTCTTCAACTGGCAGCAAAGAGCTCTAGGTCTTTCATGCATTTTAAGTTACGAGGATTGTCAAACCTCGATGTACACATCTTTACAAAAATGTGTTAAATGTTGCTTAAGGGTAAGATAGGAAAAAGGCATAGGTGGTTGTCCATTCGTGGCAAAAGTCATTGTACCAAATGTTATAGTAAGGTTCAAAGTATCGGTATCGGAATCGGTATCGGACCATTCCTGTGAGTATTGGGATCGGCGGTATCGGTATCGGCGGTTTCGGATCGGAGTATCGGATTTTTTTGGTATCGGAAAGCAAACAACTATTAGTAAATTATTAACATTTTAGAAAATATATTTTATACATTTATGCATAATTTAAAATATTTCCAGTGTTGTTTCTCAGTATTTTTGAAATCGAATGAAATAGTAGTCACCCTTGTCGATTGACTTATATGCGATAAATAAGTTTTCCTCTTTTATATGCTTTTACAACCTTACTATGCTTTTACACCCTTGCTAATTGGTCTTTTTAATTCAATTTTCTTTGGCGAATTGACCGGAAAAGAGATCTCTAATGTCAGTATCGGTCAGTATCGGGTATCGGTCGGTATCGGATCGGGACATGCCAAACTGTATCGGTATCGGCCGTATCGGATCGGTATCGGCCGATACTTCAAACTATGTGTTAAACCAGTTGGTTGTGGGCTAAATTCCATTCCAGTGAAAGCATAGAAAAGGGACAGAAGCAATATATCATTATTCCGCACAATCTTGGCCTACATCACTCATCAAGTGCCAAACTTCTAAATTTGACTTACCACTATCTGAATGTGATTCTAGCTAAACACTAAGCTTTCTTCACTTGCTTTGCCTGGACTGCCAAACTGCATACACCATTGTTCTTCTGAATACAGATGTTTCAGCAAGTATTGTAAGTACCTGGTAGTGCCCCTTAACTCTTCAATTGGCAGCAAGGAGCTGTAGGTTCTTCCATATGTTGAAGTTACGAGGATTGTCAAACCTCCACGTACATATGTTTGCAACAATGTGTTAAATGTTGCTCTCTTAGAAGGATAAGATAAGCAAGAATACAGAGGTGGTTGTCCATACGTGGCAAATGTCACAGTGTGAAATGTTAAACCAGTTGGATTATGAGCTAAATTCCAACCTAGTTAAAGCATTATAAGAAAAGGGACAGGCAATATATCATGATTCGGCACAATCCTGGCCTACATCAATAATCAAGTGTAAATCTTCTCAGTTGGAGCTACCACTATCTGAATGTGATTCTATCTAGACATTAAGCTTTCCACACTTGTTTTTCCTAGACTGCAAAACTGCATACACCATTCACCCGGCTAGGCCTGCCACTCAATCCTACTCCAGGAATATCTGTGCCCTCACAGTGATGCAAGTTTACAAGGACAACAAGAAGGTGAGGATGAACACATAAGTTGAGGATTTTAGATCAGCAATAATACCTAGGAGCTCCTAGGATAGTATAGGGTTTTCTAAATAAATGTAGGCATTTGAGCATAAATAGTCCATGGGAAATACGCCAAGGAAGAAGGCTTAAAAAGCTCACCACTAAGTTGTGCAACTTGAAGATCAATAATTCAGCAATCCTAGTCTCGTGTAAAGATGAACACTACATAACTTTGTGGTGGTTGCACTAATTGTGTTAGTTGTAGATCATAGTTTTACAAAATAAAGGTAATTGAGACAATTCCAGCTGAAATGATGCTACATGAAGTAAATGGCCCTTTTTTTCCTTCTGTATCAATTCGAACATCCCATTCCCAATCCCACCCACCCCCAACCCCCAACCCCACCCATAAGAGAAACATGATGAGATGAGAGTACATATGCACTTCATGAGCAAGTAACTGTAGTTGTTAGTGCAAAACGAATGCTGCAGAAGTCGAATCACATAAAGATAAGCATAATATAGTGGTCTTCTTGTGCTCCTACCCATGTCAACGAGCGGATGATAAAAATTAAAAAGTGATGATTTCCATGAAGAAGAAAAATAGAAGAAGAACGAGTATAGATTGTATGATCTCACAATACTCAAGCCCTAACATCCATAATCATGACTGCTCATATAAACTCTTAAAGAGTGCAATACATGCCTCTCATACATCCCCTAGAATATGTTTGCCCTAGTATATTGAGATGAATGAAGCCAAATTGGGCATTACATATGAAAAATTGGGACAAATACGAACAATATCATAGTAGAATATAAAGGATTGTGAATCACCAACAAGCATTATCAGTCTTTTCTATCAAAGTAAGATGAGCAAACTCTTATCAAATTTTACACAAGGATCTAAAATTTTCGCCAGCCTTTTCAACTACGGCAAGAAAGCCTTTGTCCCAAACTTTTGGTGTCGACAACATATAAATGTTAGTTCCGAAGTCAGATCAAAGAAGAAGAGGTAGCCACAAAGTAGTGACTCACACAAGAGTTCGTCTCTACAAACTCCAGAAGAGAAGTTGGTGCACTGAAATTCACACAAGAGTTCATCTACAGTGACACACAACCCCACAGAAGCAATAAACTAGAAACAGGTTACAAACTGACAATCCAAAGAAAATGTAAATACAACAAGAATCAGAAAACCGTTCTTCTCTTTACGTTCGAAGACGCTACACCGAGAAGAACGGGAACAAGAACAGAAATACAAAGAAGGAAACTCCTGCTGGGGTGATCAAAACCACCAGAGCTCAAGGCAAGATTCGCACTATACAACGATCTGCCCCAGGATCCAGCAAGTTCACACGAGAACTTCTGAAACGCTCTTGGTCACCTTCGGATCACTCGAAAGATTTCTTTGGAAGGATGCTAACTGCTGCCGCAGGTCCTGCTGGTGCTCTCGGTTTTTCTCTCTCAATTTTTTCAACTCCACAAATGAAAGAGGAGAGCCTCTATTTAAAGAGAATTTCAGTTCCCATGCGGCCTGAGGAAAAAACTAGGCCGTATGCGCCGCCTGCCCCGCTGTACTGCACAGAGCAGACAGTGACGTCAGGCGCCGAAAGTTGCAGCCACGTGGCACAGAGAGACACGAGCCGCCTGTGCATTGTACTACACAGAGCAGACAGTGCCGCCAGGCGCCGAAAGTTTGAATCCGCGTGGCACAAAGAACCACGCGCCGCCTGCGCCGCACCGAGCCGCCAACAGCAGTTCCTGTCCCCTCCACACTTGACTCGCTCAAGCTAACTTGTCGGCCGCATAGCTCCAGACTGCATGGCCCCTAGCCGCATGGGCTCCTGGCCACATGCACACCGGGCCGCATGGGCACCTGGCCGCATGCGCCCCTAACCGCATGGCCCCTGGCCTCATGCGCTCCTGGCCGCATGCGCACCAGGCCGCATGGGCACCTGAACACATGGCACCTGGCCGCATGCACTCCAGGCCGCATGGCTCCATAAAGCATGCGTCCGAGCAAGCAACCGTGCATGTAACTCGCGCATAAAATGAGCGCACGAGCGCCATGCGACGATGCTGACGTGTTAAGTGCAAAGTGCGCCAACAAAGCGCCACTTTGCACCCCCGAGTCCGAATCTGAGTCGGAGTCCGAGTCGCTAAGCCCCTTTGTGACTTAGCTCCTAAGGAAAACTTTCCAAAGGTGGTGACAAAATAAAGATTGTCATAATGGAGTTCACACTTAATCCCTCTAGAAAAGTCAACCCACATGGGCCACCACCCCATGTGCATATACCAATACTAAGCAAAGCTATATATTAAGATATACACATTGGTGGTTTTCCAATGTGGGACTAAAACTCCTAAAGCAAAGTGAAAAACACCAATAATCCACCACATATATCACAATATATGGTCGAGCATTCCTCACAGTGACTACCCATCATGCATTAGAATAGATGTCGCCCACGATTTGAATCTTTCCGCATAGGTCAAACAACAGTACGATACAAGAATGGACTATGCCTTGAATTCTGAACCAAAGTTGTTGCTCTCCCCACTCACACAATGACATCAGATGTGCTTCCGGTCGCACATTAAAGGTCCTGTGTTGACCTGATTTCAGTGTATGTATCTTGGGTGTCTACAAGTTTACCCTCAAGAGACGGCCTATATCTCTGTCCATACACTTAGGTGAGTTCATTTTTAAGAGTTTAATATTTTCTAACATGAAGCATTGTGCTTCCTTGCGGTGCTACGCCGTTGTGACATGGCTCGTAGCCGAGGTTAACTACCTCATGTGGTGTCACCCACAGTAGCATGAGGTCACTAGCCTCTTAGTAGTGTTGTACTACATCCCAGCATAAAGCCTTGTGCTTCAGTGCGGTGCTACGCCGCTGTGACATGGCTCGCAACCGAGGTTAACTACCTCATGTGGTGTCACCCATTGTAGCATGAGGTCACCGGCCTCTTAGTAGTGTGTGCTACAACTCTCTATCTTTTCAGCATTAGGTTACCTGCCTACTTGCGGTGTTACTGCCGCTATGACATGGCTCGCAGCCGAGACTTCACATCTTTTATCTCATCGTGGTGTCACACCACTATAGCATGGGATACAAGTCCCTTGTAGTGCTGAACTATATGTGTTTCCTACAGCGCACGTCGGACATTCACTCTGTCCGAGAACTCATTAAGGCGTCGAAGCCAACCTTACACAAGAATTGTTCTATAGAACAAAATAGTAGACTACAGTGGTTCCGGGTACGTATCCCATATTGTCCATAAGGACTACCTACTGATATTTTTCCAGTCAGTGGTTCTCCCTTGAACCAAAAGCTAGATGTCTAGTAGATTTCTCTTTGAACTAATAGCATAAAACTTAATGGTAGGATTACAAAGACAAAATATCAGATGTCCTTCAAGCCCATTTTACCTGTTGCGTCTTCGACTAGCTGACGCCTGAGACCTTTAGTGAACGGATCCGTCAGGTTCTCCTGACTCTGAACATTCATCACTGCAATGACACCAGTCTTGATGAGGTTGTTCAGTTCTCTGTGTCGAAGCCACACAGTTCTCTTCTTTCCATTGAAGAGATTATTAGATGCTACTGTTGCAGCTGCCTGGTTGTCGCAGTATATCGGTACAGCATGAATCTGCACACCAACTATTGGAAGATCGTACATGAGCTCCCGAAACCATTCTGCTTCATCTGTTGCAGCTGCAAGTGCATAGAACTCAGACTCCATCGATGAGCGTGAGAGCATAGTTTGTTTCTTCGACTTCCACGATATGGCAGCTCCTCCCATTGAGAAAACATATCCTTCTGTGAATCTCTCGCTCTCTTCTTCTGAGCACCAACTAGCATCACTGAAGCCTTCTACCACTGTTGGATCTCCGTTGTAGTAAAGTGCAAACTTCTGAGTCTTCTGGAGGTATCTCATCACCCTCTTCACAGCTTTCCAGTATTCAACACCTGGGTTACTCGTGAATCTACTCAGCATCCCCACAGCAAAAGCAATGTCAGGCCTAGTGGCATTTGTAGCATACATCAAGCTCCCGATGACGCTAGAATACTCCAACTGTCTGACGCTTTTTAATAGGTTAGGCTTCAATTTCTTGTCACACCTATATGGAGTATCGATCCCTGGAAGATCCTGATATCCATAGCGTGTGATCTTTTTCTCCACGTAGTGAGCTTGTAATAGAGCAAGTCCAGCTTCCGTCCGGATTATCTTAATCCCAAGGATAATATCTGCATCTTCCATGTCCTTCATACTGAATTTAGACAATAGGAACATCTTTGTTCTAGTGACACATTCTTCATCCATGTCTAGGATTAGCATGTCGTCCACATAGAGACAAACGATGACACCTCTATCGCCAGCGAACTTCGTATACACACACTTATCAGTTTCACTGACCTTGTAGCCATTTGATCTGATAACTTTGTCAAACTTCTCGTGCCACAATTTGGGAGCTTGCTTCAGACCATACAGAGATTTTACAAGTTTGCATACTTTGTCTTCAAGCCCTTTGACGACAAACCCTTTTGGCTGTTGCATGTAAATCTTCTCAGTTAATTCACCATTCAGAAATGTTGTCTTGACGTTCATCTGATGAATCATCTTTCTGTGAATAGCACCTAGAGCAATCAGCATCCTTATAGTAGTCATCCGTGCAACGAGAGCATAGGTATCGAAGTAGTCAACCCCCTATATCTGAGAAAATCTCTTGACTACTAGCATGGCCTTGAACTTGTCAACAGTTCTGTCTGCTTTCATCTTCTTCTTAAATATCCACTTGCATCCGATGGGTTTAGCTCCTTCAGGCAGATCGACTAACTTCCAAGTATTATTAGAAGTTATCGAGTCAAACTCATCATGGATAGCCTCTTTCCAGAAAATAGCATATCTGGTCTTTATTGCCTCATCATAGGTAAGCGGATCAGCTTCCATATGATAGGTAACAAAGTTTTCTACGAAGTCCTTCGGCCACCTCCCTCGCTTTGCTCTCGGCTCAGCGGGTTCTGGTTCAAATGTCTCATCAACTTCTTCTTCTTGGACTACTTCTCTCTGAGAGGTACTTACCTCGTTCATGCTAACAACATTCTCCGGGACATCCGCGAGAACACCATTCTTGTGCCTAGCAAACTTGTCTTCAAAGAATTTCGCATCGCGAGATTCTATGATATAATTATATTCGATATCAAAGAACCTCCGACATCACTTTTATTAGCATAGTCCAGAAATATGGTCTTCGTAGTTCTCGTTCCCAGTTTCTGAATCTTGAGGTCTGGAAGCTTCACATACGCCAGACACTCCCACACTCGAATGACATTCAAGTTGGGTCTGACCTTGAACCAGAGTTCATGAGGAGTAATGTCAGATGTCGCGAACGGTACTTTGTTCAGAATAAAAGTAGCTGTAAGCGATGCTTCTCCCCAGAAGAACTTTGGAAGTCCTGTTGTCAGCAACATGGAGTTCATCTCTGTTAGTGCCAGTTATTCCTTTCTGCTACACCATTAGATTGGGGAGAATACGGAGCAGTCGTTTCGTTGATAATTCAATGCTCTTTGCAGAACGATGCGAATTTCGAGGAACGATATTCTCCGCCTCGATCGCTTTTGAGTCTTTTGAGTTGTTGACCGGTTTGACGTTCTGCTTCAGCCTTGAAGTCCTTGAACTTCTCGAACGCTTCGTCTTTCGACTTGAGAAGATATACGAACGCATACTTCAAGAAATCGTCAATGAAAGTGATGAAATACTTCATTTCGGCTTTTGTGGAGAATTGCTTGAAGTCACAGATATCTGAGTGTACCAACTCCAGAAGATCTGTACTTCGGTTCACTCTTCTGAACGGCTTCCTGACGATCTCCGTCTGCGCACAGACTTCACATTTCTCCACCTCCCTACCCCCACATTTGGAGATAAGGTCTAGACTAGACATCTTGTTAATGCGTTTACAATGCACATGTCCTAGTCTATTATGCCACAACTCAAGAGAATAACCAGAAGTAGAGACTGCATTGATACAAACAGAAGAAGTTACAAGCTGCAGTTTAAACATCCCTTTGATTCAGAAAGTTTTTACGAAGTATGTTGCTTTGTAGGACATCACCATCTGACCGGCATTGATATCCATCCTCAGTCCCGCCTTGCACAATAGACTCCCAGAAACCAGATTCTTAGTGATCATTGGTACGTGCTTCACATTCTCCAGTATAAGTGACTTTCCAGAAGTCAGCTTCAGCACTACCGTCCTGATCTCTAGTACTGCAACTTGAGACTTATCCGCCATCGAGACTTTCTTAGAGGTAGGCTCATACTTGGTGAACAGCTCCTTCTTAGAGAACACGTGGCAAGATGCACTAGTGTCCACCCACCAGTCAGTGTCCACGCCATGTGACTCAACCTGCGCAATCACAGCAACTATGTTAAGCTCACCTTGCTCTTTCGGTTTAGGCTTCGACCTGCAGTCGCTCTTATAGTGACCCTTCTTGCCACAATTGTAGCATGTCACATCAGTATTCGGCTTTGGCATGAACTGAGCCAACTTCACCTTCAACTGATTGAAGTCCTTCTTCTTCTTCTTCTTGTAGGAAAATTTTTGATTCCCTTTAGAGTCACTAGCATGTACCATATTGGCCTTAGCCAACTGCTTGGACAAGGAGTCCAATTTCAGTTGCCCCCTGGCTTCATCTTCAATGTGAATCCAGTGAAGAAGATCTTCGAGCTGGATCTCCATCTTTTTATGGTACATGTCAGTCTTGAACCTGATCCAGCCTGGAGGAAGTTTGGTGATGATAGCCCCCACAATAAATTTGTCTTCCTGCTTTTTGTCCTCTTCCTCCAGTTTTTGCTGCATCTTCAGAAGTTCCTTAACTTGTGGTAACATCACCTTCTCGTCCTCAAATTGCAAAGTGAAGGACTTCTCGACGAGATAGATTTTAGACATTTTTACGTCAATTTTATAGTGCTTCTCAAGAGATTCTCAGACATCTCTTGCCTTCTCCTTCTTGCTGTAGGACTCTGTCATCAAGTCGTCCATAGCATTGAGAATCAACAACCTGCAGAGGTCGTTGTCTTTCTTCTACTTAGAGTGTGCGTCATGCGCCACACCAACTGCAAGCTCTCCTCCATCTTCGGGAATGGTAGGTTCAGGATCAACAAACACATAAGCACCTTTGACAAGGCGAAGATTCAAGGAGATCTTCCTCTTCCAAATGTTCTAGTGCTCGCCATCAAACTTCTCAAAGCTTGTGAAAGCTAGTATCGAGAAGGTTTGAGCAGTTGTCCATTCTAACTCGGATCTTGCCTTGAGATTGTTAGTCCCGAAATCAGATCAAAGAAGAAGAGATAACCACAAAGTAGAGACTCTACACAAGAGTTCGTCTCTACAAACTCCAGAAGAGAAGTTGGTGCACTGAGATTCACACAAGAGTTCCTCTACAGTGACACACAACCCCATAAAAGCACTAAACTAGGAATAGGTTACAAACTGACAACCCAAAAAAAATGCAAATACAACAAGAATCAGAAAACCGTTCCGCTTTACGTTCACAGACGCTACACCGAGAAGAACGGGAACAATAACAGAAATACAAAGAAGGAAACTCCTGCTGGGGTGATCAAAACCACCAGAGCTCAAGGCAAGATTCGCGTTATACAACGATCTGCCCCCAGGATCCAGCAAGTTCACACAAGAACTTCTGGAACGCTCTTGGTCACCTTCGAATCACTCGAAAGATTCCTTTGGAATGATGCTAACTGTTGTCGCAGGTTCTGCTGGTACTCTCGATTTTTCTCTCAATTTTTTCAACTCCACAAATGAAAGAGGAGAGCCTCTACTTAAAGAGGATTTCAGCTTTCATGCGGCCTGAGGAAAAAACTAGGCCGCATGTGCCGCATGCACCACTTGCGTCGTTGTACTGCACAGAACAGACAGCGCCGTCAGGCGCCGAAAGCTGCAGTCGTGTGGCACAGAGAGCCACGAGCCGCCTGCGCGTTGTACTGCACAGAGAAGACAGTGCCGCCAGGCGCCGAAAGTTTGCAGCTGGGTGGCACAGAGAACCACCCGTCGCACCGAGCTGCCAACAACAGTCCCTGTCCCCTCCACACTTGACTCGCTCAAGCTAACTTGCTGGCCGCATAGCTCCAAGCCGCATGGGCACCTGGCCACATGCGCCACCCTGGCCGCATGCGCTCCTGGCCGGATGCGCACCGGCCGGATGCGCACCTAACCGCATGCGCACCTGTCTGTATGTACCTAATATCTTAGAGATAGACTCATACAACCTAGAAATAGTTAGTTTGACCAAGTTTGACTAGTTTGACCTAAAGTTGACCTAGTTTGACTATTTTGAATTAGAAATGACTTTAAGACCTAGATTTGGACTAGTTTAACTTGTATTCATTTCAAAACCTTGTATTGATGTAATATTCCATATTTAGGTCTCTGAGACACCGTTTCGGACATCTTTGATACTGTCCACCGGATTCCAGGCGAGTACATTCTCTGATAGTTTTTCGTTTATGATATCCTCTATGTTTCTTGTATTTAGTGTAGATGTCCTTGATTTTCTGACACTTGATTACACGTATGGTATTCCTGGATCCCGTCATGAGATGTTATTCCTGGTAGTTTCTGGCGTATTTCTTGTGCGACCCCGTTATTCTTGTACATGTATGGATACTGATTCATGAGAAGATTAGCTCTTCTCAGAGAATCCCGTGTCATAGCGTGCCATGGTTGGATCCATTATACCAGTCGGTGGCGGAGAGTATTTAGTGTAGATATGTGATCATACCTCTGCAGTTCTTGTTTTCTTGCATAGTATTACTCATACACCGCACGTATAATTAACCAAGCCCGTGGTTCTTGAACAGTACCCAAGCCGATCACATGTTGAAGCTAATACTCACTCACTTAGATAGTTGTATCTCTTTATTTCCATATATGATGTTCGTACCTCTTTTATGTATTTTCTGCATTTTCTTATTTCAGTATATTCCTGCCATGCTCTATTCATCTGGTATATGCTCTCTATTTACTGTTACATAGTTTTTATCATTTCTTGGAACTGCTGTTAGAGGTGTACTTTGCTCCTTTCCTGACTGGATATATTTTTTCCAGATGACACAGAGGAGTGGTATCCCACTCACTACAGGCCTCAGAACGTAGTTGGCTTAAAGCTAGAGACTGTGGCTCAGGAGGGACTCATCCCGGTTGAGACAGACGACACTTTACTAGTAGCTTAGTAGATAGGCTTATTTTGTACTAGATTTGTCTCCAGCTTGACAGTACTTTATTATTTTTGGTGACACATTGGATATTATTTCTGTCTTGTGAGTTATATTTTGACTCTTCAGTTCTTTATATCATATTCGTGCGATTGTTCCATCTTATAGTTATGTGATTGAGTATTCATATTTCATTGGTGGCATTATATATCTTGATGATCATTATTGCTATATAGTATAGTTTACCCAAACAGCGTTCTACCGCCGATGTTGCGGCGTAGGCTGGACGTAACCACGTTCTCGTTCCCTTACATCATGTGCGGATCGTGATACGTTTTTAGTGGTGGCCTATGCAGGCCAACAAAGTGTCACTTTGCGCCCTTGAACCCGAGTCCGAGTCGCTTTGGAGCTTAGCTCCGAAGGAAAACTTCCTCCCAAAGGTGGTGACAAAATAAAGATTGTCATAATGGGGTTCACACTTAATCCCTCTAGGAAAGTCAACCCACATGGGTCACCACCCCATGTGCATATACCAATACTAAACAAAGTTATATATTGAGATATATGTGGTGCCCCGTTCCCCCTATTCGGGGAGCGCGGCTAAGAAATACAAGTCGGTATCGTTCGATCGGGATAGATTGAAACAAGATCTTATCCTCGTTATGGATTTACTTTTTCGGAATCGATTCCCATATTCAGTGGACCGTGCCCCCAGGATCGACTTAGCGACAGAGTCAGGAGGGGCCTCTCAGCTGCAAGTTTTTCTTGCCTCAGTTTTCGCTGTCGCTTTGTTGCTTTCGTGCTTTGAGTTGGTTTTCGGATTTGCTTGCGTTTTTTTGGACGAATTCGATGGATTTTATTATTTTCGTTTGTTGAACTGCACTTCAATTCCGAGATTGGAAAGAGTGGAAGAGGTATTGATCAGCTGTTCGTGGCAATGCAGGTGAACGAGCAGTAGACGACGCGCGAGCGGAGTCCTGAAGCACCTCTTTCCTTCCCTTCTCCAACCAACTTGTGAGTGGCTTATATTCGATTCAGTTGGCCCTTCTTCCAAGTCTTCACATCTAAAAATCTTGCATTCTTGTTTGCCCCGATCAAACGATACCAAGTAATAACTAAAAGATGTCAGGATAAAAAGGAATAGACTTGAATTTTTATACTTGTCAATCAACTTGTGAACGGTTACCTATTGCATGCTAGCTCATTTTCAATGTTCTTCCTATGCTTCAATTTTAGTTAGAATGTACATTTCTTCTATAAATTGTGCTAAGTATGGAACATACTTTGTTATGCAATAAATTGTTCAGGAAGACTATGCAAAATGAATCATGTATTGTTACTTGTCTTGTGCTCGTATTGCCTCAATTTGCAAAAGAATTGATAACTTAATATAGACGCCGATTGATCACGGACAACTTGTGAACAAGGGTATAAGTTCTACAAACGGTCGCTGGGACACTGGCACCGATCCGATCCGGGCGGAACTTCGTGTGTAGTCATCGTGTGCTGGGCGGGATGGCTTGCAGCGCATCGTGTGCTCGTGTTGCATGCTATCATCGTCATTGACTAGTCCATTATGGCATCAAGCCAGTGATCACCACGTATATTTAAACCTGTACAAGCTAACTTGTGTCTTCGTGGCAGGGAAGGACATGGTAAGTATTGTGCAGGTGGTTCAGACGGGCAGGTAAAAGTCGCCGAACGGTAGCTAGTTCATTTCAGTAGTTTTTATATATACTGCTTGCTTGTAAAATGGACTAAGGCAAGATAGAAAGACCACAAAATAATATGCATGCTTCATATAAACAACGTGTTGATTGATATAGTTGGGTTAGCTCGCCTTCACCAGTACATTTCGATGTACTGACCCTCGTTGAAACAGGTTACCCGCACCAAGGATCCTGCGAGGAGCTGAAGCCGTTTCCCAATCCAGTCCAGCTGTCGGCGCGTCCTGATCGTGCCATCTTTTGAAGCATTTTGAAGCCAGGAGCTAGCAAACTTAAACTCAATGCAGCTCCGTGGAAAAGCCATCATCCCGCCTGGAGGTCCCTTTTTTTGAAGTTTTAGTAAAGGATGTAATGTACATGACAGCTATCTCATTTTGTGTCAACTTTTGTAATCTCGTGCGGCAATCCTTCTAACTCGTTCAAGAGTTTGTAAAAAGATGTTCATTATCAATAAAGAGAACTTTTCCATGTTTCAACTTCGTGTTTCAATTTATCTGCGTACTCTGAATATGTGCTCGCTATGCAAAATACGTTAGCCTTATGCGATGCGCAACCTAGGCCCGCGCGGCGTCACGTCCGGAGGACGACTATCGATTCCACGGAATCGGGACGTGACAATATACACATTGGTGGTTTTTCAATGTGGGACTAAAACTCCCAAAGCAAAGTGAAAAACACAAACAATAAACCCTAGGAAGCTGTGGCCCCTGACACTCCAAAAGTCGGTGTCGTTTCATGCCAGCTACATACCATATACGGCGCGGCCACTCCAAAATACACTAGTACACTCAAAAATTGGTGCCGTGTTCCGTCGCCCTGTTTGTATGCAGTGTCGTATTCATGCCCGGCAACATATTGGGACACTCTTTTTCGTCTATTCCGCTCTGATAATACCACAGTTACTCTTACCATCTCAATCCAACTATCCAAGTTCGTTTAGGTCTACCCCTAGTTGTACCGGCACATTAACTGACATCCCATCACTCGCGCAGCTAAGCTACATGTCAAAATCATCTCAGAAGATCTTGTCTCCACTGTAACCGGCTCGCAAAGCATCGTTGGTCTTGTAATTGTCCCAATATTTATTTTTATTTCCATTACGATAAATAGTTGAATCCTTTGTGGTTGCAACATTCTGTTGCAGTCCTTTAAGGCGTTTAGTTAAATAAATGTTGCACGCAAACAAATGGTTTGATTGGGTTTGGGTTTGGGTTTGGGTTGGGATTAAAATGATGATTAGAGTGGGGACTTACAGGAAGTAGTCGTAGGCGCCGTAGGTGAGGAAGCGATGGATGCGCTCGACGAAGGTGCCCTGGAATATGGGCCACTGGCCGCAGAGGAAGGATATCACCACCAGCACTGTCACCACACCGTGGACTACAAGGGCCCACTGGATCTCCATCACCCACCACCACCTTCAACTCTTCTTCTGTAGAGAGAATATGCGTGTGAGAGAGTCAAAGGAGGAGGGGTAGCGCAAAGGCGAACAGAGTATGGTGATTATGGATTAGATTAGATTATATTATATTAGATTAGAAGAGTCCCTTGTTTGGATCATTGCAATTAATATCATTTCCTTAAAAAATGTGTATTTATTTGTAAGTTAACCTTTTCCTTTTCCCTTTTTTTCTCTCTTTAAATTTCCTAATTCCAAATTTCCAATTCACAAATTTAGATTTTTTTTATTTATTTTTTTAGCACTGTGCGTTCTCATTTCATTGTCTAACCGTCCTGATATGCTATATTTCTATCTAAAGATCAAACATGCCCCAAATTAACATGTCCCACTAATTTGGGGACTCAAATGATGTCGACTCGACGAACGTCGCAAAAGTGGCCGTAGAAAAAAAAAACTACCATTCACTAAGCCTTGGCACGCATGTCACGCAAAATTGTTAGCGTTCTAATTTACTAACCAGAAACACTTTGCTTGATCGTCAGACCCAGCCACTCAGCCCTTAACTGTTTACGTTATCACATACCCACGTTGTTTCTATGACAAATGGCCAAGGACGCACATAGAGGCATAGGTGGATAATTGAAGGAATGATTGATGGCTATAAGATTGACAATGTCAGATACAGAGACAAATGATTAAAGAAATAATTAAAAGTTAGATGACTGAGTATCATAGAGGGGAGGACGATTGAAGAAATGATTAAAGGTTAGAAGATTGAGTAAAGAAGTGCACGTTGCACAAGAGGGATTTTTTTTTTTTTTTTTTTTTTTTGGGTTATACATCTCGTTTACTAGTATGGGAGGAAACTATTTTACATTATGGGACCGTTAGATTGCATGTATTGAAAAATCTTTTGCAGCTTATGCTACAATAATTGTTGTTAAATGGTTGCGAAAAGTGTTGCAGTAATTGAGGTAAACATTGCATCATATATCCACATTCTTTGCATCATTTACAGCAAAACAAACGTTGAAAATGATGTAAATATTGTAATATATTTACAGCCAACCAAACAATTCTTCAATAGTTTCAGTACTGAAATATATTTGAGTATAAAATTTAAAACAATGTCACATATATATATATATATATATATATATATATATATATATATATATATATATATATATATATCAAACAAACAAACCACACGCATGAATCATACGTGCAGACTCGCAGATGTTTGCAGATCATATATACGTAGAGCAAGGATGGTCAGTGTCAAAATTTAAATATAAAATTTTATATAGGAGGAAGATTTTTGTTTAATTTGCATACGGATTTGAAGAATTTGTAAATAGGAGAATGAGTCGCCACACATATCGCAGAAAATATCATCTCTAATGATGCAAATTAGTAACTCCCTACCAACTGATACTTCTATCAACCTCTCATTCATCCGACGAAGCGGGAACACAGTCACAGACAAGTTGACCGGAGATTCACTCAAAAATGGAAGTAATGGATATTTTCACTCTCCTCCCTTGTGTATCCAGCAACTGCTTGCAGTAGATGCTGTCATTTGTAATCCTACTGTACCTGAGTTTGTTAGTTATGCATGAATACAATCCCATTCCCCACTAAATAAATGCACCCCCTTCCCACCCCCCCCCCCCCCCAACCGAGAATTGCATGGGATGTCATTACTATTAGAACATTCAATGGGGTGACATTGCAGTTGGCATCTCCTATGAAATGTAGAGTGTGAAACGCCAACTCTAGTAGCACCCCATGGGTATTTTTCGTCAGCTTACTATCGTTTATGAATGCATGCATACATGCAATTACTATTGGCACATTATTTCGTGATCGTTTATTAATGCATTCATGCATGCCATAATGCATTCATCTTCTTTCATAGCAAAGATGTTAGGTCTTCCCCTTGGAAAAATAAGCTAATTTCATACTTGGTCCATGTTTTATATCCATATATTGTTGGTTGTTTGTTCTCCGCATACTATATCTAGGAATCTATGGCAGGCAGGCAGGCATGTGAAAAATATATCCATAATACTATGACAGGAATGAATATAGTTGTATATATATGCACTACGAAAGAAGATGCATGCATTAATGATCGAAATTGTTGAATAGAAGGCGTCAGTGGAGTTGACGACCCCACCCCATTTCTCATAGGGACACCAACTCTAATGGGGCCGGGACACCAACTCTAATGGGACCTTGCTTCTTGTCCCACTATGGGACGTCAGTGGAGTTGGCCCCACCCTCTTTCCTAGAGGACATCATCTCCAGTAGCGCCTCATCTCCCTATATGCAAATTCTTCAAATTCGTCATCTTTGATACAAATTAAGCAAAAAAAATTCCTCTATATGAAATCTTCTAAAATCTAAATAGGTAACTTTTCTTTCTGTGACTTCATATTCCAATTGTAGCAACAAGTTCCTCGGCTCAAAACATTGCGATCATCCTGAACAATGAGCTTTGATCGGAAGTGATGAACTCATATGGACTTGCATCAATTATTAAACCACAAATGTCTCAGCTGCCAAAACATATTGCTAGAAGATTGGAAAGAATACATGGAATAATTCAAATCGAATTTGCACACCGTGGAGATTTCAGTACCTAACCAAACACTGACAGAAAACAATTCAAATTTATACATGGAGAATCCTTTGAAGATGAACTTCACAAGTATTGAAACTTTTGTTGATGGCCTCACACTACTTTTTAACCACCACATGGACGGTCTCCTCCGATGCCAAACTCTTACCAAGATGAGAAAATTGTCAAATGTGAAGTTAACATCAAAATGCTACAAAACAATTTCAAGACAATGACATTTTGATAATCATACATGTTAAACCAACGAACCAGGTCGGTCGAAGGGGGTTATTAAAGGATGGCACGGAAAAAACCTAGGAGCTCTAAGAAAAGATAAGTAGGAGCCGTGACTCAAGAAGAAAGATTTTCGTACAGCCTACTTCTTTGCATATGATATAAGCATTGGATTCTGAGCCGTTATCTTGAATCCCTGAAGCCCCTGCATAGAAACTGTTGCTTGGATTTCATCCCCATATTCCACAAAAGCAATCCCTGGTTTAGCTTCCACCATCCTGACCTCCTTAAAACCAGGATACTGGCAAAAAAGCATTTGCAACATCATTGGAGTAGACTCATGGGGAAGGTTCTGAACAAATAGGATGTTGTTTGGCGGGGCTGGTGCTTCAGGAAGCATCGATTTAGCACCTCCAGTGAAAGGCAATTGAGACAGCTGTCATGATTCATAATTTAAACTGAAATTAGGAAAGTGATTCAATAATATTCCGATTTCTTAAATAAAGAATTACATTAATGCAGTCAATGAGAAAAGGACATTAGAGTTGAAGTAAAAAGTCATATATCAATCAGCCGAACATGATTAACATGGGTGAAAATGGCAAAGTAACAGTTACGCATTCCTAAAGAAGATTCACACTCTTCACTAACCATGAGTAGAGCCAGTTTTTGCACTCTGCTCTTTTCTGTTCCAAATGAGAGAGTAGTGGAGCGCACATCATAGATACATATTTCAGAATATGATGATAAAGTTTATGTTCAATAATTTTCTACTCAAGACTAACAAATATAATATTTTGACATCTATACTAGTTTAAGGCTATAGATTCCTTTAAAACGGTTAACTTCATATAAACAGTTTACTTAAGGCTCGGTTTGCCTTTATTGTAAGAGATGTACCTAGGCACTCATATGAAGTAAGACACTGACATCAAAATATAGAGGCTCAGCAGAAACATATCTAGAATCATCTTAGACATTGAGTACTTCCACTTCATGACCATTGGAAAATATCATGTTTGTGAAAGACAGAAGACGCCAACAGCCAGGGAAGGTGGGTGAGTGATAGAAAGTTTGGAGGACGAAGAGTTTCTAGATATTTCAAGGAACATTTTTCATTTGGCCAATTGGTATTACCCCTTCAACCTATATTTTTGTGATGATATTTTCAAAAGTGATGGACCCTAGCTTCAGTTTGGAGTTTGCATTTGACCAATTGTTAATACACAAGTTAGGTGAAGCAAAGGAGTGGTGGCTGTGCGTGCATAATATGGGAAGGATGATGTTCTAACAAAGGAAGGTCGTCATACAGATACGCTTCATACATATTTTAGTTTGCACTTCATACACAGCATGCACATATGACATGTTCTTATTTTTAAGAAAAATAATTGAACCTGAAAAACTTACGCCTATATTTGAGATATTCCATTCAAGTATGCAAAGTCTTGGTAAGAGAGACAAAGGTGACTGGAAACATAACAAAGCCTGCTTACCGGAGGTGCAACACCATAAGCACCAGCATAATTCAAACCTGCTCCAGCCTGATTAGCATCATGCTGTTCGCGGCGCTTTCTCTCAGCTACATTAGCATAAAAGGGAAAAGAAGATTAGTTAGACTAGTAAACCAAAAGAGCGAGTAAATCTACAAAACAATTACTTCATTATAAATATAGTTACATTAGGGTCGTGAGGCTGCAAGTTAATCTTTTGCATCCCCATTGGTACTTATTATTAGATCTCTTAAATGAGAAGTCTTGTACAAGCAACAATGTACTGTCAAAATCACCAACATCCAAAGCCTTTTTCCATCAGAATGGGATAACAATGGAGGACGAGAAAGCTCTACAGAAGAATTGACAATGTTCTTATGATCGGCTGCCAACATAACATCAACCATCTATGATCGATGGTACCAAATCCCTAAACAAGGTACTTATGAGCAAGAGATGGTCTTGCCGTAAAGCCTGGAAGGACAGTTGGAGGGCAGGTAGACCTACTTTTTCAGTCATGAAATTTAAGCTCATGCAACGAAGCAGCACCCTCTAAGTTATTAACGCTAGAAAAGAGTCCAGATGAAGCAGTAAGATGAGGCACTATGCTATGTGAAATGCATTCATCTCCATGACACAAGTCAAAGAGCACAAATCAAAGAAATGGCATTCCCATAATATAATGTCAAAATACAATCCCAAATATTGACAGGAAATTGTGAGAAACAAAAAATGAAGGCATCTTATACCCTCTACTAATACAAAAGGGAATACAAAAGGGTTGGAGGGAGTGTACATAGATTTACTCAACTTTTAGTGTTCCATGGATATATTTCTATTATCATTTATCAGAATTTTGCATCCACGTAAATGATCTGAACTATAATGGCCATATATGGAGAGAATAAGAAAGTGAAATGGACAGGTAAGGTATGACAATATTAGTTATATTATTTGAGTAATATGAGCAACTCAAATAAAGCCTTGCGGAAAGGAAAGGAAATCAATTCTTTGCTTTGCTCTTTCTTTTCTTTGGGAAATTGCAATTCCATCAATTTTCCTTTTCGGTGTTTGGAAAGGCCAAGGAAATTGAGAAGGAACATGAATCATTGGGGTGGGTGGAGGAACCCCCCCCCCCCCCACCCCCCCCCCCCCCCCTCCCTCTTTTTTCTTTCCTTTGGGAATCATTTTCTTTCATGCTCATTTTCTTTGGCATCCAAACACAGGAAATGAATAACTTTTCTTTCCCAAGGCCCTGATCCGCGAACTAAACGTGGAATAAAGGTGCAATCTACTTTGACAAAGGTTGAGTCTTGATACACAATGGATTGTGATTCTGGAAAGCAAAATCTAGCTTCTACAGGTCACTCATACTGTAGAACTTGAAAGAGAATGAATCAAGATATAGACTGAATTGAAAAGCAATCACGTCAAACAAATTTGGTTTTGCACCAGGAAGGCCAACCTAAACCACGAATAGAAAACTTCAGAGAGGTAATCTACATATGGTTTCATCAATTTAGAGAAGGCTTAATACGGTTTCCTAGGACTCTAGGAGATTTAGTAGTGGGTTTAAGAAAGAAACAAAGCGTCTAGAAAATGAAGAAACCATATGTAGATTACAGAAGGACAATAGAAGCTATGGAATTTGTTTAGAAGAGGGCAGTAAATCGCCAGTTCCAGTTGAATCAATTGTAACTATTTGCCCTGTTAAGCTCAAAAATTATCCAATACCTGTGAAAAGGAAAACTAAGCCTTCACTTTCACCTTTCCTATAGATCAATCATTAAGATTTACTGATACAATTTCAACCAACAGCAATGAGGAATAACCATTTTGCTAAGATATAACAGTCATATCCAAATATATTTAACAACTAAATGTTCCACAACATGATTCATATTATGTATCCTTCAAGACAGTTACAATCTCACAGCTTCTTGCACATTGGCTTTACATAAAGAGTGTATTTCATCAAAAGATCAGCAAAGGTTTTAACTTTGGAAGAGTTAATGCTAGTTAACAGCTTTTAAAGCTAAAACTTGCTACACAGAGAAAAATTAACAGTTAACATAAGATTATGTGTACTAACAGTTAACACAAGGAAAGAAACCTAAAATATGATAATCATGTGATATACAAGGATAAAGTATCTCTGTTGTACGAGGAGGAAACAGACAGCAGAGGGTAACTAATAGCTATGAAAGGTTCATCTTACCTTTATCATCATGCCTCTTCCGTCTTTCTCGAGGAACAAAAGTCCCATCGGCCTTTGCTATAATATCTGATTTAGTCTTAGCATATTGTATCCTCTGCATTTTCAGAAACTAGATGTCAATGGATGAAAGAAATCATAATACAAGAATGAACATCAAGTTAAAATGGAAGTCGGGCAGATTACAAATATGGAGTTATTAGTCTAAAGATACATATAAACATTCATGAAGTATTGCATATCTAATGTTTGCTAACAGATACTTACCAGATCAGGCATCAAGAAACTTAATAAGAAAACAATCTATGAGGGAGAAAACTATGCCTCTTGAACATTTAAATATGCATATGTAAGTAGAGTATGCCTACAGGTATGTAAAGTGAAACGGAATCATTGAACACCTTCAAAAGAACTGCACATCCTCAAAATATAATTCATCAGAATCAAGTCGTGGGTTGACTACATAACACTGCTAGGAGTTGTGAAGCTTCATGAAAGAATTAATCAAAACTACAATGGGTCATCCTGATGTGACCCTCTATGCATGATGTGTCATTCCCAGCCAAGATAACTATGAGTAAAAGAAAGCCTTGCGAATTGCCACAGAACCAACAAGAAAAGTGGCAAGCATGAACCTACTTTTTTAGCCTCCTCCAAGTTCCTCTAGACTATAGAAGAGTCTAGATGAAGTGTTTAGTTAACAAGATTGCTATAAGGAACCACCCATCTCCAATGCACAATAATAGGCAAAGAACCATAGAATTGTAGTCCTCAGATCCTCAAAAGACATGATACCATAATTAGATAGATGCTTTCCACTCTCAGTAAGAAAAACTAATAAGTCAATAGACATTAGCATCAGAACGAGCAGCCTAGGACTAGGAGCTCTATGTTTGCACAGAAAATAAAATACAAGGTTCAGATCAGAAGTTTCTGGATCACCATGAAGCAAATGCACTAGAAAGTAATTTTTAGAAATTAGGTGTTCAATGGACGATAATTGGCCAACTCTATAACTAATCTATGACCAAGCTGTATGAAGCCCTTCAGAAATTCAGCATAAGCATAAGAATCATGGGGTTTTTCAAGAGAGTTTTCCTTATATAAGCTCTAATACAAAATGCTGAACTCATTTTAAATAACATGAAGAAAATACGATATACATAAGACATGTAAGTGGTAAGCACATTAAAAAAATAACCCTCATAGCACAAATCCACATATCCTGCTGCCAAACATGGCTTACTGTGAAGATTATTTGATCATGGCACAGCTTGGTAGAACATTTAGGTTATATTAGCTTGTAATCAAAACAAGAAATAAATATTTTCATTATGTTGTGAATAATTTAATTATGATAATTTCCCAGGCAACTTTAAAATATGCTATTATGGTTCAATAATCAAATTATATCTTCCAAAGAAAGGAGAACATACGTCTATATTGCAGCCAGGGATGCTAACTACTCACAACCACCTTTCCAAATCCAATGACTATGGCTGTAACCCTAACCTATCCTGGCTGCAGGTCATTGGCTTGAAGAATTAACAGAGTAGAAATTTCATTTAAAACACATTTTGCATGTTTAGCATACAACTTTATAGGATTGTCATCCCATTCTGAAAGTGAGAGATGATATAAATCGTCGCCGGAGAAAGATTTACAATGGCAACCACCACTGCAAATAAAAACCATCTAGCATTCAAGATATCAGGACACGCTATAGGTATTTTTTTCTCATTTTAAACTATAACATGTTTGACAAATAAAACGGAAGAATGAATGGCATGGTGTTTCAGAGCTATCTGTCTCACATATGTAAACATAAGTTGTTGTGTTAAGGTGGATGAGATGTGGAGGACACCAGATGCAATCTGTTGTGCTTATATGCCATAACAGAAATAAACTGGTAAATGACGGCAATCATGATACCAAGGGTTAGAAACCAATGAGTTCAGAAGCAAAATGTTTTCCAGATAACCTTAAAAAATAGTCCCCTGAGCAAGGAAGTCCAGACCGAAACAGTTAATTCAGCAGGTTGCTGCCCAATGGACCATCAATAGGTCAACTGGGAGACGCTCAGGTAAGGATAGCAATTGATAAAGTTTTGAGATAGTGTAATGGCATATGTGCAGGTTTGTACTGATCGTGTTAGGCAGTTGGGAAAGTGTTTTACAAAGTAGGTACCTAGGAGCACCTGGCCACCAAGTGTTACCTGATTAGGCGGCTATGTAATTGCACCCTAGTTGTTTTCTTAAGTGTAGCCCCTGTAAGCATGGATTAGCGCTTATTGGGGGTTCACTTAAAAAAAACCTAAATTAAATCCCAACTGGGGAAAAAGGACCCCATTCTTCAATCCTATCTGTCTTGGTGCTCACTCCCTACTGCCGACTCTAATAGCTAGATCAGGTTTTTATTTACAGTGTCCTGATATCAGGAGAAAGATTTACAATGGCAACCACCACTGCAAATAAAAACCATCTAGCATTCAAGATATAAATCGTCGCCGGAGATAGATGCTTTCCATTCTTCAATCCTATCTGTCTTGGTGCTCACTGTTTATGCAATTTTCATTAGGTTTTTTGAATTTTTTTTTGAAAAATTGAACCGCCTATATCTAAGCGCCCGCCTAGACGCGCACTTAGGCGCTAGGCGGCGGGTGCCCGCCCTACTAGCGCCTAGCGCTTTTCACAACCTTGAGCTAGACTACTAAAACGAGAATGAAAAAATGTGGAGCAAAAAAGAGAATATTGAAATGTTGAAATGTTAAAGACTTTTACTATACCAAAGAAGATTACAACTTTTGGGTGGTGCGGAACAAATGAGACATCCCCATATATAACCTTAAGAACTTTACATGAATGGCTATGATTGTACCTGTCACGTCCCGATCTCCCGCAGGAATCGGCCGTCCCCGCTAGGCACGAACCACCGCTCCAGCGCTCCCGCGGGACGATCTTTCCCATCTGGATGTGATGCCGCACGAGCACTAGTTGCGTCCGTGCAAGGCCATGATCCGAACAGGCGGTAAGATGTCTAAGCCACAGAGTCGCATAGATAGTCCAAGTGCAGCGGAATAAGAAACGAACAGGCGATTGGTAACAAGTTCACAGAGTCGTCAATAGCGGAAGCATTGAATAACACAAGTATGGAAGTAAAACAAGCACTTTATTGATATTGCACAAGTATTACAAGCGGCGCTAGGCCGAGATTACAAGTCGCTCAAGCCCTCTCTTACGAAACAATAAAAGCGTGCCAAGTGGCTATAATTTGTGGAATGATATATAGGCGATGTTCCAACATTATGTCTTGTATATGCGCTTCAGCTCCGGACACAACGCTCCAAGGCTCCAGAGCGAACTCCACACCTTAACACGCACGAAGGGGGTTTCCGCACCGAACGAGGTTCTCCCGCACCCTGCAAGCAATCTGGTGGGTTATCAGTACATGAATGCACTGGTGGGGAGGCTTCTCGCCAGCTCGACAAATCCAAACACGTTATATAGGTTTCGTGCACCGTCTATTAAGTTATATTTCTAGTCTTGCCTTAGGATCGGTTTCATGGTATAATGAAAAGCCTAACTCATGTGGCAGTGCGACATGCGATATAAAAAGGAACACGACGAGACTTACCATTCGTCCTTCCTTGTCCAAGGCAACCAAGTTAAACCAAGCACGAGTATATACATAATAAAATCCAAGGAAAATGCATAAGCAAACACAAGTGTCATGAGCGAGGTTATGTTTCAGGTGCACAATTTACACGGATTACTCAGGTGTGCAGCAATGGAATCTCAGGTGTTCAATATGTACAGATGCCTTATACTCATAATCGTTCAGGTGTTTCATATTACTGGATGTGATACAATGACTCGCACGCGGATTGCCGCTAAGCGAGGATGACTTATCTATATGAACATGAGGTCACTGGCTTAGCCATAAAGGACCAATTTATAGTCTCGTAACGGAATGTGGTGCAATGCTTGATACAAGACGAGCAATTCAAGGCAAACAGGTGATACAGAAGAGCCATTGCACGTCATCCCGCCGATTCATGCGACTAACATGGTTAGATAGCTAGTCCAAGGTAGTATGCCCTACCAAGGCCCGAATACCGTGTATTGCCCTGTCCCAAAGACGGTGTCCCATACCATAACCGAATTTGGCACGCAATACACCAGTCATTCCTCCTAGGCCGACAAGGTGGTCAAAGGCGCACTCGAGACGCAAAGGGTCCAAATCGCCGGAGGCGCAAGGCGCACTTAAGGCGCGCGCTCGAGCGACACGAGGCACAAAAATTATATATATATATATATATATATATATATATATATATATATATATATATATTCACATCAGATTTCTATATTGATGAATATGTGTGCTTCAAATTCCCCCATGTCTAGGTTGCAATCACTTTTAATTGAGTGAGAGAGAAAACAGTAAAAAAAAGTACATCAGTTCAAAAAACAGTCTAAAAATAGTACAACAGTTAAAAAAACAGTCTAAACATATTATTTTTTCACAAGATTTTCAAGGCACGCCTTAGCTATTCCAAGGCGCACCTTGGCGCGCCTTACGTGCGCCTTAAGAATTGTGCCCCCGCCTGGAGTACCCTGAGGCGCTGCCCCTGCGCTTAGGAGCAAGGCGCGCCTTTGACTACACTGTAGGCCGGTACGATTCCGGTGCCCCGGTGATCGTCCGAGGAATCAGATACCTTGTGCACGAGTTGTCCGTGACCATGCAAGTCTCTAGTCTGAGGTCTCTTGTCAGGTACATATTCGGGTCAGATTCAGTTTCAAGTTCAAGATTGTTCATAAATATATCGACTCACCGAGCCTTTCGATTCAGTGCAGGACGAGTGTTGTTTTACTTGTCATGATGCAGTCCCTAGTTCGGAACTACCTCGGCGACCTAGCGGTCCCGAATATTTTCAGGTTCATTCTTGCGCGGAACGACTATTGATAGTCTTCCGGAAAACTTAGATGAATGCAAGGCAAGAATAGTGTTACATGGTCGTGGCATGAATTTACGGGACGAACATAGCGGATATATAAAACAGATAAGCATTGCAACACTATGAATATAACTTAAGAAAACATTCAGCATAGTCTTACTTGAAAACATAAGCGAATACGCTAGCACAAGTCTGAGGACTAGTGCGAGGAGTGAAACCGTACAGGGACATATCGGACAACATAATCCATAAGGCAAGCAGTGTAAACAAGTGAAGCAGTGCACTACAAAGAGTACATAATGATCTACTTGAGGCATAGCGGGATCTACTTTACGAAGCTAAGGTAGCATGCGAGGGTCCGATTACAGTACCAAGTGTCTACCATCTAACGGTTGGAACGTTCTAGAACCTAGATATTTACAATACAAATATAAAAGTTATTTACAATCATGCAAAATATCTTGCTCTCTATAAATGGTAGAAATACTCGTGAAGCTTCTAGATGTAAGGAGTATTCCAAGAAGCGCCCAAAAAATATTCAAGAAAAAAACAAAGGAATCTTCCTAAAGACTGCAATTCTAGAGTAATATGAAGGCTTCATTCATGTAACCTCATGGCTTGATAGTAGGTGCAATGTTGTCTCGGTGGAGCAAAAATTCTTGTGTATGACATTCTCCCCCACCTATTTTGTCGACGTCCTCATCGACGGGGGCAACAATTCTCCGAACAGCTTTCACTCCATTGTCGCTTGAGGTGGACATGGTTATTACATGCCGCATCTTCTTTTCTTTCCTGTGTGGCCCTCTCCAGACTTGTCTATCTTCTCCTAAAGATCGAAAACAAACTAGTTCACCACATAGCTTTTCCCCGTGGTCAGTACTCTCCTTAGAACGGAAAGTCTTTGACTAGGTTATCAGGTCGTCGATTGACCTTGTCATGTAGGCGCATATAGTCTTGCATACCTCCGCTAATGCGAGCCATATTGCAACTTTGTTGACCTAAACGTCCCCATAATTTGTATTGCCACGATCTTGCAGTAACTCCTTGCACGAGCTACTCTACTTCCACACAAATGTCTCATCACCCTTGGCATAATGAAGCTCCTCCTTTGGCCAAAACTTGCACCTATTACCTCCTCGAACGAACTTCACCATCCTCTGGGTTGCATGTTCCTTGACCATGCCCTCCTAGGTACGACCAAGGATATCTTTCTGGCCTAATCTCCGTGTCATGATCCCTCGACTATGCCCTCCTCAACACGATCAAGGACATCTTTCTTTGTCAATCCTTGTTCTATGGGATCCTCGACTCTATCCTCCGTGACACAATTGCGACCGTCCCTATGCACCTTGAAATGCTCGACATGTTTTAGATCATCTATCTTCTTCAATCTTCGTACCGTGGAATCCTCAACTATGTCCAAAGCTATCCCCTTATGCATGCATATCCTTGTCGCCTTTGTCTCCCTATAGTCTGCGACATGCTTCTCCTTGCATGGTCCCGACTTTGATAGCAAGATCCACATTGGAAGTGTTTGCAACACCTTCGGTCTCGCTCGAAAGATCTTACTCCAGAAGTCCTTATCTCAAGTAAACAAAGTATATTGTCTCCTCTTTGCTAACTTCCTCAAGCTAAATGACTAAGATAGCTTTCCCCTTTGACGACTCACCTCATACAACACTCACCATGCACGAGAGCCTTCCTCCATAAAGCTGACGACTCCCAATTGTGGCATTGGAATTGCCTTTACCGCGATTAAGAAATCCATGCCAATTATCATCTTGAAGTCGTCCAACAATATAGCAATAAAATTGGAAACACCCGAACAATGTTTCACCTCTACGTGAACTCCCTTGGTTACCCCTTGCACAAGGCATACCTCTGAATTGACAACCTACATCTTGCTTGAATCATTTTCCAATGCTAGACCCAAGTGATGGACCTCCGTGTCTGAGATGAAGTTATGAGAGATGCATGTATCGACCGACAGTTGTGTGTTCATGCATTTAATCCTCACGTCAACGTACATGAGCTCCTTGCTCGGAGTCTTCGACATAGCGAACGATGTTGAGTAAGCGTATTGCTTCAAATTGCACTTCATAGTACTCTTCGTCCTCCACTTCACTTCGGACAACGTTCACCCGCTTGCTCTTGTTCTGGGAGTCCCGAGCATATTCTCTCCACAAATTTAGTATGAAACCGCATGCTCAAGTTGGGCCTTCTTACGCTTGTTTACCTCAAATAGACCCTCCTTGGAAGAGTTTTCCTTCTCTTTCTCTCCCCTACCATTTTTCTTAGTGGTCTTCGACTTGGCCTTCGTTTTATTGTCATTCCATATGTACTCAACAAGTCTCTTGACCGTTGCCATGGCAGTGTTCAAGTATTGCACCATCTGTCGCTACAATTCTTGAGCCACCCACAATTGAAGTCCATAGAGGAAAAAGAACAAGTGATCAACCACGCCCTTGTTAGATATCGCGAGTATCAAGCGTGTGAATTCCGCAATGTAGTCCTTGATCGACCCGGTGTGCTTAAGTTGCCGCAAGTTCCACCTCGCCATGAACTCTACGTTCTCCGGGTATAACTGAGACTTAATCTCCTTCTTGAGATCATCTTAAGTCTTGATTGAGCAGAGACCCTTCTTAATCTCGGTGCATTGGCCTCGCTACCACAGTATGGCGCCTTCCGTGAAGTAATGACGCGGTGTTTACTCGGACTCATCTTCAATGTGTAACGTCTTGAAGTATTGCTCCACGTTCCATAAGAAATTCTCCACCTCTTTGGCATCTCGCATATGGAAAGGTTTCGGCTGGGAATCTTCCTTTTCGGTGCCTTCCACCATTAGCAACGGTCTTTTCCAAAATGGCAAGTTTGGTATTGAGTTCTCCGCAACTCTCAACCAAGGTCTTCAGCTCCTATTAGCCTTGGACCTCCCTGTGCAAGTCCTCAATCTATATATGGTGTACCTTGAGCTACTCCTCAAGTGCGGATCGGATCTCTTGATTTTGCTTACAGAATATTACCATGGACGAAGTGACATTACGCTCTGTTAATCCCGAGGCTTAACCAAAATGGATGAACATGAACAGAGGTTATCGCCTCTTTTAATGAAGGCGAGATCAAGGGTTCACCCAACGGTTTCCCTCTGTGAAGGCGAGATCAAGGGTTTACCCAACGGGTTCCCTCTGATAATAATTGATTACAACTACAAACCAGATTACAACTCCTTCTAGATTACAGAGCTCAAGAACCAAACCACGTTCTTCCTTGCAAACGCAATTGCAATTGGGACAGAACATTTACAACTAGAAGAGAGAAAGAATAAAATATTATTCTTGCTCGGGTGGTGAAGACCACCGTTGCTCAAAAATTTGCCCTCTATCGACGATATGCTCTCAGGAGCCAGCAAGTTCACAAGAGAACTTCTGGAATGCTCGTAGTCACCTCTGTGTGTAACTCGAACGGACTCCCTAGACTCTTCTTCTTTCAATATTTGGTCTCTCCAAAAGGAGGTATGAGGACTCTATTTATAGAGAAGGGTGGAAACCCGTCTTTACTCCCAGCCGATGTGGAACTAAAATACCAACTCCCAGAAATAAAGAATTGATATTCCAAATCCTGCTATCAACGGAGTCACGTGCAATCAACGCAGCCCGCACATGCGGGCAACAACACAACAGCACATGCATGCAGACTCACAGACATGCAGTTGCACAGAGTCGCATATGTCGCACATGCATGTATATGCGCATAACAGCGCATAACCGTGCATATTGCGCATACGCAGCAACCACGCATGCAACCTGTATAGCCCGAGTCTGAGTCCGAGTCCGAGTCGCTAAGCACTATTGGGACTTAGCTCCAACAAATTTTTTCCAAGAGAGTGACAAAAAGCATACATACTTTCTTTGAGGAGTTATTCCTTTTTTCGCCTAGGAAAACACCCCCACATGTGCCCCACCACACCCCATGTGCACACCTCAACACATACATAGGATTATATTGAGATACACACTTTGTGGTGTAGCCAATGTGAGACTATTATTCATTAGTCCAAAGGCAAAAATACCAACACGCTCCAACCCTTTGTAGAACTTCTCTAGTATCGTGTTGCTTTGCTCCGCGGAACCCACATACATCTCTATGCCCATCGAACCAGTCTTTAAGATCTCGAGACATTCTGCACTAGGATCTTTGCTCTTGTCCCTCATGTTGGTATTGGTGTTCCTCTCATACGCAGGTCTCTCATTGACGTTCTCGGATGTCGTTTTCGGATGTCTATATGGCACCAACCGACCTAGCCTTAGAACCAATTATCGTGGACTGGGTCTTTTTGCCTAAACCTTGATTCATACGACGCACGAACTTCCTCCTCGAAGACCCATCATGCAAGCATTTTCCTGAAGATTTAGCTACCACGAAGACAAGAATAAGAAAATATAGAGCAAAAGAGAAATATTGGAATGTTGAAAACTTCAAGTATAGTAGAAAATATTAAAAAATTGGTGGTAAGGAACAAATGAGACATGTCCCCTTACATAGCATCAAAGGCTTTACATGAATGGCTATGATTATGTCAAGTGTCCACCATCTAACAGTTAGAATGTTCTAGAACCTAGATATTTAAATATGAAAATTATTTACAACCATGCAAAATATCTTGTCCTCTATAAATGGTAGGAATCCTCATAAAGCTTCTAGATGCAGTAAATATTCCAAGAAGCTTTCAAGAAATATCTAAGGAGAATATCCAAGAATCCAATTCTAAAGTATCCCGGAGGCTTTCGTCAAGTGACCTATTGGCTTCATTGGCTGCACAAAGTAGGCTCCGTGGAGCGAAAAATCTTGTGCAAGGCATTAAGCTCTAGGTGGGCCAATACCACTCGACTTTATGTCACGACCCGCACCCAATAATTCGGACACGAGTATATGGGTACGCCCAGCCTACGTCGCAGTGTCGGCGGTAGAACGTTGTCTGGTAACTCACAAATATCCAACAACTCACACAATATATATGAAATAAATCATACTACTCATATCACATTTTCTAAGGAAGATAACACCAGACGAACAATACGAACATTAAGACCTATATATATATATATATATATATATATATATATATATATATATATATATATCAAGCTCCATAGTTTAAGTCAAACAACTTCAAAGAGTCTAGATCCAAAAGTATAACATAAGACAGTAGACTACCGGAGACAAAATTCGGACAAATATAATAGTGTTCTATAAGCTGTCTAAAGTAGTTGGAGCCTAGATCTCCGCTGCGAGGCCTCCCTGGTCCTCTGGAATGGCAGGATCAAGCTCGACTACAAGGTCCTCCTGGGCCCCGTAATATGAGTGAACTGGTCCTCAAAATCATCTCCTAAAATTTTTAACATATCAATGTCATGATTGGAGTGAAAGTACATTAATGCAAGCAGTTCCAAATACATGGTAGAGAATATAAGACAGTAATAGGCATGTAATACAGGATAGACGGTAAATCAGAATCATGGCATGACTACATGTGATAAAACAAGTAATCACGAGAATCTATGACCATAAATAGCAAAGTATCGGAATGACAAAATGAAAGACTGTAAATACTCAAGTGAATTTAAAATACTACTTTCAACATGTTATCGACTAAGGTAATCTGGCACATCCGTCAATGGCTATTTACATGAAATGGATCTGGCATAATCATACATGAATTGCATGATTTGCTATTCACATGAAAGTAACATGAAAGACGGACTTTGATCACACATCTACTTAGTATTTTTTTCCTTTTTCCACTAATACTCATGAATTCAAGACGTGATACAATGATTCTAGAAACATGAAAATCACCAAGCGGGATAGACATGAGATACGTGATCATGAACAACAACATGACCAACCTACACCACATGACCCACTTGAAACAGGACCAACATGAGAATCACTATTCAAACTGAGAATCCATACAATATCAATCCGTGTATCAAGCGTGAGAGTAAGACATAGCTAGAACATGAAGTATTGAAACTATCAAGTAATAAAAACAATCAGAGAATATACATGTCTGTCGTCCTGAGCTGGTGATATGTGTCCGGTAACAAATCCGAGTCCAAAAAACATATTTATGAATAAATCGTATCAATAGATGAAATGGAACAAAGTCTATTATATCTCTTGAGTTAATAGGTTTCTAGGTTCAATTACCTACTCTAGTGGTAACTTATCTAGGTAGGTTTATAATAGGTTTAATATTATCTACTTGTGAAATCTATATAATAAGTATTTTATACTAAAATATAGTTTATATAGTTCAAAGTAGCATATATAACTCATATATATATTGTAGGCTATTATAACACTTATTATACATTATATAACACTTCCAGTTTCCTAATTCAATACCTTGGTATTCCAATACCCTGGTATTTACCATAACACTTATCTAACCAATACCCAACTTACCTTGACACTTACCTTGTAATGAATCATATCCAAATATACACAATACATTTAACCTACTCTAGGATACTCACTTGTATCTTATACATAACACTACACTAAACTCACTACACATCTCATTCACTTAAACACTCACACTTGACACTCACTCACACATACACTCTTACCCTTGATCAAGATAAAGGGGTGGTAGTGATGCCACTACTGCTGCTTGCTACTGTTGGTGCCACTAATGCTACTGTTGCTGCTGCATGTTGTTGTTGTTGCTGCCAATGCTTCCTGCATCCCCCCCCTCTTTATAACACACACACACACACACACATATATATATATATATATATTTGTGTGTATTACTCTTCATATATATATCTAAATACCCTTTTGTATATTTATATACATCCACAATTTAGGATACCAAAACAAGATACTTTATTAATCTTGTTTATGCAAAAACTCTACCCATGCGTTTTAAGTAGTCTTTTGACACGACGCTAGGTATCCTATTTAGGACACATGGACACAAACACACCCTCATTGGGACACAATCCCTTGGGAACACAACACTAACACTTGGTGGATACCAATCCATTAGTGTTACAAATCATTAATTAAAACACCTAGATTTATTACTTGTGAGTCTATTAGAACCTATTATTAATATTAGAAGTTAGGCCTAGTTATTCGTGAATTTTTTATAGGTTTTAGATTAATTATACACCATAAAATCTAAAGGAAAGTAAGGTTTACCTCTTGGAAATGGCTCCCAAGTACAACCTATGAGTTTTGGACTCAAGAGCTAAGTCCAAACTTTCTAGCCTCAAGCTTTCTCTAACAATCCTTCTTGAGTTTCCAAGTTTTTGCTCTTCTTTTGGAGGAGTTTGGAGAAGAATGGGATTGGTTTAGGGTTGTGGGAATTTAGGAAAGGAAAAGTAGAGAAGGAAATGAAATGAAGTGGAGTGAAGGGGTGGAGGGGTTTATATGGCCGGCCACTTGATTGGGGGGGGGGGGGGGGTTGAGGTGTAGGTTAGCTTCTCCTATAAGCTTCTCTTGATAATTGTTTTAAAGAGATGAAAAAGGTATTTACAAGTTTACCCCTAGATATTAATTACGAAGATGTGGGATTAAAAATATCTAGATATTTCCTAATCCAAGATTAACTCTAACCTAAACATCAATCTCCCATTAACCTAAACCAAGGTTAACTCTAACCTAAATACTAATTATGATTAATTAACTAATCACTATCTAAATATTAATTAATCATGACAATAATAAATAAAAAAATTAATAATAAAAAATTTGAAAAGTGGAGGTTACACTTTCTCCAACGACAATCCACAAGATTATGTTCAATCACAAATGATGCAACAAATGAGTTAAGAAAGGCCCATAAATCAAGAGTCACATCCGGTACGATGGTCTATCTTGTATTAGTATAGCCCTTTGCAATGATTCCAACAAAATCATCGAATCACATATCGTCCAGATATCTCAGAAGCATGGTACGGTAAAGCTACGTTCTATATTTACTTGTGTAAACCACCTCTAACATCTCCTTTCCTTAGAAACCAGAAGCATGAGCGGGGGCGGAAGCGGGGGCGGGGGAACGCAACTACTTAGAAAAGTCTAAAGATGAGAGCGTGATGAGAGTGTGCGCTAATAAATTTTTCATGTTTATTAATTATTGTTATCAAAATTTATAAATATCTTAATAGTTATTAGAATTTATAAAGTTCAGTACAAAGTTACAGAGATATCATTCACATGTTAATTTTTTATGATGTCAAGATAAGTAATCTTTAGTTTCTTGGTACTTTGATAAACGTGTATTAAAAATTTTCTAACTTTCTTTCCAAAATTTATGTTATTTTTTAAAAATTATGGTCATATTATGTGAAACACATGTCGTCGGGGAAACACGCTCCTGTCGCCGGAGAAACGAGCTCCCGTTATCGAAAAAACGAGCTCCCAAGTAAGAACCGCTGAATCAAGATTCTTACTGAGATTCATTGACCTCTTAGGAGTTTATGGCTTCTATCTAAATCAACGAGATGGTCAGTTCTACTTATTATCCTACATATATTTGTGCTTCAATACTAAAAAGATGTCATTTTATGAAATTCAACTCTTATCACACTCTTAGTACGTGAATTCTCATTAATTCCTAATGTCCCTTTTGTATACACAAGCATGAGAAGGTCATAAGCCTAAGATTACACAAAAGTGAGAGTCATATGTTGCAGAATTTTCTGTCCACTCAATTAGATGCACTTCAGAAAATGAAAGTAAAACGAAGTAAACATCCAGAGCAGTAGAAACCAGACATGCCTAGAAATCAGAGATAATTATAGTTGTATAATTACTACAACGAATACTATTTATACAATGAGGTCACCGTGAGAGAGTTCTATTTACATCTAGAGCATCAAAGTTTGAGGAAATTAGGTAGAAAGAAAATAGTTTGACATATTTGCGGGCAGAGAACACAAACGCCCTTAGTAAGGACGTTTTAGTGGTTTTAGAATTAAAGTAATACTTAGCCAAAAACGTTCTTAGTAAAGGCACATACCTAGTCCAAAACGCCCCTACTAAGAGCGTTTTCAATTTTTTTTTTTTTTAGAAAATTGTAAGAAACATCGAATGGAGTAGCTAAGTTGCACTACAAACAAAAGTAGATAATTTTGCGTACCAAGCAGCACACTAGCATATGACAAGTTAATTATGAAAATTTTAAAAATGCACAAGATATTTTAAATTAACTAATAGATCATAAAAGCAGTAGGTAAGAAACATCATTACACACCATGGGCTTGTCATAAAATGGGAATCCTTGCATCTGTTTAAGAGCTTCAGACGCTTTTGAAACATCCTCAAAAACCACCCACGCTTGTCCTTTATGTTTCAATGTCTTGAAGCTTAGCACCTCTAGTATGTTTCCATATTGGGAGAAAACAGCCCGCAGGGACTTCTTGAGTTCTGAAACAAATAACTCGGAAAATATCGGGTCGAGTAAACAACAAGATGAAGCAACAGAGGACTATTAAATGAATTCAAATCTTGTCAAGATTAAGAAGAGACAATACCGTAAACGATAAAATAGTGGAGCATAAGTAAGCCTCAAATGACTGAAAATCCGCAATGATGGATAAAATTGGTATTCTAATAATACAATAGCTTGATTTAAAGATTTCTGCAATGGTTTGAACCATTTCGATCGTCCATTTCAGAACCAAAACAGACTCAGCTTTTGTTGTACTAATTGCCAATAATTCCACATGCAATCTCTAACCCACATAAAGGAGGAATTTGTTAGGAAATAAACCAGTGCAGAAATTTGTTGGAACTCTGTGAATTAATGAATCTGTTGTGGTATGTGATTGTAAAGTATATTGAGCTAATTGAAGTTCTATAAGAAAGCTATAATAGCTGACATGCTTTATGGGTCAAAATGTGCAGGAAATTAAGAAACATGTGCACATCATAGTTTGCAGTATCTGTCAATAACGATCCGATACAACCGATACCGATATAGTTTGGCATGTCCCGATCCGATAGCAACCAATACCTATGTTGTACTCGGCACTAGACGAGGCGAGGCGACAGCCTACCCGTCTCGCCTAGGCGCGCCTAGGCATCGCATAGGCGCCCGCCTAGACGTCCGCCCAGGCCACGGATGCTATTTTACAGAAGAAGAAAAAACTACAGTTATATGCAATTATGTAACAAAAAAAAGCAGCAGCAACAACAGCATAAGAAGCAGTAGCAGCAACAAAAACAAAAAAGCAGCAGTAACAACATAAGAATAAGCAATAGCAGCAATAGAAACAAAACAAAAAAGCAACAACAACATAAGAAGAAGTAGTAGCAGCAACAACAACAACAAAAACGACCAGCAGCAAGAAAAGAAAATAAACAATAGCAGCATAAGAGAAGAAGCGGCAACTCCATGAAAAAAAATGAAGAAGAAGAAGAGGAAAAAGGAGAATACATGGGACACCAGATGGAGGCAGGAGCAACAAGCGGAGGTGAGTCTTTTCCATTTTCTTTTTCCTTTGCTTTTCTCTTCTTCTTTTGTTTTGAGCAGCAGCAGCATCAATCGACTCTAGAGCAACAGCTTCTTTTTTCTTTTCTTTTTCCCCCTTTTTTAGAGAATACCCGACTTTCCTCCGTCTTCCACTTTCCCTGGTCGACCCTAGGCGTCCGCCTAGGCGCCCATCGTCTGACCAGGAAATTTTTTCCCCAGGTCGAGACGACCTGTCTCCAACCCTCACGTTTAGGCCGCCTAGGCGCGCCTAGGCGTCACCTGTGACAACATAGACCAATACTGATACGGACAGCGGTCGACATAAATGAAGAAGAAGAAGAGGAAAAAGGAGAATACATGGGACACCAGATGGAGGCAGGAGCAACAAGCGGAGGTGAGTCTTTTCCATTTTCTTTTTCCTTTGCTTTTCTCTTCTTCTTTTGTTTTGAGCAGCAGCAGCATCAATCGACTCTAGAGCAACAGCTTCTTTTTTCTTTTCTTTTTCCCCCTTTTTTAGAGAATACCCGACTTTCCTCCGTCTTCCACTTTCCCTGGTCGACCCTAGGCGTCCGCCTAGGCGCCCATCGTCTGACCAGGAAATTTTTTCCCCAGGTCGAGACGACCTGTCTCCAACCCTCACGTTTAGGCCGCCTAGGCGCGCCTAGGCGTCACCTGTGACAACATAGACCAATACTGATACGGACAGCGGTCGACATTGGGGGCCTCGTTTTCAGTCAATCCAGCAAAAAATTTTGTACATAGAAGACCAATCAGCAAGGATGTAAAAAGCATTGTAAGGTTGTAAAAATATGTACAAGAAGAAAACTTATCTATCACAAGTAAACCAATAGTCAATGGTAACTATTATTTAATTCAATTTAAAAACTACTAAGAAACAACACCGAAAAAACTTAAAATTATGCTTAAATGTATCAAATATATTTTCTAAAATGTTAATAATTTATTAATAATTCTTTAATTTTCAATACCAAAAAAAATTTGATACTCCGATTAGAAACCGTCAATATTGTCGACACCGTCAATCCCGATACTCATAGGAAGGATCCAATACCGATCCCAATACCGATACTGCGAACCTTAGTGCACACATTGTACCTATGTTATATTAAGCGTGAGGCGAGACGAGGCGATGAAGTTGGCGCCTCGCTTAAGCGCGCTTAAGCGTCGCCTAAGCACTTACTTTAACGCTTCACCCATTTTTACCTACCTACATGTAAAATATTCTATATACACATAAAGTTTAATATATTTTTCATACAATCCTATTAATATATGCATGAATAACAATACCAATTATCAATCAAGTAAAGACACAATATAAATACTAATAATAAAAATACAAAGTCATCAAAATAGTCATTAAAATACCATGGTCAAGCAATTTTTTCGTTTTTTTAAAGCTTGGCGCTTTTTCTAGCACCAAGCGGTAGGCGAGGCGCGGCGCGGCGCGGCGCTATTAAGCGCCGCCTATGCGCGGATCCAATTTTTGGGACGAGATTTCCCTAAGTGAGACGTCCATGTCTCCAAAATCGCTTAGGCGTGCTTTTTAAAACATATCATTGTACACGCTTAAATGAAAGTGTGGAAATAAAGATAAATGAGTAGTGTTACATTGCAGAGGTAGCTTCAAGAGGGAATGAGATTTTGAGATGGATTGGACGTGCACAATTTAGACTAACAGATACCTCTTTATAAAGGGTCTAGAAAGAACGAACAACTCCAAATTCTGTGTTGTGATCATGTCATGTATGAAACACAGAACACCTACGACATGACACGGAAACACTAATGATGATACCTAGGTTGCAGTTCACAACAGTATGTGATATGGATTAGTACGTGATATGGATTAGTGGTACGCAAGTAGTACGAGTGGGTATCCTTGAGCTATTTGGGGTTGTTTTGTTTGGTAGGAAGAATTCATACTATAGTGTGCAATTGTGCAATTAAATGATGTTATTGTCTTTTCTTTTCGGTTTGATTGACGTCTTCTTGACTTTCATCGTTTATGATCCTCCACTTCTAGTGATCCCAATCAAGAACCAGTCACCTCTGGGATCGCAGGATCATGAATGTTGTTACCGGTGGTAGTAGGAACTGGGTAACTATGGCTAAAACCGATCGTTGTGCCTTTATTTGTCATGTCGTGTCACTGCCCATGAAATATACATTTGGTAGAACGAAAAGATCGTCGATTGAGAGTAGGGCTACTGTCGGGCCTGGATGGGTCCTGGTAGTGGTAGTCCCTGATCTGAAACCGTAACTCTTAAGGATCCAAGTTTTGAATCTGAGCCCTACCCTTATAAGATTCATATCAGATCCAGGTTGGTTCTGGATCCTCTACATAAAGAATGTTTCCTATCCGTTCACTATAAATCAGGTTCCATTTGGATATGGGTATTTCCAATGGTGGAAAACATTCCATGGTAAATGAAAATATTTATAAAAGAAATTATAAATCAACCACCATTTGGCTATTGAATTTATTTGAGCAATATATATATATATATATAATGTGCCCAAGTTGTTTTGAACTCAAGAACTTCTGATTAAAAAATAGAAGACTTAACCAACTAAGCCACTATATGGTTGTATCAATTTTAAAGAACATTGTTATAGTAAGAATAAGAAAGACTATAAATAAGAGGATCGTTCAGCTGGATATTTCACTACAATAGTACAATATATACAAAAACTAAAAACTTATAATCTGTAAACTTCCTCTAATTTTTTGCATCAGTTCGCACGCCATTTTGAGGATCAAGTCTACCTTCACCGACCAGACCCTACTCTCCTGAAGATAGATACATGTACCGGTTGCGGTAACACCGGGTCTGCTCCAGTGCCAATTCCGTGTGCTAGGGTCCAAATAACACAGCCGTAATTTGGACAAAACGAAAGAATATGGCAATTGCCCCATTCCTATTTTTGTTTATGTAGCCAGATCTAGACTTCACCATCCCGATTCACAATATAGAAAAGATCAGTATACCAATCATGTCTCGCTACCATATACTGATATACATTATATTACTCGGATGATGACCCCACTACATGTCTCATGACTGAACTAGGAGCTACGCTGCTTACACGCATACGACACAGACGCGACACGGCGATACGGCATTGATTTCAGCGTGTTGGTGTATTTTGGGGACACGACTAATAAGCGCATAAAACTTTCAAATATTACAATTCAACCGTTCCAATATAGCAATGATCTCAGTGACAAAATGGAATTGAGGGGAGCGAAGTTAGAAGGAGAGGAGAGGACGGTGAGGTTACCGTTCAGATTGATCTTCTCGTTGAGGTTGTTGATGTAGAGTGTCGTGTTCTGAGGAACCGTGGGAGCGTCACCGCCGGTGACCGTACTCATCTTTTCTTCTTCTTCTTCTCCTTCTGGTGCTGCTGCTTCAGGGTTTTTGGTTCCTGGAATTGTGAGATACAAAATATAATTTTGTTCCCTCCTCTGGGCTAACCTAGAGCCAACCCGACACATTGAATTAGACTATGGGTTTGGGTCCAATAAATAAATAAATAAATAATAATAATAAACTTTTACTTGGATTTAAAATAAGGTAATTCTATAGGCACTACATATATTGCTTAGAACAGTCCAAATTTTTTTCAGTTTTTATACATGTTTGCCACTCAAATTTTTTCCTTGAGGGCAGCCCAAAATTTCATACGATCAGAGGTCTGGCAACACCTTTATCTTTCTTGGACGTCCTATGTGCTCTTGCTTCTGGAGGCATCAACATAGTGCCCTCAAGAAAACTCCTCTCCGGGTCGAAGCCAGAAGGTGGGGTGTTAGCCGTGCAATAGTACCACGCCGCTGTGTACAATATTCTGGGCACGATGTCGTCCGCTGGGAGTTAAAATCTAGCTCGGGTGTCGGTCATACTATAGTAACTCCATGCTCGGGCTCCATCAAGTAAGTTGTCGTTGTATCCGAGGGAAGCGCTCGGATGACCCAGCAAGAATTGACTCTAGCCAAACTGGCGAGCTAACCGACTTGGCAGATTGGGCTCTACGAAAATCGCAGCCCTATTTTGGTACACTAAGTGGGGGGGGGGGGGGGGGGGGACGGATAGCTTGGAGCCAACGAAAGAGCATTTCAGACAAATTTTGGGACTCTCCCCCATTATCCTAGTGAACGACATTTCTCTCATTATTGGTGAACTCAGGCTCGGTCGTGAAAAAAGTCCAGCTTGTCATGAAGCCGAGCTCCCTTCTACCAGTAGGGACCTTATCGCACATTTACTTCATCCCTCGGTACCTGCGGATCTGGGCATCGACAACCACCATGTCCTCGTCAGTCCCAGGGTGCATCAAGGATCCGTGATGCAAGAGAAGCCAACCCATCATATAATGGTAAGGAAGCTCAACCCGGTTTAGATGTTCTTTACCAGGATGGTCCTCCATATTCTCAGCAAAGTTGTGGAGACCACGATGGATACAGCAAACTATGGCCGGTAGAAGGGCCAGTTTGTGGCCGAAAGCCAACTTCACAACCGGAAAGATGAGAGTGCGACTGACCCTCTCTATTGTCCAAGACCCATCCGGGACTACGCAGTTGCGCAACCAAAGCATCAAGTATCCCGCCAACACAGCCTTGGCAGACATCTTATGGGTGTCCATATAATAATAGCAAATCTCCTCTTCAAGGTCACCTAGCTCGTCAAGGGGTTCATCCCCATCATCCGAGGAACCCTCAACTTTCTCACCCTCAGCAGCCTGTTCCTTTTGGCCTGAATTAAATCATCCACTTCCTGTTTGAATCGTGGTGTCCGAACATAAACTCTAGTATACTCATTCGGTTCCGAAAAGAGATAGCAAGTCCAAGTCGTGATATGAGAAGAAGACCCCTTAGAAGACTTCTTCTTCTTCGACAATTTCTGAGAAATGCCGTGATGGCACATCAATTCCTGGTACACCGCCAGGATATTCGGATACTCTATCTCTAACTCTCTAATTTTTTCATTACTCAGGATGTAATCTTCATAGGGTACTTCGCCCGAAGGAAGTTTTGAGACGGCATGCATTTCATGCAAGGCCATTCCCATCTCGTTGCCAGGCGTAAAGAAAGTCCCCGTACGGTAGTTGTATAACTCCATCAAAGCGACAAATAGGGGCTGGTTCATCTGTAGATGGAAACATGTATCCCTTACAGCAAAAAATAAGTCGGTAGCCCTGAGCTCCTGCTCATATTTTTTTCAGGATCCACAAGGTCAGGAAACACCAGGAGGGGCTATAATGTGCCCAGCTGAGAGCCAGCAACTGTCCCGTGGGGTAAGACCTCTTCTTGGCAACCTGATGAAGAAAAGTGCCCATTGTATGTATACTAAGGTTCGGCCCCAGTTCACTTTCGACGAGGCCAAACTTCAGTTCGAGCAATGAGTACGAGGGTGACTCATTCGCACTGTAAAACTCGTTTTTATTTTTTTTGACCCCACAACGGACGTTGCCAATAAGGGCCCCATTTTGCTCAGGGGTCAAGTTTCAGCCCATCTGTCGTGGACCCATCATCACCTTCGGGTCCGAAAAAGGCAGAAGATGTTCAAAGGAAGGAAACAACATCTCCATCCCGCGGAAGGTAAAAGACAAGTTTTCCATGGTCGTCTCTATCTCGGACTAGGAAGCCTCCAGCACGTCCCCGAACAAGAAATACAGCTTCTTAAAGAATCGTTGACCATCTCCAACGGGGATCTCCCCCGAGTTTATTTGGCTTAACAGAAAGGAAGCAGTATGTTCAACAATCATCTGTTGTCGTTCAGGAGAAAGATCTTTGTCAATCTGAGTCTTGATGGCTGCAACCAAGTTCCCAAGGTTCATGTTCAAGGAAAACATGTTATGCCCGAGAACTAGTTCGCCAGAGGGTACAGTGGGTAAAGTCACAACAAAACAATAAGAGAACATGATCAGAACCATCAAGAGAACTTATCAATGCTCTAAGTGAGATACTCATGAAGCTGGGTTACCCATGCGACAGAGTTACTCATGCGGCCGGGTCACCTATGCGGCATAGTTGCTCATGCAGCCGAGTTACCCATGCGGCATAATTGCTCATGAGGTAGAGTCATCCATGTAGACAGGTCACCCATGCGGCAGGGTTGTTCATGCAGCTGGGTTATCCATGCGGCTAGGCTACCCATGTGGCAGTAAGAAGTTAGTGCATAGACTCATCCATGCGTCCAACTGTGCACATATGTCTCTACGTTCCAAAGGACCTAACCTTAATCGATGGCTGAACATCGAAGGGAAACAGAGGATGGTCCTCCTCGATGGCACGACCCTTCCCTTTGCCTTTGCCTTTGCCTTTGCCCTTTCCTTTGGAGGGCTTCTTGGAACTGAAGCGGAGGAGGAAGCTTTGGGGGGAGCCATGGCAGCAAGAAAAAGAGAGAAGAAAGAACTTGAGAGTTTTCGTAAAAAGCTTTCTCTCTCCTCTACCCCCTTATATAGGTAGGAATGTGCGTCTTAGGATAATAATGACGGCCATTTCAAATCCTGATCTGACTCGATCCGTGAGATGATGGTGATGCCTCGGTTGTTGAAACTGCCTCATCTCCTATGAACAGTTACCTCGGATTCTGCGCCAAGAGACATCGCAGAATCTCAAAGAGATTCGCTCAGAGATCGAGCCAAATCTCCTTATTTAATGAGATCTGATATCCTGGCAGAGGCATCTATGCGGCAACGTGTCTATGCGACATATAAACCACGCGATGTCACGCCCCAGTCCCAAAATACATAGGACTAGGACACGTAAGCATGCCAGCCGCATGGATATGGCAACTCCAATATATGGAAACCATAACCCATACGTACGCTGTAATATGAATATCAAATCCACAAGTGGTATAAAATGTATCACAAGTCACAGGGTACAATCTAAATCTCATCCACAGAAAATCAATATAAATAAATAACCAACATCTATATAACTAGATCTCAATATAAGTATCTAAGGATGATAGTTGGATGAAAACAAATCCACTACCAACTCGAATGGAAAAGTACAACACAATAAACACAATATAAGAATACAAGCTAACGACTACAGGGCTCGAAGAGAAGACATCCTCGAAACATATGTAACCATCCAAATCTGCGCTCCTACGAATACTCAAGAATAGATACACCTGGAAGGGCCAGGTCCTCAGAGGGACGTAACAAGATACATAAAAGCAAGCCAATTTAAATACAGTAAACATGCATAATAGGTAGAAAATATGTAAGTACGCTGTACAAGACAATCTATATGAATGCAAATGAGGACAACTTTTTGACGTATGGGCAAGGGTAGGCTACTCGATCTAAGCCTCACAACTCACACACCCGTCTAGAACATCATCAGCCGACATACCTCGGGGGTAGCGACCCCCGTGACTCCATCAATCGACATACCTCGGGGGTAGCGACCATCGAACATGACCACCATAGTGCATGCTAGTTACTACGGTTTACTAGAGTGGTTGAAGCCCATACGCCTACTGATTGTCCTCTATGATACTAAGTGTCAAGTGTGTGTCAACATATCTAATATATAGTAATGACTGAAAGAACTGCACATGCAATGAATAAACAAAAATGCAATAAATATACAGAAATAAACTAAGCATGTAAAGTACTGTAAACAATTTGGCAAGGTATCTTGCCTGGCAAGAAAGCTGCAAAGTGTAACGTCCAGATGTCACGCTCACATGATCAGAAGCTACGGCCCCAGAACAAATATCTCCGGATACTGAAATAGATATCACCAACATTCCCAGAATAAGCAAAATAGCTAGAAAGTACTTCCCTTTCGTCCAATTTGGACACAGGGACAAAACGGTAATTTTGGGTCAAAGTGGGGTCCACATGTGGCCCACTTTGCACCGAAAAGCGTGCCAGGGGTAAAGGTCTCTAAATGGGACAAAATTATAGGTCAAATCAATTCTAAATGTCAATATGAACTCAACGGTACATCTAATTTTGGATTTCAGTAAGCCGAACACAAATTCGCCCAAAAAGTCAACTGTGGGGCCCGCAAATTGGCGACTTGGTCAACTGTCTCAGAATTGAGTAAAAATTGGGTCACAGGACCAGCACGATACCACGAGTCCAGTGGCGCAAGTTTTGTTTCAATCTGACGAGCGTGCACAAAATGCGCACGGCTTTCACAAAAGTTGCGACATCGGGTTTGTCCGCGGATACGGGCTGATTCCGACGCGCACATGCGTCCGAATCAGTTTCCACGAACTCTCACATATCTGGGTACATTGCGCGCACCATTTGGTACACTTGGTACACGGTAGGGCAGTCCCGTTTGGCGGGGCGCGCTCTGTTTCATAACTTTTAAAAATCTGGAAAAAGTGTATTTTTGTGATTTTCCAACGAATTTAATTCTACATACAGCAGTTATTAAATTAATATAATTAACAAAAATTAAACTAGGTCAAGTGGTCTCCACATACCAAAAAGAAAAATCGAATTCAGATCTCTGTGGTGGGAGATACGAATCCGGAAACATAGATGGTCACCGCAGTTTTCTGGGATACCCAAAAATTGTCATTTTCTGCCAACTTTGACGTTATTTTTGCCTAGGGTTACGCGATGTCCGAGGTTAATTATCATACAGGTATTGAAGAGGGTTAAGTAAGGATCAAACTGGTAAAGACGGGGTCGAGTTTGGTTCAGCGAGGTGACGGAAAACAGAGCTGGAACACAGGTACTTCGCTGATTGAAACTGTAATGCGCGGGGTTGCGCGAGGTCGCGGTCGTCGGGATCCGGTTCTGGGCGGCTGAGGCTTGGTTCTCCGGCGGTGGTCTCTGGTCGAGGGTGGCTAGGTCAGATGGAAAGAAGAAGGATTTATCTAGGGTTAGGGTTTCGGTTGAAAGAAGATATATATATATAGGAAAGAGAGATCGAGAGGGGGAGATAACGCGCCGGGGGGGCTTATGTTTGGGTCGCGGGGGTGGGCTTAATCCCTAGTTGCTGTTGATGTTGCTCTTTCTAAGGGTGAGCGGGTAGTTGGGTTTTAGGAATAGATCCAATAGGGATTTGAATCCATTAAGGAATTAGATTCTTTTCTTTATTCTTTTTCATTTCTTTTTCTTTCTTTTATTTCAAAAGCCATATATATATATATATATATATATATATATATATATATATATATATATATATATATATATATATATATATACATACATAGAAAATTTTAGAATTTGTATTAATGCATACCATTAAGCTAGCAACGGTCCACGGGGTCTCCTACATAGAATAAATTAGGAAAAATTTCTAATGGCCCCATAAATCCCCTAAATTTACAAACACCTAAAATAAAAATAAAATAAAATCTATTTCTCCTAATTAGCCACTAATTACTATAATTAAATTAATAATTAATTAAAAAATATTAATAGGATTTTTAGGATTAGGGGTTTTACATTCTACCCAACTTATAAAAATTTTGTCCTCGAAATTAAAACTAAGCCACGATAGAATGTCAATGATGGTATAAGATTTATATTGTTTAAAATGCAAGGCTAGGTTTAAAAGAGTGGGCGATGTTGCGCGACCAAAGTGTAGTACAAGGGAGCTTAATTATAAGTTGCACAAAGGTCAGAATGGAAGATGGGCACGTCTAGGATAAGGGTGTGGCATTTGTAGGAAGGCAGTGGCTATGTAGTGCTCCAATTATCGAAGCACGGTAAGGTGTGCTAAGTGATATAATTATTGCAAAAAATAAAAATACCGTGTTCTATCTCTAACTGGACTCAATCTAGCCTTAGTCTCACTATCTCCGCCAAGTATGTCTAATTTTTGGGTGAGGGTTTTACAATCTACCCAACTTAAAATTTACTCATCTATCACCTAAGGCTATACATCTAGGAAATCTATTCCTCAATTATTTGACCACGTTATTCAATCCTCAAAGTTTTAACACCAAACATATCACCTATGATATGCCCTTAATCAATTATAAAAGAGTGTCACTAGGTCATGTGATTAGCCTTATGGGGTATATCTAGTACTATCAGTGTGTCAACTTATACCAGCACGAGGTTTCGTCTTTCCGAAATAAGGGAAGATGGAGAGCAATAATAAAGATTTCAAGGTGAAGGTGATAGAATACAAGTACGAGGTTCAAAGAGATTAAAGAATTCGAAAAGAGAGTTGTCAGGGCAGTTGTGGATTGAAATCATATTTTGATAATTTTCTATTTACATGCTCGTATCAGTACAGTTATGTAACCGATACGATATGTCAGACATGTCTAGGGACAAGTATATTCGTCTACGACCATATATCTCAATCCACGTAAAGTAGTCATGTGAAGAGCGAACCAAGCATACTAAGGTTAGCTAGACCTTAATACACCGATTCTGATTAGACAATTGTATCATTGTGTGAACCCAATAATACATATGTCATGAGCAAGCTCGATAAAAGAATAAGCTTGCAAAAACTAGGCTATAATAGCAGCATAAGTCAAGGTAGTACATAAAATATAAGTATGCTAGATTATGATGAGAGAAGTTACAAAATAATCCAAGTTCACAAAGAAGATAAGGCTCTTACAATCTCTACAGTTGTTATACTAACTCCTTGTCTAAGTCGATAGTCGACCAAATAGGGGTATGGCTTCTAAGTTCTACAGTCTGATGAAACATTATCTTCTTATGCTAGCATACAGTTAATGTCATTCAGCTACACTTCAATAATAGGTCAAAAGACTATGTGATACTAGGTTGTGAGACATACTATCCAACTTATAACAATAAACTAATACTGGGATTCTTCAGAATAACCTGGTCCTTGTAAAGTATAAACTCTTATTGGGGTACATGCAAAAAGATCTTGGTACTCATTAGGGTCTCCTATTGTATTATATAGGTAGCGATTATCTTTAAGTCTTAGTCATAGTGCTCATAGGACGTGTCAATAGTATGAATGAAAAAAGTTACTAGCCTTCAAGGGAAGAAGGGAATATAACTCATATCGAGGTATGGTACAAGTTATGCAATTGAAACTAAGGGATAATCATCAAGTCGCAATCTACAAGAATAACTTAGACCATCAAGTTCTAACTACTAAGCACATGAATTCAAAATTCAAGTTTACAACTATAATCCTAGCAAGCTATATATCTTAACATAGAATAAAATTACTTGGTCTATAATCAGAGAGGTTTAGGTGGCACGAATTGAAAGATGAAGAAAAGAAGAACATAATCCAGTCGTCGCACAAATAGCGAACGTTAAGGTCGCAGAGGAATAACCTATAAAATTAAAATAGGGGGCTCTACATAGCATCATGATTTTCTAAGGGAAACTGGTATGCTAGTTGCTATGTTCGAGGTATGATCAAGGAAAAAGTGTTAATTACATTCCTCTAGGCTTCCTAAGGTGTTGTCTACTAGTAATAAGACAATGATCTAAGTTTATAGTTCTCCAATACTATCTAACTATGAAGGTTAGGTTCAGTCCTAATATTCAATCTTGGTTTTCTATTGGTTCCTCAATACTAGGGTCAAACATTATAGTAAAACTTCTAGCTAACTCTAGTAGTGTCTATACTACTCTCAAGTCTTCATAATATATCAAGGGGTAATGGTGAACCAATCTATAGATAAGGAATTCTAGGGTTCACTAGATATTCTAAACTTAGTGGTGTGTCAACACTCTAGTGGTACTCTTAATAGGAATGTTACCTTACTTATCATCTAACAACAGGGACTTATATATTCTAGGAGGGGGCTATACTCAAGAAACTAATAGGAAAGCACATTAATCAAGCATGATGCAATTATTCAAATAGAATGGATTGGAAGGAGGATGAGTCGTAGTCAATGTGGATGAGATCCTATACTCTAGTCCTAGGTGCAGGCTTGTTCGGTACAGTAACGTAACCGAGACAATATACTCTCGACCTGCATGGGCCACCACAAAAATATGTCTCGCCCCAGTCCCAAAATACATAGGATTATGACACATAAGCATGCCAGCCGCATGGATATGACAACTCCAATATATGGAAACCATAACCCATACGTACGCTGTAATATGAATATTAAATACACAAGTGGTATAAAATGTATCACAAGTCACATGGTACAATCTAAATCTCATCCACAGAAAATTAATATAAATAAATAACCAACATCTATATAACTAGATCTCAATATAAGTATCTAAGGATGATAGTTGGATGGAAACAAATCCACTACCAACTCGAATGGAAAAGTACAACACAATAAACACAATATAAGAATACCAGCTAACGACCACGGGGCTCGAAGAGAAGACATCCTCGAAACATATGTAACCATCCAAATCTGCGCTCCTGCGAATACTCAAGAATAGATACACCTGGAAGGGCCAGGTCCTCAGAGGGACGTAACAAGATACATAGAAGCAAGCCAATTTGAATACAGTAAACATGCATAATAGGTAGAAAATATGTAAGTACGTTGTACAAGACAATCTATATGAATGCAAATGAGGACAACTTTTTGACGTATGGGCAAGGGTAGGCTACTCGATCTAAGCCTCACAACTCACACACCCGTCTAGAACATCATCAGCCGACATACCTCGGGGGTAGCGACCCTCGTGACTCCATCAATCGACATACCTCGGGGGTAGCGACCCTCGTGACTCCATCAATCGACATACCTCGGGGGTAGCGACCATTGGACACGACCACCATAGTGCGTGATAGTTACTACGGTTTACCAGAGTGGTTGAAGCCCATACGCCTACTGATTGTCCTCTATGATACTAAGTGTCAAGTGTGTGTCAACATATCTAATATATAATAATGACTGAAAGAACTACACATGCAATGAATAAACAAAAATGCAATAAATATACAAAAATATACTAAGCATGTAAAGTACTGTAAATAATTTGGCAAGGTATCTTGCCTGGCAAGAAAGCTGCAAAGTGTAACGTCCAGATGTCATGCGCACAGGATCAGAAGCTACGGCATCAGAACAAATGTCTCCGGATGCTGAAATAGATATCACCAAAACTCATCCTTCCTATTTAATGCTTGCATCCTGTTTGATTCTTGTACCTCTTCTAATTGTTTCGTACATCACCTGCAGAGAGATGAATATACAAAATGGATGTACTGTCGCCGATGGCGATACACCTTCAGGAGTCAATGGTCAGACTCAAGGAGGGACCTTAATGATTCCTAGACTTCCGGGACCAGACGGACAGACTCACAATCCAGTTCAATCTGATCTTCCCGCTTCACCTATTGAGAACCTTCCAGCTATATCAGCACCGGAGGATGGCCAGACACAGCTGTTCCAATTCTTCTAGATGATGATGCAGGAACAGAGGCAGCAGGCAGCCGAGCAGAGGCAAGAATTTCTGGCAGCACTTGAGAGGATGGCTACACAGGCTACTGTACCATCTCAAGCACTAGCTCCAGTACCTCGAGCTAAAGTTGGTTCAGTAAAGGACTTTATACATATGGGTCCGAAGCTGTACAAAGGCATTGAGAGCCCAGAGAAGACTACCAACTGGATTACTCATACGCAGAAGCTATTGGAAGCATCGCAGTTACCTACGGACCTATGGATGACAGGTGTAAGGACGCTTCTAGATGGTAATGCTCATCACTGGTGGGAATCTATGGAGCGCCCGTTGGGTACATACCAGACTTGGGAGCAGTTCTTGGAGTGCTTTGAGAGAAAGTACTTCCCGGACACCGTCAGAGATGCATTGTACGATCAGTTTCTTCACTTGGAACAGGGGAACATAACAGTGGACGAATATGATGCCGAGTTTAGTCGCCTTAGTAAATATGGCGCTGCCCTGATACTAGATGACTTGGCTAAGGTTAAGAGATTTCATCGCGGACTAACTCAGGAGCTCCAACACTACACTAGCTTATAGTCCCAGATCTCTTATGCCGAGTTACTGACAGAAGCCAGATTTCAAGAAACCATCAGCAGAGGAAAAGGAGGTCAGCTGAGGACACAACAAGGACCAGCAAGGACACAGCAGGGACCGGCAAGGACACAACAATGAGGACCTATTAGACGTCCTTTGGCTCAGCAACAATAATACCAACACAGAGCAGGACCGTATCAGATCCCAGAGAAGCCCCACTGCAATTATTGTGGAAAACGTGGGCATATTATGAGAGACTGTCGAACTCGCTTAGGACAGTGTATGAGATATGATTCCGGACAACATATTATGAAAGACTGTCCTATACAACGGGCATTGACACTTCTACCGCCAGTTCAGAGACTAGCGCTTCCAGCATCGAAGCCAGCTCAGCAGATGACTGGACCGGGAGCACCTCGACCCCCAGCAGCAGGAGAATTTCAGAGAGGACCATCGCTACCTACTCAGGAGGATCAGTACATGAGGGCCAATCATGGACAACCACAGAGGAACGGACGAGCTTTTGCATTAGAAGTGGATGACATGGATCAGGAGGTGGATGTCATATCAGGTATTACTCTTGTTTTTGCTTTTACTTTTCCTACTGTGACATTATTTGATACGGGAGCCACCCACTCATTCATATCATCTAGTTTTATTACCAAATATAATATTGCCTCTACACCTTTATCTAGTTGTGTTAAAATTCTTACCGGAGGAGGAGTTGTACCTGTTAGTCGAATTTGTAGTTCGGGTCCTATAGTGATACGAGGCAGAGAGATGAACCCCCGACTCTTAGTCCTTCCTATGCCAACTTTTGATATTGTGCTTGGAATGGACTGGCTAAGCAAGTACCACGCTTTCTTCGATTATTTTGGAGAAAGCATTCTTTTTAAGGTACCCGGCCAGCCTGAACTTGAGTTTGCACGAGGATCCACAGAAATCCTTGATGGTATGCAGCTCGCAATGGACGACGTTGTTTATTATCCCATTATTTCAGAATTTTAAGACGCCTTTCCAGAGGAATTGCCAGGACTACCCCCAGACAGAGACGTAGAGTTTTCAATTGAATTAGCACCGGGAGCAGCACCCATAGCATCGCATGTTTACAGATTGGCGAAGAAGGAGATGGATGAACTGAAGGCACAGTTGAAAGAACTAGAGGAGAAAGGTTTTATTCGACCGAGTGCATCACCCTGGAGAGCAACAGTGTTGTTCGTACCAAAGAATGATGGGTCAGTGCGTATGTGCATTGACTACAGAGCCTTAAATACAGTGACTGTGAAGAATAAATACCCCTTGCCACTCATTGATGACCTATTTGATCAGCTTAGTGGAGCTAAGGTGTTCTCGAAGATAGATTTGAGATCGGGCCATCACCAGGTAAAGGTACGAAAGCAGGACATTTCGAAGACCGCAATCCGGACAAGATATGGGCACGACGAGTTTTTGGTCATGCCATTTGGGTTGACCAATGCTCCAGCTATCTTTATGGACTTAATGAATCGAGTCTTCCACCAGTATTTGGACCAGTTCGTGATCGTCTTCATAGATGATATATTTGTCTATTCGAAGAGCCACGGGGAGCACGAGAAGCACTTGCGGATTATTCTAGAGACATTGAGGAGAGAGCAGTTATATGCAAAGCTCAGTAAACATGAGTTCTTCTTAGACAGAGTTTTATTTCTTGGACATGTTGTTACGGGAGATGGTATTTCTATTGATCCAGAGAAGATCTCGGCAGTTGAAACATGGCATGTTCCTAAATCAGCAGCGGAGGTGAGATATTTTCTTGGACTTGCGGGATATTATCGACGGTTCATAGAGAACTTCTCAAGGATAGAAGCACCTATGACTCATTTGACTTGCAAGGACCAAGAATTTATATGTACCAACGAGTGTCAATCCGCTTTTGAAGAGTTGAAGAAGCGACTGACCACAGCACCAATATTGACTATTCTATCAGGATCAGGAGGCTACGTGATCTACAGTGACGCATCAGGAAAAGGCTTGGGATGCGTATTGATGCAGCATGGCAAGATGATTGCATATGCATCTAGACAGTTACGAGTGCATAAGAAAAATTATCCAACTCATGACTTAGAACTTACAGCCGTTGTATTTGCTCTGAAGCTATGGAGACATTACTTATATGGGGAACGAGTGGAGATCTATACAGACCACAAAAGCCTCAAGTATGTCTTCACGCAGAAGGAGTTAAATATGAGGCAACGTCGATGGCTCGAGTTGATGAAAGACTTCGAGATAGAGCTACATTATCACCCAGGCAAGGCTAACGTGGTAGCAGACGCGTTAAGCCGGAAGCCAGCAGCTTATTTCTTGACAACACAGAGGGAATTATTGGAGGACTTGCAAGAGCTTGGCATTGAAGTGATATTACCCGGAGCAGATGGGATACTAGTCAACTTGCAAGTACAATCATCACTAGTAGAGAGGAGTAAGGCAGCTTTGCCTACAGACGCCAGATTCATGAGACTGAAGGAAAGGACAGAGGCCGAAGAACAGACATGATTACGCATTCATAAAGACGGGACCTTACGATGTGGTGATCGTCTATATGTTCCCAATGGAGAGATTCGACAGGAGCTGATGACAGAAGCTCATAGTTCGATATATTCTATTCATCCTGGAGGCACCAGGATGTATCGTGACTTACGACAGCACTTTTGGTGGCATGGAATGAAAAGAGAGATAGCTCGCTTTGTAGCTAAATGTCTAGTATGTCAACAAGTAAAGGCGGAGCACCAGAGAATAGCAGGATTATTGCAACCACTTCCGATTCTAGAGTGGAAGTGGGAGCACATCACTATGGACTTCATCACGGGTTTTCCCAAGAGTCCAAGTGGGAGAGATGCAGTATGGGTAATAGTGGACCGACTCACCAAGTCAGCATATTTCTTACCTTTTAGAGTTGGCCAGTCTACAGAAGCTTTGGCTGACTTATACATGAGGCAGATCGTGAGATTGCACGGTATACCAGTCAGCATTGTATCAGACAGGGATTCACGTTTTATATCGCACTTTTGGAGGAGCATGCAAGAGAGTCTTGGAACTCGTCTGAAGTTCAGTACATCTTATTGCCTGCAGACAGATGGGCAGTCAGAGCGTACTATTCAGACATTAGAGGATATGTTGAGGGCTTGTATGTTAGACTTCGGAGGATCCTGGGAGGACCACCTACATCTTGTGGAGTTTTCTTACAACAATAGCTATCAAACGAGCATCCAGATGGCTCCATTTAAAGCATTGTATGGAAGAAAGTGTAGGTCTCCCATGTGTTAGAGTGACGTGGGAGAGCGTCAGATTCTGGGACCAGAGTTGGTAGTCAACACCGTTGAGACAGTGAAGAAGATACAAGGGCACTTACGAGCAGCGCAAGACAGACAGAAGCAGTGAGCAGACTCTCATCGTCGTCCCTTGGAGTTTAAAGAGGGCAATCATGTTTTCTTGAGGATATCACCTACCAGAGGCACCATTGATTCGGAGGGTGTGGCAAGTTGAGACCAAGGTATACTGGACCCTTTGACGTGCTAGAGAGAGTGGGAGAAGTGGCGTATCGACTCGTACTACCACCTTCACTTGAGGGAGTACATGATGTATTCCACGTGTCGTAACTCAGGCGATATGTGGCAGATAGCAGTCATGTTCTCGACCATTCTGAGATCACCATTGGGCCGAGCTTGTCATATCAAAAGCAAACCGTGGGGATCCTTGATCGTCGAGAGAAAGTATTGAGGAACCAGTCTATTCTCTTGGTCCGCATAGCATGGAAGCATGGCGTGCCAGGAGAATCCACTTGGGAGCGCGAGGACGACATGCGCAAACGTTTTTCGTATCTATTCGTAGACCAAGCTATGAATCTACTTTGTTCAATTCTACTTTATACCATCCTTGACTTTCTATCGTAGCTTAGTTTTAATTTCGAGGACAAAATTTTTATAAGTTGGGTAGAATGTAAAACCCCTAATTTTAAAAAATATTATAAGTATTTAATCAATCATTTAATTGAATTGCATTATTTCGTAGTATATTAGAAAATATAAATTTATTGGATTTAATTACTAGGTAAATATTTAGATAGATATTCATGGAGCAAACTATTATTTTACCTTATTTTATTTTATGTAGGAGACCTTGTGGACGAATGAAAGATTATTTGTATGTACTAATATAATTTTCTAGAATTTTATATATATATATATATATATATATATATATATATATATATATATATATATATATATATATTGATTAATAAAAAGAAAAGAAAAGAAAGGAAAGAAAATCTTTAAAACCTACATATCCTAAACCCTAACCCTTAAGTAATTCCCTTAACCCCTAAACCCGCCTAAGCTAAACCCGCAGCAGCAGCAGCAAGCCTAACCCCCTACCCCCCCACCCCCACCCCACGCGTAGCCCCGCTCTCGTTCTATATATATATATATATATATATATATATATATATATATATAACTTCTTAAAACCCTAACCCTAATCTATCTCCTCCTCTAATCCACCGCCGCCGACCACCTTACAAGCGCAGCCGCCGTCCACCGGAACCCCAAACCGCGCCGCCGCGACCAGCGTTCGCGACAACGCCCCCCGCGCGAGCACTGCGACAGCAGATTGGCAGCAACGTACCCCTGTTCACGCGCTGTTTTCTGCTCCATCTTGCGACCAAATTCGACCCCGTTTTTACCGGTATGTTCATGACCTATCCCTCTTCCAACTATGTGTATTAGTTTCCATCGAACAACGTTAAACCCTAGGTAAAAATCGAGACCAGGTTGGAGAAAAACCATAACTTTTATGCTACAGAAAACTGTTGCGACCACCCCTGTTTAAGGACTCATATCTCCCACCATAGACATCCAATCTTAGATTTTATTTTTGCTATAAGAAGACCATATAACCGAGATTATTTTCTGTTAATTAGATTAATTTATTTGGTGTTATATACAGAATTAAACTGGGTTAAAAATTATGGAAAACTGTATTCGAAACCTTCAAAATTTGTGAAACGGAGCGCGCTCCACCAAACGGGACCGCCTCGTCATGTACCAATTGCACCGAAAGGCGCGTATGGTATGTCCAAACGTGTGGGCTTTTGCGAAAACTGATTTGGATGCGTGTGCGCGTCAGAATCAACCCGTATCTGTTAAAGGATCCCGTATTGCGACTTTTGTAAAATACTGCACAATTTAGTGTACACTCGTCAGAATGCGACGAAACTTACGCCATTGGATTTTTGGTATCACGTTGGTCCTGTGACCCAAGTTTCACGTGATTCCGAGACAATTGACCAAGCTGCCTATTTGCGAGCCCTACGGTTGACTTTTTGGGCAAATTTGTGTTCGGCTCACCGAAATCCAAAATTGGACATACCATTGAGTTCGTATTGATGTTTAGAATTTATTTGACCTATAATTTGTCCCATTTAGAGACCTTTATCCCTGACATACTTTTCGGTGCAAAGTGGGCCACAAGTGGACCCCGCTTTGACCCGAAATTACCGTTTTGCTCCTATGTCCAAATTGGACAAACGGGTAGTGTTTTCTAGCTATCTTGCTGATTCCGGGAACGTTAGTGATATTTATTTCAGTATCCAGAGACGTTTATTCGGAGACCTTAGTTTCTGATCCTGTGTACCAGACATCTGGACGCTTACACTATACATATTGCTTGTCAGACAAGTATACCTTACCATTGTACTGTAATTTATATTCCATATATGCATATATTTTATTTTTGTCATTTAGTTCGTATATTTTAACTGCTATATAAACTGCGCGTCCAAGAAAGACTTGGGTGCAACGACAGTGGCATCGTATTCTATTTTTATTTATATATATACATGTTGACCTAGTTTATGAGACCACCCCATTATCATGAGGCATCCTTATGTTTCATTGGCCATGACACTATTATTACACGAGTGTGAGTCATATGTAGGACACAGACTTGCGTATTCGGCTGGCCACTGGTACGTATAGGTCGTGTGACGGATAGGGATAACTGCCGATAGAAACTTTGCATGTAGAAGACCTGGCAGTTATTTAGAGGTATCATCGTGTCATGGAGGTGACATGCTTAGATCATGTGGTGGGGAAAACAACAAGTAAGGCGTTTGGGCTCCTTTGCACTTTCCTTGTGTAACCCGTATGCTCCGCCGGAGATGCGCGGTCATGATGACCCCTATATATTACCTGGCGGCCCCTGAGGTTCAAAAGACATCATGCTTTTTAGGCCCCTGAATCTCCGAGAGAATCATGCCAATCCTATTTTGGCCAGATAGCCCACTTGTTGAAAAGTTATTCTCAAACTGCATTCACATAGATGGTTAGGCGACCCTTTGGATGTTTATTTTCAGTACTTTATTGGCATGCTTCTATGTATCTTGTTATGTCCCTCTGAGGACCTGGTAGGTATAGACTTGCAGGAGTATCCACAGGAGTACGGACCCGGACCTGACGCTTCGTACCAGACTGAGGAGGTCTTACCTTCAGAGTATCTTTGATTCATCGCAGCTGATGGATATTCTAGTTGCTATTTTCATTTATAGACATTTATCTTATATTAGAGTTGATCTCTTCTCTCTTTTAGTAGTTTTTTGTATAATCGATTTGCAGTGGATTTGTTTTCATCCGACTATCATACTTTGATACTTCATCTTTGAGATCCAGTTATTTATTCCTATTTATTTACTTTTGCTGTGGATGAGATATAGATTGCGTGTGACTTGTTGACAGTATATTACCACTTGTGGATTTGATATTCATGTACAGCGTATGTGTGTGTATGGTTTCCATATATTAGAGTTCGTATACATACGGCTGGCGTGTTATGTATTCCTAGTCCTACATATTTTGGGACTGGGGCATGACATATTTTAGTGGTGGCCCATGCAGGTCAAGAATATATTGTCTCGGTTACGTTACTATACCGAACAAGCCTGCATATAGGAATAGAGTATAGGATCTCATCCATGCTTGACTAAAACTCATCTTCCTTTTCAACTATCCTATCTAAATGCTTGCATTCTGTTTGATTCCTGTACTCCTTCTAATTGTTTCATCCACCACTTGCAGAGAGATGGATATGTGTGGTGGATGTACTGCCGCCGATGGCGACACACCTTCAGGAGTCAACGACCAAACTCAAGGAGAGGCCTCAACGATTCCTAGACTTCCGGGGACAGATGGACAGACTTACAATCCAGTTCCATCTAATCCTTCCGCATCACCTAATAGGACTTTTTCAGCTTCATTGACACCACAGGATGGCCAGACACAGCTGTTCCAATTCTTCCAAATGATGATACAGGAACAGAGACAACAGGCGACCGTACTATCTGCAGAGCAGAGGCAGCAAACGGCAGAGCAGAGGCAAAAAATTTTGGCAGCACTTGATAGAATGGCTGCACAGGCAACTGTACCAGCCCAGGCACTAGTTCCAGTACCGTGAGCTAGAGTTGGTTCAATCAAGGACTTTATACAGATGGGACCCAAGCCGTATAAAGGCACTGAGAGCCCAGAGGAGACAACAAACTGGATTAACCACATCCAAAAGTTGTTAGAAGCGTCATAGTTGCCTACAGATCTATGGATGACCGCGTAAGGACGCTGCTAGATGGTAACGTTCATCACTGGTGGGAATCAATGGAGCGTCAGTTGGGTACATATTAGACTTGGAAACAATTCTTGGAGTGCTTTGAGAGAAAGTACTTCCCGGACACTATAAGGGACGCGTTGTGCGATCAGTTTCTTCATCTGGAGCAGGGGAACTAGACAGTTGACGAGTATGATGCAGAGTTTAGTCGCCTTAGTAAATATGGCGCTGCCCTGATATCGAATGACTTGCTAAAGGCTAAGAGATTTTACCGCGGGCTGACCTAGGAGCTCCAACACTACACTAGCTCACAGTCCTGGATCACTTATGCCGAATTATTGATAGAAGCTAGGTTACAAAAGACCATCATCAAGGGAAAAGGAGGCCAACTGAAGACACAGCAGGGACCAGCAAGGACACAACAAGGAGGACCTATCAGACGTCCTTTGGCACAACAACAACAGTATCAATACAGAACAGGACCGTACCAGAATTTGGAGAAGCCCCACTGCAGCTATTGTGGGAAACGCGGACACATTTCGAGGGACTGTCGGATTCGCTTAGGACAATGTATGAGGTGTTATTCCGGACATCATATGGTGAGAGACTGCCTAATGCATTAGACATTGACACTTACACCGCTAGTACAGAGGCTAGCACTTCTTGCACTGATGCCAGTTCAGCAGATGACTAGACCAGGAGTACCTCGACCCCCAGCAACCGGAGGATTTCAGCGAGGACCACCGCTACCTACTCAGGAGGATCAGTATACGAGGGCCAGTCATGGACTACCACATAGGAATGGATAAGCTTTTGCACTAGAAGTGGATGACATGGAACAGGAGGTTGATGTCATAGCTCGATAACTGTTGTACTATAATATATACTACTGAGTCCACTTGAGAATTCTGACGACTCTCTTCACAGCTTCCAGTGTTCAACAACACATATACTACTCGTAAACTGACTCAGCATCCCTACAGCGAGAGCTATATCAGGCCTGGTGATACTCGCAGATTGAATCATGTACCTGATGATGCTCGAGTACACCAACTGTCTGATGCTTTTCCTTAGATTAGCTTCTTCATCTTTATGTTACACCTGAGGAGTATCGTCCCTGATACCCAAAAAGTGTGATAAGCTCTTTATGCACAACGCTTGTAACTGAGCAAGCCCCCTTGGCATCCGGATTATCTTATATCCTTAAGGATGATATCCGCAATCCTATTCCTGAATCTGGACAAAATGATATATTTGTTCTAGTGATACTTCAATATCAACAGCTGGGATTAGCTAGTCATTCACATAGATACAAAAGATGACTCATTTCTTATCAACAAACTTTGTGTACACACACATGTGTGTCTCGCTGATCCTGCGACAACTTTGACTAGATGACTTGTCAAACTTCTGCTGCCACATCCTGGGATTTGCTTCAGGCCACATTGAGATATCACCAACCCGCAGACTGTCTTCAAACCTGAATGACAATAATTCTGACTGTTGTCCGTGAATCTCTCATGACTGTCTTCCTCTATCTGATAATAAATCGGTTTATGAATAGTAGCTACGACAATTAGCATCCTGATATATGACACCCTCAACGAGGTGCCTAAGAACTCAATCCCCTGTTATCTGAGAAAAACCCCTATGCTACAAGCCTATTCTTGAACTCAACTGTTCTGGCTGCTTCCATTTTCTTCTACTGAAGATATATATAAGCATATGATAGGTTTAGCTCCTTCAGGCAGATTGATCAGCATCCCAAGTATTGTTATGGGGTCAATCTCTTCATGGACTGTCTTTTCCCAGCAGACCGAGTCGCTGGTCTTCATCGTCTCATAATTGGTAAGTGTTATGACCTCCATATGATATGTGATAAGATCATCTTTGGTCCTTCGACCACTTGACTCTTCTAGCTGATTGTTCTTCGAGTTTTGCTTCAAATGTTGTCTTTTCAAAAGACGATTCATTCTTGGACTACATCTTCTTCTATAAAAGTGCCAACAACTCTGGCCGATACGGTCCTCCGGAAAGCCCCCACAATCGAACGATATTCATGTGGATTTGACATTGAACCAGAGTTACCTCAGAAGTGACGAACGGTACTAGGGACATGACCGTAAGTGCAACCTTCTTCCACAGACAATTTGGAAGGCCCTTTGAACAACAATATAGAAATCATCATTATTGTTAACTTCTCGTCCTTCTTATCTGCACCTTCAATGGATAGGGAGAGTACGAAGATGTCATTCCATAGTCAATTCCATGTTCTAAGCTGAATGATGCGAATCCAAAGAACGATGCATATTCCATAGTAAATTCCATGTTCTAAGATGAATGATGTGGATCCAAAGAATAATATTCTTCGTATACAAACCTTCTAAGTCTATTGAGTTATGGACCTATATGACGCTCAGCTCCAAACTTGAAATCTCTGAGGTTCTCGATAGCTTCATCCTTCGATTATGAGAAGATACGCGAACGCATTTTACGAAAAATCGTCAAAGAAAGAAGTGATAAACTTTACCCTGGCGCTTTATGGAGAATAGAAGTCACTGATATCTGAGCGCACCAACTCCATAGGATTTGTACTTATAGTCATCTATCTAAACGGCTTCCTGACTACATATGTCTGAACATAGACATCACATATCTTCACCTCCTTACCCCCACATCTTGGAGATATTTCTGAACTTAGACATCTTTGAAAAGGACATGTCTTAGTCAGATGTGACACAACTCAATAAGAGCAATCTCTTCCTCAAGCCGGAAGTCCAGAATCATAATCCTGATCCCTAGATCTTCTGTTTGACACTTGTTTGCCATAGAGACCTCCTTCTTAGATAGTGCTCTTCCTTGGTGAACAACTCTTTCACAGAGCATGCGTGGCCGAATGCACCAATGTCTATCCACTAATCAGTAGCCATGCTTGATAACTCAACCTGCCCAATCATAGCAACTAAGTTAAGTAATCAAAGAAACCAAGTTTTAGCTATATTTTGCTATATTGGTTCGAATTGGTTCTGCTTTCAAGCTCCAATTCCAGCCATGCTTCAAGTCCTGCCAGAGCAATGACCTTCATGCACAAAGCCTCCATGCGCCAAGTCATGCCATGCGCATAAGCCTCCATGCATCATGCATGTGCATAAGCCTCCATGCGTCCTGCATGTGTCCAAGACACTATGCGGCCACCTCTGTCATGCGGCAGGACCTTCAATGTGCCAAGAATTTGTCATCTGTTAAGAGTATTTTATGCAGCAGGAGTCTTCATGTGGCATGAGACTTCATGCGTCCAAATCTTGCCAACCGCCAAGAACTGTCATATGCTAAGTCTCGTTATGCGCATACTATGCAATCCTTGGTTAACTTGTAATCTTCCTTCCAACTGGAATGCATGTCCTTCAAACGCTAACTCCCTCATTCTAGGAAATGGTAGGTTCTGACAACTTATATTCAACATTTGACAAAGGACACCTTCCCTCATCCAAATTTTCGAAGTGTATCCCGTCAATCTTCTCAAGTTTGTAAAAACTTGTTGCCGAGAAGATTTGATCGGATGTTCTACATCTTTCCTCGGATCTTGTTTTGAGATTGTTGGTCCTGAGACGGATCAAAGATGATAGAATGCGGGCCATAGTAGAGCTGCTAGCGAGACCCGAAGGTCCGCTCTCTACTGGAACCCAAGTTTTCGTCGAGATCAGAGATTCACACAAGAGTTCCTCATCTGATATTTCTCGTTTCTAAATAAGCATGAACCAAGAACATGTTACAAACTGGCTCCGAAGAAAATGAAGATTACAACAAGCAACAAGTAAAACGTTGTTCTCCTTACGTTCACAGACGCTACAATGAGAAAGAACGAAGCAAAGGGAAAATTGAAGAGAAGCTCCTTGCTGGGGTGGTCAAAACCACAGTTGCTCAAAGCAAGATTCGTCGTATAGACGATCTGTCCCAGGAACCAGTAAGTTCATAAAAAAACTTTTGGAACGCTCAAAGTCACCTTCAAAAACACTCAAAAATACCATGTGAGAGGGAGACACTCTGGGCCGCATATGATCTGGTGTCCTCGATTTTTTATCTGTGTTCTCTCTCCTCAAATGAAAGAGAAGGTCCTCTATATATAGAAGAAAATAGCACCTATGTGGCCTGAGGAAACTCCAAGCCGCATAAGTGCTGACCGATCAGATCCCCCAAATCGGGGTATCAGAACCGTCGGCGCTGCAAGTCACGTTGTACTGCACTAGGCAGACAGCGCCGCCAAACGCCGAAAGCAAGCCCTGTCCCCTCAATGTCAAACTCTCCACAGGCAGCATGGGTACCGAGCCGCATGCGCTCATGTCCGCATGGGCACCGAGCCTCATGCGCACCTGGTCGCATGGCAACCGGCCGCATGGGCACCGAGCCACATACGCACCGAGTCGCATGCGCACCTGGCCGCATGGCCCCTGGCTGCATGGGCACCTGACCGCATGGCCCCTGGCCGCATGAGCTCCAGGCCACACGCGCTCCATGTAGCATGGCTCCACGAAGCATGCGCCTGAGCAAGCAACAGTGCATAAAATGAGCGCACGAACGCCATACGACGATGCTGACGTGCAAAGTGCGCCAACAAAGCGTCACTTTGCGCCCTTGAGCACGAGTCTGAGTCCGAGTCGTGCGGGGCTTAGCTCCTAAGGAAAACTTCCCAAAGGTGGTGACAAAACAAAGATTGTCATAATGGAGTTTACACTTAATCCCTCTAGGAAAAGTTAATCCACATGGACCTCCATCCCATGTGCATATACCAATACTAAGCATAGCTATATATTGAAATATACACATTGGTGGTTTTGTAATGTGGGACTAAAACTCCCAAAGTCAAGTGGAAAATACCAACATTATCTATATGTAAAACCAAGAGGGAGAAGATGACTTATGAACAAATTACATTGTGGAGGTTTTTTTAGCCACATAAGTTCAATTTTGAACTCATCCCTGTCTTTCTTAGCTTTATAGTGCTCTGAGCAAACTTTGAACCCACAAAGTTTGCATTGATCCTGCTAGTAAAATTTTACACATATTCTACCAATCTCAATGGCGGAATATATTATCATTTTTTTTAATATGTATTGTTGAAATTAGTTGATGATTTTATTGATTGTCTCATTGGCATTATATAGCCTTACAGTCATTAATACAATGATCTCAATCATTATGACAATAATCTCATAATGGAATATCCTGTGACATATTCTGGCATCCTAAATATGTCCTCAGGATATTCCCATATGCTTATACTATACTTAAATATGACACCCAACATACCATATCAACACTCCCCCTCAAGATGGGTGAAAGATATTCACTAAGCCCATCTTGTCACATCCTCTAATCATGCTCACTGAGGCGAGTCCCTTGGTTAGTCCATCTGCTACTTGATCCCTGGTTGGAACATGGCCAAGCTCCAGTAATCCACTATCCAGCTTCTCTTTGATGAAGAATCTATCAATCTCGATGTGTTTGGTCCTATCATACTGTACTGGATTGTTGGCGATACTAATAGCTGATTGATTGTCACACCACAGCTTCATCTTGGCTCCTTGATCCAGCTTCAGCTCCACCAGCATATTCTTCAACCATAGCGGCTCTGCAACTCCCAAGGCCATAGCTCTGTACTCTGCTTGAGCTGTCGATCTGGCCACCACAGACTGCTTCTTACTCCTCCAGGAGACCAAGTTACCTCCTACAAATATGCAATATCCCGAGGTAGACCTCCTGTCATCAGCACAACTAGCCCAGTCAGAATCACAGTAGCCCTCGATGCTCACGTGATTGTTCTTCCTGAATATTAGTCCCTTCCCGGGAGCACCTTTCAAGTACCTCAAAATCTGGTACACTGCATTCATATGACCCTTCCGTGGGTCATGCATGTAGCGGCTCACCACACTTACTGTAAAGCAGATATCAGGACGTGTGTGGCTCAAATAGATCAACTTGCCAACCAGTCTCTGGTATCTGTCCAGATCAACTGGTTCTCCAGCCTCAGCATCAATCTTGAACCTCTGATCTATTGGTGTCGCTGCAGGTTTGCACCCCAACATCCTAGTTTCTGTGAGAAGGTCCAGTGCATACTTTCTTTGAGAGAGAACAATCCCCTCTGCTTCTCGAGCAATCTCAATCCCAAGGAAGTACCGAAGAAGGCCGAGATCCTTCACCTTGAATTCCTTGGCAAGCTTTCCTTTGAGTTGGGCGATCTCCTGCTCATCATCTTCTGTGATAATCATATCGTCCACATACACCGCAAGCATGGTGATGTGGCCTCCACTCCGACGGAAGAACACAGTATGATCAGCATTGATCTGCTGATATCCCATCCCTATCATTGCCCTTCTGAATCTGTCAAACTACGCTCGAGGAGACTGCTTCAGTCCATAGAGGGACTTCTTCAACCTGCAGACCTTGCCTACTATCTGATTGGTGCCAAATCCTGGTGGTATCTCCATGTACACCTCCTCCACTAGATCTCCATAAAGAAACGCATTCTTCACATCCAGTTGGTGTAGCTTCCATCCACCATTCGCTGTCAGAGAAATCAGAGTCCTGATAGTGCTCATCTTTGCAACTGGTGCAAAAGTCTCGTCATAGTCGATGCCGTATGTCTGACTATATCCTTTGGCTACTAGTCGAGCTTTATAGCGCTCAACCTGTCCATCTGGATTCTGCTTCACGGTAAAGACCCACTTGCATCCAACTGCTCTCTTCCCCTCTGGCAGTCTCACAAGCTCCCAAGTGTGGTTCTTCTCTAGAGCTCCCAACTCCTCGTGCCTTGCCACTTTCTACTTTAGATCATTCTTGGCAACCTGCCAATTGTTAGGTACAGTAATGCTATCCAAAGATGCTATAAATGCTCCATGAGAAGAAGGGATATGATCATAAGAAATAAACTGAGCAATATCCCAACCATATCTATTTGGAGGATTTCCTGCATTGCTGCGAGTGGTCCTCCGTACAGATAGTGGTGTGGGAGGAGTAGAAGTAGGAGGAATGATATCTTGTGAATGAGGGGGTATCACCTGAAGGGGGGTTGGTGTCGGTGCCTCAGGAGTTGGGACGAATGCAGGCAAGGGACTTGGCACTGGCACTGTCGGTACTGGTCCTGCAGTTTGCTTCTCTCTCCTGCTGTAGGTAAGTAACTCTCCCTGAGCCGTAGGCCTAACACCTTCACCTTCTTGTCCCTTCTCCGTGCCTCCATGCCAAACTTCTAAATCGGTTACCACCAAGTTCTCCATCTCCCCCTCTCGTCTAATACTGCCAGTATTAGGCGTGTTGTGTGAAGTTCCGTCCTGGCGGTAGTATGGCTCATGCTCCCGAAAGTGGACATCCATACTGACAAACTTCTTTTTCTCTACTGGACTCCAGCACACATACCCCTTCTGGGTCACCGAGTAGCCTACGAAGATGCATTTGACCGCTCTAGGGTCAAGTTTCCCAATTGATGGCCTGTTGTCCTTCACAAATCACACACACCCAAACACCTTCAATGGGAGTATCCCACTATTATTTCCTTGCAATACCTCACATGGAAACTTCTATCCGAGGACCTTCGAGGGCATACTGTTGATGAGTTGAGATGCTGTCAACACTGCATGCCCCCATAGACTCTGTGGGACATTTATGTCGATCATCATACTTCTTGCGACCTCCAGAAGGTGTCTGTTTTTCCTTTCTTCAACTCCATTTTGTGCTGGTGTGTATGCACAGGTGGTCTGATGCTGTATTTCGTGTGCTGACAAATATTCTGCAAGCGTCCTGTTGGTATACTCCGTTCCATTGTCAGACCTCAGTACCTTCACAACTGCTTTGTACTGAGTCTGGACATGCTTATGAAAATCTCGAAAACAAGCAGGTACATCATTCTTATTTTTCATCAAATATAACCAGGTAACACGAGAAGCACACTCAATGAAAGAAATAAAGTACTTATAACCATTCATAGTGTTAGTAGTACATGGACCCTAGACATCAGAATATACTACCTCAAAAGCAAAAGTGCTCCTATGACCCGTGCCAACATAGGAGCTCCTAGTAAGTTTTTCTAACTCGCACGCATCACATACTAATTTCTCTTTATTTGTTTTTGCATAAATCTCTGGATACAACTTACTTAGAGTATCAAAGGAAGAATGTCCCATCCTCCGATGATGGAGTATCAAGGTATCCTCAGTCCTCTGCTGCAGTCCTTCCATGCCAGCCTTCTCTGCCATAGATACCAATGCTGAGTCCAGTCCTTCTCGATCTAGGTACCACAGTCCCTCATGCCAAGTGTCAGTCCCAAGTCTTCGTCCTGTCCCTTTTTCCTGGAAGGTCACCTTAGGAATATCAAAAGAAATAATGCATTTAAGTTGGAGGATTATTGAACTAATGGACAAGAGATTGACTGGAAAGGATGGAGCATGTAAAATATTAGATAATCTTACTGAACCTGTACAATTAACAGTACCCTTACCGACCACTGGCTGGGAAGTGCCATCAGCTGTCTGAATGCTGTCTGCTGATGCTAGGTGAGTGTAGGAAGAAAACTCACTAGCATTCCCCGTCACATGCCGAGATGCTCCCGAGTCGATAATCCAATCTGATGATTTAAGGGAAGAGATAGACGCAAGGGCAAGTGATTCGTCAGTACCTTCTGATGGATGGGCATACATGGCAGCGTTGCCCCTAATAAAGAATGAGGTGGACGCCTCCTCTGTTCTACTCCTCATGTCTCCCAGTGCCTGGTCCTCCACAGTAAAGGTGCCATTAGCTTCTCCGTTCCCTTCTGATATCAGGAGGTTCGCCCAATAACTTCCTCGGTCGCCTCGTCTACCCCCTCGACCACGACCACGTCCTCCATTATATCCTCGTCCGCCGAACGGTCCTCGTCCACCACCTGAATCTCCCTTCCTAGGTGGTTTGGTACAAGTATACCGATGATGACCCATCTCTCCACAGTTGTAGCACTGCCGGTTATGATGCCAGGGCTCTCCCTTAGATCCTGTGTTACCTGAGCTGGTGATCGCTAGTGCTGACTTTGCTTCGGGGGACCACCTGTCCCGGCTTGCAGCCTGATGCGTGTCTCCTCCTGGATCATGGCTGAGATAGCCTCCTCAAGGTTAGGGATCTTTGGTTGGGCTAGAAGTAGGGCCGTCCTCTGTGCGAAAGCTGCAGTCATCCCTTTGAGGAACTTCATCGTCCTCTCCTGCAGACACACATGTCTCTCCTTACACTTAGGGTCCTCGCAGCTCGCCCGATCTGAGGAGTGATCATAATCCAACCACAGACGCTCCAACTCCGTGGCATACTCCTGCACCATCTTCTTCCCCTGTACGGTGTCATCAATCTCCCCCTTTATCTGGAAGACCCGTAAGTTGTTCCCCATACCATCATAGGTCCTTCTCAACTTCTCCCACACATCTTTTACCATCTCAATACCGTCTACTGTGGCGGTAATAGACTGGACTAAGGAGTTGAGAAGCCAGATGTAGATCACCATATGAGTGGACTTCCACTCATCGCGTCTTGTCGAGCCCTCGTCCGGCTCTGTCGTCTCGTCCGTCAGGAACCCCTCCATGTTTTTTTCTGCGAGGGTTCTTCTCACCCGCCGTGACCAACTCAGATAGGTGGCTGGTCCATCTAATTTCAGATCGATGGAGGGAAGCTTCAACTCCGGCGACGTTCGTGTCGTGTTCTCACCAGCCGACATCGTCAACAACTTCATCAACGTCGCCACCTCTGCAGAATCTAGCTTCTTGATGATCTCCTTCATCGATGCGTCGTCTATCCAATCACGTCACGTCCGCTCCACGACTCACGCTCGTCCTCGTCGTCCGCTCCTAGATCCGAATATGTCCCCCCTTTTTTCAGATCTAGGCATCCCTATTAGGCGTTGTCTCGTGCTGGAGTGGAGGCGGCGGCAGCACGCATGTCACAGCCGCCGTCGCAGCAGTCACAGCAGTCGCAGCAGCCGCAGCAGCAGTAGTAGCCGCAGCAGTAGCGGGACGGGGCAGCAACAGCGAAGGGCGGCCTGCGAAGGGCGGAGAAGGGAAGAAGGGGGGGCGTGGAAGAGTTCGGTGGAGGAGATCTAGGAAATCCTCCTGTGGATTTTTGGAAGCTTGGTGACGGCTAGGGTTTGTGGAAACTTGGCTCTGATACCATGTTGAAATTAGTTGATGATTTTATTGATTGTCTCATTGGCATTATATAGCCTTACAGTCATTAATACAATGATCTCAATCATTATGACAATAATCTCATAATGGAATATCCTGTGACATATTCTGGCATCCCAAATATGTCCTCAGGATATTCCCATGTGCTTATACTATACTTAAATATGACACCCAACATACCATATCAACATGTATCACTTTGTGTTTTTCGTCAGATCAAAAAAAGTAGCAAATGATTTCTGTGAGACTGTCTAACGGAAATTGAAGGCCAAAAGTCCGTCTGGCGAAATGTATTCTGCTGTACAATTTTCCTAAAATACTTTCTTCTTTTTCAATTTCTTATAAATTTCTTTAGTACCAACAAATTTTCTGATTCTATGTTGGAAGCAATAGGAGTCTTAGGTCCATTTGGATACTCTTTATTTTTCAATGTTTTGAATTTAAACTCAAAAACCTACCAAAACAGTCTTTGGCTGTCTCCACTTCAATTTTGTTTTTCAAATCTTTGGCAAGAGGAAGGAAAGCTAGTCGCAGCTGGTTACAGAAAGCTAGTTGCAGCAATGGGAATTGGCGGCGTTAGCTGAAGAAAGACTACTACTCGATCAAATGTTTCTGAGATCAAAAAAAATCTTGCAATTGTACTGCGAATAAGTAATCGAATCGCACTGGTGACTATTCGATCGATCAGAATAATTTTTATTTTTTTTATTTTTTTGAAGATTTTGAGAAGCCATCGGATTACATAAATTCATGGAACCACATACATGGGATGCAAACTTACTCTAGTTCATCAAAACTTATAAGCTCACCACTGAAACAAACATCAAGGTGAATAAAAAAGGAAACTGGTAATTATTCATTAGATTATTTTACATTTCTGGAACTAAACTTAGGCATTTCTTCATGTGATATATATATCATGATGATCAAGAGAACATAACATTGGTGAAATAAGTGAAAAGGAAATAGAAGAATAAGAGAGACAACACCAGTGAAAGAATCAACTTAATACTAGATGATAAAGACGAGTGGACAGAAATGGTATTAGGGGAGAAGAGAGTAATTTCTGTACATAAAAATTATATTATTCACTATTAATTTACAGAAATTCAATAAACACAACCAATTAAAATATGATTCTGAAGTTTGGTGTTAGCCACATTCAAAATCTTTTTGGTGAAATTCCAAATATTATAGTAAAATCTTCGGAGCTCCTGGCAGTCAAAATCCTGTAGATCTCCCCCCTTTGAGCTAGGTTTATACTAGAAGTGAAGAATAATCATCCACTACCAAATCTACCAAATCCTGGAGACTGCTAAAACAAGAGAAGACATCAACAATTAGAGTCTTTAAAAGAATCAGAATAGAAAATGATTACATATTTAATCTAAAAGAAGCTTTCTCCAGTTAATGATAGAAGTTATGTTGAACTATGAACACATTTACATAGTTGTAAGAGAAAATTAGGCCTTAGATACTTGTCATCAGAAACATACACCAGTTGCAAGTTATAATATATCGAGTCTCTCTTGTAAAGATGATTCCCAAAGTATACTTCAACAATCAACTTACTGATGAATTAGTTCAAGAATATGAAATCTGGTATTCATATATACATTGCTCAAACCACTTATGGGTCACTCATGGAAATTCTCAACTTATTCATAAAAAACAATCAGAATGTATGGCACTAAAATATACATGTAGACCAACACTATAATACTCATGGAGCAATTATAATATATCCCAGGGTTTTTTTAGTTTGTTCATATATAAATGCTATTTACTGTTAAGTCGCCATCGGCTTTTCATTAATGCCATCTCCATGATACAACAACCTTCATAATTCCATATGTTTTTTTAAAACTTGAGGATGTTTTTTTAGAACTTGAGGATCTCAAAGTTCTTATGGATTAATGTACATGTATTATTACTTGTATCTTCAATATCTAAACTTTTCCGAAAATTTTCCTACTAAAACTGAAGAATCGATCAATATATTTCTTGATACATTGTTTAATTATAGAACTGACAGGATTACCTTGGTACGAATGATCGTTTTCTGTATATTTGTTGATTGTACATTTGAGCTTCCTTCTGCTGCTGCTTTCTTATCAATGGCCTTCAGTATCTGAAAAGAGCACATAAGAGTTTCATCGATCGTGACAAAGGCGCCGACATTATCGAACTCCCCACAGTAATTAGGGGCCGAAAAGATCGTAACTAGTCTCTTGTCCGCAAAGAACTCGTATCCGTCCTCCACAACCTGCGAAAACCATATCACAGTTACTCATACCACCATGGCTATAACTAACCCTAACATTTAACTGTACATTTTCATAATCTTTTTCGTAGCATCTGAACTGCAACAGCCAAACAATCTTTCTAACCTTCAATTCTTCCAAATCACTTCTAATTTAGGCAAATAAGTACGATTTATTTGGCTCTAGGTCATGTTGCTAAAGTCAAATCTTACACTAAGCCTTATACCGTCAATCATTTCTAGCTCAGTTTCTGAAAAAGCATCTAGCATAACATTTCCTAACTATGCGTAACTATCTTCCTACAAAATATTCAATCAAGTATGCCTTCTTCATCTTGACGAGGATCTTCTTCTGGCGATGGTGCACGCGCAAGGGCATTAGTCTCTCCGAGATAGGGGAAGAAGATAAACAATGATAAGAAGTTCAAGAAGAGTATGATCGAATACAATACGAGGTTCAATAGCAGTTGTGGACTGAGATCCTAACACAAATACTCTAATGCAGACTCGTTCGATATAGTAAGGTAACCGAAACGATAAGTCGGATCTGCATGAGCCACCACAAAATCAATATCACAGTTGCTCGTACCACCATGGCTATAAGAGCTAAGAGATTCAAAGACATATTTTTCGAGTGTGCGGTGAGAAAAAAAATGTTTACTGACCTGATGAGCTCGGCAGACGAGCTCAAGGTCGTGCTTGTCCAAGAACTCAACGAGCTTATCGGCTCCAAAAGTGCAGGAAACGCCCCTGTCACTCAACCCCCATCCTTCAATCCTGGGATCGGGATCCGACCAAAGCAGATCGCAGAGGAGACCGCCATCGGGCACCTCGGTGGGCCTCTCGATATCGTCTATCTGAGCCAGGTCGTTCAGGTCAGGCGAGAGGCCTCCGTGCATGCAAAGTATCTTCTCGTCGATGAGGGCGGCGACGGGCAGGCAGTTGAAGCAGTCGGTGAAGATCTTCCAGAGGCGGACGTTGAACCTCCGTTTGCATTCGTCGTAGAATCCATAGATCCGATTGATCTTGGCGTCTTCGTGGTTCCCCCTCAGAAGGAAGAGCTTGTCGGGGTACTTGATCTTGTATGCCAGAAGCAAGCATATTGTTTCCAAGCTCCGTTTGCCGCGGTCGACGTAGTCCCCGAGGAAGACGTAGCTTGCAGCGGGAGGGAAGCCGCCGCGATCGAAAATCCGTAGAAGGTCAAGATATTGTCCATGAAGATCACCTGAGATCGAAAACCCAAAAATTATGCAGATCATTCAACAAATGCCAAGGTTGTCATATAGGTAAAGATCAAAAGGAAGGAAGAAAATATAATGAGAGGCTCACCACAGATGTTGATGGGGGCCTGGAGCTGGAGGAGGTTGGGCTGGGAGAGAAAGACGCGCTTCGCCTCGACGCAGAGCTGACGGATCTCGGACTCGGAGAGCTGCACCTGCTTCCCTCCCCCGCCTCTGCCGCCCTCCAATAGCCTCCTTATGATGTCGTCCACCACAGTTTCATCCATTCTTCCTTCCTCCTCCCCCTCTTCTTATTATTCTTTTCTTCTTCCTTTTTTTCTTTTTTCCTATGGTGGGAAAGATGGAAGCTGGTGTTTGATGCGGACACAGGGCATTAAGAAACTAACGGTCAGTTACCAGTTTTGTGCACCTGAAAAAACTGTCTAAATATAGGACTTGCAAGTGTGGATTGCAGAAACTCACCTATCATTTTGCATTTTTTTTCCCCATATAAATTGCCTTTTTTCTTTCCTAGTGAAAGTGAAATTACATGGGCACCATTATCCCATAAAAGAGTGTTGTGAAAAATAGATAAATGTGATTAATACTTGTGAAATCGTATATATCGGACAACCATGGAATACACAAACTAGTATGACTTTTGATAGAATGTTGACAGGGCAGAAAGATCTCAATCCCTTGTTCCGGGTTTCCTGATTCAAGTCCTTCCAATTGATCTGAATTTGTTGCTTGAATGAAACTAGAATGTATGAATGGAAATTTTAGATTTAGAACCTCTTTTTCTCCGATCTGGTGTTGATCTTATTAAGGATTGTTGGCAAGTCATAGAAAGAGGGGGGGTTTAGGGGGTGGTTCCTTTGAAGTGATTATAGCATTTACGGAATAATAGAAGAGGCATGACACTTAATAATGAAACCAGAAATTATGGACGAACATTATGAACTTCGGTGTCTATCCAAAAATTCTTTTGAGATTAAAAATATATATACAAAAAAATATTAACAGAAAAAATCTGTTGATATGGTATGTTGGGTGTCATATTTAAGTATAGTATAAGCACATGGGAATATTCTGAGGACATATTTGGGATGCAAGAATATGTCACAGGATATTCCATTATGAGATTATTGTCATAATGATTGAGATCATTGTATTAATAACTGTAAGGCTATATAATGCCAATGAGACAATCAATAAAATAATCAACTAATTTCAACATGGTATCAGAGCCAAGTTTCCACAAACTCTAGCCGTCACCAAGCTTCCACAAACCCACAGGAGGATTTCCTAGATCTCCTCCACCGAACTCTTTCACGCCCCCCCTTCTTCCCTTCTCCGCCATTCGCAGGCCGTCCTTCGCTGTTGCTGCCCCGTCCCGCTACTGCTGCGGCTACTACTGCTGCTGCGGCTGCTGCGACTGCTGCTGCTGCTGCGACGGGGGCTGTGACATGCGTGCTGCCGCCTCCTCCGCACAAGCACGAGACAACGCCTAATAGGGATGCCTAGATCTGAAAAAAGGGAGGACATGTTCGGATCTAGGAGCGGACGACGAGGACGAGCGTGAGTCGTGGAGCGGACGTGACGTGATTGGATAGACGACGCATCGATGGAGGAGATCATCAAGAAGCTAGATTCTGCAGAGGTGGCGACGTTGATGAAGTTGTTGACGATGTCGGCTGGTGAAAACACGACACGAACGTCGCCGGAGTTGAAGCTTCCCTCCATCGATCTGAAATTAGATGGACCAGCCACCTATCTGAGTTGGTCACGGCGGGTGAGAATATCCCTCGCAGGAAAAAATATGGAAGGGTTCCTGACGGGCGAGGCGACAGAGCCGGACGAGGGCTCGACAGGACGCGATGAGTGGAAGTCCACTCATATGGTGATCTACATCTGGCTTCTCAACTCCATAGTCCGGTCTATTGCCGCCACAGTAGACGGTATTGAGATGGTAAAAGATGTGTGGGAGAAGTTGAGAAGGACCTATGATGGTGTGGGAAACAACTTACGGGTCTTCCAGATAAAGGGGAAGATTGATGACACCGTACAGGGAGAGAAGACGGTGCAGGAGTATGCCACGGAGTTGGAGCGTCTGTGGTTGGATTATGATCACTCCTCAGATCGGGCGAGCTGCGGGGACACTAAGTGTAAGGAGAGACAGGTGTGTCTGCAGGAGAGGACGATGAAGTTCCTCAAAGGGCTGACTGCAGCTTTCGCACAGAGGACGGCCCTACATCTAGCCCAACCAAAGATCCCTAGCCTTGAGGAGGCTATCTCAGCCATGATCCAGGAGGAGATACGCATCAGGCTGCAAGCCGGGACAGGTGGTCCCCCCGAAGCAAAGTCAGCACTAGCGATCACCAGCTCAGGAAACACAGGATCTAAGGGAGAGCCCTGGCAGCATAACCGGCAGTGCTATAACTGTGGGGATATGGGTCATCATCGGTATGCTTGTACCAAACTGTCATGACCCGCACCCGAAATTGGGGCACGAGTACGTGGGTATGTCCAGTCTACGCCGCAGCATCGGCGGTAGAACGCTGTCAAGGTCATGATACTATCTAGCCAATCTCACACAAGCATCCAATCTCCATAAGGAGGCACGGATGACACAAAATAATACGAACACATACTCAATCACATGACTACAACACGATAAGATATCGAACAAATAAAATTAAATACAACACAAGTCTAAATGTAATAATCTAACTCAACAAAATCCATGTCTCAACAAGTATGCCGGAGACAAATCCGGTACCAAAAAGTCTACTAAAAGAACTAACTAGAAAAACTAGTGATTCCGGCTAGACCTCCTGGAATCACAACTGAACAACCAAGCCCAAGTTGCAGCTACTCACCATATGGTCCATAAAGTGTCGGGCACCGGTCCTCTAAGGCATAGTCTGGAAAAAATATTTCCAGTCAGGAAGGAGCAAAGTACAATCTCAAACAACAGTTCCATTTAATTGATAAAGACTATAAAGCAATAAACAGATGATGCTAGATACTGAGAGAAGACAGTGAATAAATGCAATGGCAAAATAAAGAGACAGGCAATATAGGCAATGTGATACAGTCAGTGCATATATAAAATGGAGAGAACAAGGTACAGGATCATATACGGGTGATGTAGTATATGATCTAAATAGAGTACTGTAATCTATTCTAAGTGTTTAAAATAGTAGTTTCGAAATATGATCGGCTTGGGAACATGTACGAGAGCTATATGGCCTGGCTAATCATATGTGAAGAGCATGATTAACACTTACATTGTTCTACACTTGTATAAAAGGGGTATGATCACACTTCTTACTAACTACTTCCCCGCCCCCAACTAGTACTGTGGATCCAACCATGACGCGTCACGATACACGAGCAATATCCAATCTATCATGTACGATGTCTAATATACATGTCGTATACAATGTCAATAAGTTAATCAATGTAATATCTCATGACTGCAGATCCAAGCTATATACTAGTCCGTGTAACACAGTGTCAAGGATTCAGATGTAACATTTCTAGATTACTAAAATTATAGAAATTATCAAGGAATTGGAAATTATCAGAGAAAGTACTTGCCTTGGGTCCTTAGCTGGTAAATACTGATGTTCTGTTCCAGAGTATCGCCTGGATGAACCAACAGTCCTATAGACATATCACAATTATAACACTTGTATCAGATGCTACACTAACACACAATAAAAATACACTGGCCTCAGGACTATGCCAGGTATGGCACTCAGTCAACTAGGGTCATCTAGTAGGGATACATATATAAATATACATATCTTTAACTAACGTATATACTTACAATATATATATATATACCAAATTAAATACATATACAATATATATATATATATATTAAAAATATACTAAGGGTTTATACAAAATATATATATACACATACAAATTAACAAATACATACATAGACTAATTATATATATACACATATATACCAATTAAAAATACAATACTATATACTTGTATATAAGTACATATATGCATCTATATATACCATTCACTAATATTAGTATATACTAATACACTAATTTAATTTATACTAGTATACTTTTTATTAAATAGATATTATATAAAAATAAACCAATATATATACATATATATATACCAATTAGATTAAATACATACATATACAATATATATATACCAATTATATATATTGAAAATATATTAAGTATATACAAAAAATATATATATATACATATACCAAATTATTTATATATACTATATATATACGTATTTGCATGTATATCAGTTATATTAAATATATACATATACAATATACAATAATTAAATACACTATTTATACACATACACGTATTTATTTATACGCACACATATACGTATATACACATAGATACGTACACATATACACGTATTTATACACACACACACACACATACACACACACACACACATACACACACACACACATATATATATATATATATATATATATATATATATATATATATATATATATATATATATATATGTATGTAAAGAAGGAGGAAAGGGGGAGAGAAGCTCACTGTGGTGGCTGCCGGGCTTGGCCGGAGGGAGAGCTGGCCGGCGGGGGATGGCCGCACTGGTGGTGGTGATAGTAGATGGTGGTGGTGATAGAAGATGGTGATGGTGATAGCAGGCCGGAGGAGATGGAGGGAGCCGGGGAGATGGAGGGAGGAGCAGCGGGTCGGTGCTCGGCGGGGGCTGAGGAGCTAAGAAGAGGAGGTCGGGGAGTGGTTGTAGAGCTGCGGGCCGGCGGGGATGTGCGGTGGGGTGGAGGTGAGCTGGAACGGAGGGATGGAAGAGGGAGTCGGGTGGCGAGGCTGAGTAATGGGGGAGGCTTGAGTCGGAGTTGCTCGGCTCGCCGAAAGTAGCAGGGAAGAGTGGAGTACAGCGGGTCGCCGGGTCGAATGACAGTGGTAGAGGGAACTCGACGCCGGGGTCGAGTCAGCCGACCGGAGCAGTGGTCGAACGGACAGGGTGCGGGGAGCTCGGCCGATGGTGACCGTAGGATTGGAGCTCGGTTCGATCTCCGGCGGGTCGGCCGGACTGAGGAGGCCGGGTTGATCTGTGGGTGAATAGTGAACAGTGGGGTTGAGTTTCCCCCCTTCCTTTAAATTCAAAATAAAAGAAGGAGTGAAGAAAAAGGAAGAAGAAGAAGAGAAGAAGAAAGGAAAAATAGAGAAATGGAAAGCCTACGGTTGGAGGCTTGTGAGGAGGTGGGGGAGGACCTAGGTTTTTGGAGATTAGGGTTTTCTTGGGAAGGGTGTTGGTGATGTGACTTTAAATAGGGAGAGAGTGTGTGGGAATGAAGGGTGAGGATGCACCCATTGAATGGATGGCCAAGATTAGACATGGAGGAATTCTTCATGTGGATGAGGGTATTGACTAGTCAATGTTGGGCTTCTCCATTTAGTTGAACCAATGGGGTGTTGACACCAAATACAAATTTGCAAATTAGCCCCCTTAAATTTGGGTATTTGCACAGATGCATAAAATGATAAAAATTTGGCAGGCGATTCGGTGTTCGATGTTTTGTAGGGTCAGGGGGCACTGTATGTTTGGTATGGGCTCAAATAGCAGGACACTGGAATTAAATTGGGATTTACGGAATCAGTTAAAATGGTATCCTCAAATTAATTAGAAATAAAATGTAAGTTGTGTTTTAAAATTAATTAGGAGTACATGGGGCCAAAATTAGGTCGGGTCATCAATATCATTAGTGAAGAAGACTCAGAACAGAATATTACCCTAATTTGGGTAGCACGAAAAATAGGTCAAGATTGCCTCCAATTTCGATTGGAACGCACAACGATACAAAGTTGGAATTTATTCAGAAATTAAATAAACGTTCGCGACGAATATTGTGCGGCTAAAATGAAGCTCAAGAGATCATAATTATGAGTTACAAAAATATCAGAATGGAAGGCAGGTACGTCTAGGGCAAGGTTGTAAAATTTATTGGAAGACAAAAGCTAGGGTAGCGCTCCAAATATCGAAGCAAGGGCAGGGCGCAACAATTAAATAAATTACGGTAATTAATTACGACCTCCAATAATTTAATTCTAAATAAAACAATTAAATACATAATCCCATAATTTGGCCAGGTGTTCGTCTAGTGGGCTTCTAGGTCAAGTCTACCAGCTCAGACATTAAGAACATTGTATATATATAATATATTTAAATACACACCTCATGCAATTATTAAATTTAAATACAATATCGAGAAATCATTTAATATAAATACCATAATATTAATAATATCTAAAAAGTCAAAAATATCCATGTTTTCGGAATGTGGTAGTGACAAGTCTACCCTCCTTAAAAGAATTTCGTCCTCGAAATTTAAAGTCCTCATAGTAGTGTTTATACATTATTTTATTTTCCATCAATAGTTAAATTCACCAACCCACAAAATTCTGAAATAATCCACCTTGTCATTTCACAATTTTCAAAAAATCTGAAATTATTGTATCCTGAAAAATCCTCGAAATAAAATCAGTTTCCATTTTTATCACAATTTTCTCCGAATTTTTAAGTTAATAATTCAATACTCGAAATTTAATATTCAATCCTCTAGTTTGATTTTTATCAATGTATATATTTATAAAATTTAAATCTCGTCCCAAAATTGAATTCAAACACTAATCCATCCATGATCTTATTCCTCAGTTTCCCTTTTCCTCAAAGTACTCAACAATGCGATACTTATGGATTCTCCAAACATCGTCCATAATATAAAACTTAAAATTCATAACTTGCAGTCAAATAAATTAATGATAATCTCCTTAATTTTCTCAAGTTCTCAATGATAAATTATATCATAATCAATAAATCATCGATTCTACCATATTAAATTCTTAAACTTTTATTTAAATTAATGCTTATCCTCAAAGTCTTAAGCATCTTGTCTCCCCTTGTCAAGTCATAACCTCTTCATAAATCTACTATGGTCAACCCCAATAATCATGGTCTGAGAAAATTCTACCTATAGTCATACAACATGCAATCTAAGGGGAAATATGTACGGTCATGGTGTCTTTTGTCATGGTATTGCAGTCTCTGTATCAGGGTGTACTACTAACTACATTATAACAAGAAAATTATGCATACAAGCTACGGTACTAAGGTATCAGTCAATCAATCAAATAGATAGGAACAGAAGGAAGGAAAGAACAGAACCTGCTAACACATTACCTGCAGTATCGGTCTCCTCGACCGCCATCGCAAATGCCCCACCCTGCTGGGGTGGTTCCCTTCGCGGGTGCTGAGCAATATACGGTTCCACAGGTAGCCTAACTGGATCTCTATAATCTGAAGCTGCGTACTGGCCGGAAAGATAAGGGGCTTGAAAATAATCCCTCACTCGATGTCCCGCAGCACCGCAGTGCAAACAAAGTCCTAGCCTTGTTCTACAGTTCTCCCAAAGGTGACCTGGCTTCTTACAGAAATGACAAGTCTACTGTGTCTCTCTCGGAGGCTGCTGCTGATCCTGCTGAACACAGACTGGTGCCTGGTACTGCTGTTGATACTGATACGCCCATGGATGTTGCTGAATATGAACTGGTGCCAGGTACTGCTGTGGATGCTGAAATGCCCATATCTGAATATGAACTGGTACTTGGTACTGTTGTTGGTGATAAATACGGGGACGCTTGGTTGGTCCTGCGCTACCATTCGTATCTCCAAAAATATTGTGACTCCTCTTAGGCCTGAGATCCAGATCCTCTTCTGCAATCTGGGCATCCATCAAGATACCCTCAAAGGTAGCGGTACGACGACCAGACGTGCGCGACCTAATCTCTCTCGTCAGTCCCTTTCTAAACTTCCGGGCTCGATCTCCTAGGTCCCGAATCATAGACGATACAAAACGGCTCAATCTACAGAATTCTGCAGCGTACTCATCGACCGACATGTTTCCTTGAACCAAGTCATGAAACTGACTTTCCAAGGTTCCCAATGCCACGTCGGGAAAGAACTTCTCCTTGAAGAGCTCCTTGAAAGTCTCCCAAGTAAGTCCTTGTGCAGTAAATCTCGGCTCCGTGCGATACCACGTGAGTGCGATATCGAACATCTGACTGCCAGCCGCCTCTATTCGTAAGCTCTCTGGAATCTGGGCCAATCGCAGGCTCCTCTCTATGTCCTCTAGCCAGTCGTCAGCGTAGAGTATCCCTTAGGTGCCTTTGAACTCTCGAGGCATCATCCTCTTGAAGTCCACTATAGTGCCTGATCTCTGCTGCTGCTGGCCATGAAACTGCTGATATTGTGCTACTCTCTCCAAAGCTTGGAGAGTCACTTGATGAGCATTCTCCATGCTCTCTCTCATCAGCTCGGTTTGTGTCTGGTGCGCTTCTGCTTGCACCCTCTGAGCCTCAGCTTGAACTCGCTGAGCGTCTACCGTCACTCTTTGGGCATCTACCATGCCCTGGATCAAGGTAAACATCTGTGCCCCGTCAATGGGCAAACCTCCGGAAATCAGAGTCGGCGGAGGAGGAAGGTTGTCTGTCACAGCTGCGTCAATCCTCTGAACAGGTGGGGGAGGAAGATCCTCGAAAAGTGCAAATACCCTTCAGGTGGTGGACGAAAACCGTTCGGTGGACGAGGATATAATGGAGGAAGTGGTCGTGGTCGAGGGGGTAGACGAGGCGGCCGAGGAGGTTATCGGGCGAACCTCTTGATATCAGAAGGGAACGGAGAAGCTGATGGCACCTTTACTGTGGAGGACCAGGCACTGGGAGACATGAGGAGTAGAACAGAGGAGGCATCCACCTCATTCTTTGTTAGGGGCAACGCTGCCATGTATGCCCATCCATCAGAAGGTACTGACGAATCACTTGCCCTTGCGTCTATCTCTTTCCTTAAATCATCAGACTGGATTATCGACTCGGGAGCATCTCGGCATGTAACGGGGAATGCTAGTGAGTTTTCTTCCTACACTCACCTAGCATCAGCAGACAACAATCAGACAGTTGATGGCACTTTCCAGCCAGTGGTCGGTAAGGGTACTGTTAATTATACAGGTTCAGTAAGATTATCCAATGTTTTACATGCTCCATCCCTTCCAGTCAGTCTCTTGTCCATTAGTTCTATAATCCTCCAACTTAAATGCATTGTTTCTTTTGATATTCCTAAGGTGACCTTCCAGGAGAAAGGGACAGGACGAAGACTTGGGACTGGCACTTGGCATGAGGGACTGTGGTACCTAGATCGAGAAGGACTGGACTCAGCATTGATATCTATGGCAGAGAAGGCTGGCATGGAAGGACTGTAGCAGAGGACTGAGGATACCATGATACTCCATCATCGGAGGATGGGACATTCTTCCTTTGATACTCTAAGTAAGTTGTATCCAGAGATTTATACAAAAACAAATAAAGAGAAATTAGTATGTGATGCGTGCGAGTTAGGAAAATTTACTAGGAGCTCATATGTTGGCACGGGTCATAGGAGCACTTTTGCTTTTGAGGTAGTATATTCTGATATCTGGGGTCCATGTGCTACTAACACTATGAATGGTTATAAGTACTTTGTTTTTTTCATTGAGTGTGCCTCTCGTGTTACCTGGTTATATTTGATGAAAAATAAGAATGATGTACCTGCTTGTTTTTGGGATTTCCATAAGCATGTCCAGACTCAGTACAAAGCAGTTGTGAAGGTACTGAGGTCTGACAATGGAACGGAGTATACCAACAGGACGCTTGCAGAATACCTGTCAGCACACGAAATACAGTATCAGACCACCTGTGCATACACACCAGCACAAAATGGAGTTGCAGCAAGTAAAAACAGACACCTTCTGGAGGTCGCAAGAAGTATGATGATCGACATGAATGTCCCACAGAGTCTGTGGGGGCATGCAGTGTTGACAGCAGCTCAACTCATCAACATGATGCCCTCAAAGGTCCTCGGATGGAAGTCCCCATGTGAGGTATTGCAATGCAATAATAGTGGGATACTCCCACTGAAGGTGTTTGGGTGTGTGTGTTTTGTGAAGGACAACAGGCCATCAGTTGGGAAACTTGACCCTAGAGCGGTCAAATGCATCTTCGTAGGCTACTCGGCGACCTAGAAGGGGTATGTGTGCTGGAGTCCAGTAGAGAAGAAGAAGTTTGTCAGTATGGATGTCCACTTTCGGGAGCATGAGCCATACTACCACCAGGACGGATCTTCACACAACACGCCTAATACTGCCAGTATTAGGCGAGAGGGGGAGATGGAGAACTTGGTGGTAACCGATTTAGAAGTTTGGCATGGAGGTACGAAAAAGGGACAAAAAGGTGAAGGTGTTAGGCCTACGGCTCAGGGAGAGTTACTTACCTACAACAGGAGAGAGAAGCAAACTACAGGACCAGTACCGACAGTGCCAAGTCCCTTGCTTGCGTTCGTCCCAACTCCTAAGGCACCGACACCAACCTCCCTTCAGGTGATACCCCCTCCTTCACAAGATTTTATTCCTCCTACTTCTACTCCTCCCACACCACTATCTGTACGAAGGACCACTCGCCGCAATGCAAGAAATCTTCCAAACCGATATGGTTGGGATATTGCTCAGTTTGTTTCTTATGACCATATCCCTTCTTCTCATGGAGCATTTATAGCATCTTTGGATAGTATTACTGTACCTAACAATTGGCAGGTTGCCAAGAACGATCCAAAGTGGAAAGCGACAATGCACGAGGATTTGGGAGCTCTGGAGAAGAACCACACTTGGGAGCTTGTGAGACTGCCAGAGGGGAAGAGAGCAGTTGGATGCAAGTGGGTCTTTATCGTGAAGCAGAACCCAGATGGACAGGTTGAGCGCTACAAAGCTCGACTAGTAGCCAAAGGATACAGTCAGACGTACGGTATCGACTATGACGAGACCTTTGCACCGGTTGCAAAGATGAGCACTGTCAGGACTCTGATTTCTCTGGCAGCGAATGGTGGATAGAAGCTACACCAACTGGATGTAAAGAATGCGTTTCTTCACGGAGATCTAGTGGAGGAGGTGTACATGGAGATACCACCAGGATTTGGCACCAATCAGACAGTAGGCAAGGTCTGCAAGTTGAAGAAGTCCCTCTATAGACTGAAGCAGTCTCCTCGAGCGTGGTTTGACAGGTTCAGAAGGGCGATGATAGGGATGGGATATCAGCAGATCAATGTTGATCATACTGTGTTCTTCCGTTGGAGTGGAGGCCACATCACCATGCTTGCGGTGTATGTGGACGATATGATTATCACAGGAGATGATGAGCAGGAGATCGTCCAACTCAAAGGAAAGCTTGGCAAGGAATTCGAGGTGAAGGATATAAACCCCCTGATTTTTCAGGAATTTTTAATTTAGATTTTTACAATTTTCTGTAATTTTCTGGAATTTTTCGGTAATTAAAATTAAGGTATTTTGTAATTAAATGATTTTTAAATGATGTTAATTATTATTAAAATATTATAAAAATAATATTTTTGGGTGTATAATAAAAAATTAGACATAGAATAATTTTTCGGGAATTTATTGGACCCCGGAAGCATTTTTAAAGCCCTAAAAACTAAGTTTAAATAAACCGAATTAAACCCTAGAAATAAACCCGGTTCAATTGAACCAAACCAACCCAAACCAACCCAGATTCGGTTCAACTGAACCGAACCTAGCCCTTAGCGGGTCGGGTCGGATCTAAACCCGACCCGAAACCCGCTGACCCAAACCCGTTAACCCCAAGTCGGAATCCTTATCGGATTTACTGTTCCGACTCGGCGGCTACCCCTATAAAAAAAATCCCCTCGACGCCGGAACCCTAATCTCTTTCGCCGCCCACCGCCTGACAGTCTCCCATCGCCGTCGCCTTCGCCCAGACCCCCGATGACCCCCGTTCGACCCTCTCCCCGCTCCTCCGCCATCGTCCCCGAGCAGCACCCCGTCTCTTCCCCTCTGCATCTCCACCACCTCTCCGCCTACCTCCTCCCCGCTCCGTCGACGAGCCCCCAAACCCCGACGCCCTAGCCGCCCTCCTCCCTCGTCTTCGTCCCCCGCTTCGATCACCCCCGGCCCACCTTAATCCCCGCTACCCTGCCCTAGCCCCGACCGCCTTCCCTCCTCCTTCCTCCACCGTCGAACCCCTAGCCTCACCTCCCAGCCACTGTCCAGCCCCCACCCGAGCAGCCACAGGCGCCGGACAGTTCGCGTCCGCCACCTCCGACAGAGCCTCAGCCAAGCCGCCTCCGCCTCCCTCATCTTCGGCCAGCTCCGACGAACTCCGGCAGAAACCCTAACCCTAGAACGGACATAGCCCGGACACAGTAACCGGACACCGTGTCGCTGTGTCGCGTCGACTCACCGACACGAGAATTTGGTCTTTATGTTGCCCTGTTCAGGTAGCGTTTCCTCTCTCCTCGTTGCCCCATTTTCTGTTCTGTCTGTTGTGACACGTAGACTGCGTAACCCTCTCGATGCCCGTGCAACCCGTTCGGTACGTCGCGTCCTGTGGAGATCGCGAACCGCGATCCAAAAACAGGAAAATAATACCCCATTTTCCCTCGAAACTGAGTGCGCCCCGCCAAACGGGATGACTTGGTCGCATGCAGTCTTCACCGAAACTTGCGCATCGTTGATACGGACGTGTGGCATTTCGCAGAAGTTGATTTGGATGTGCGTGCACATCGGAATCAACGCGTATCCGCCGACAATGCCCCGTATCCGCCTATTCTAGAACACGTCGTAACTTTGTGTACACATATCGGATCGAAACGAAACTTGTGCCATCGGACTCGTAGCAATACGCTGGTCCTGTGACCCAAGTTTGGTTCGATTCTGAGAACATTGACAAAATCGCGTATCGTGGGCCCCGTGGCTCCACTTGACGGGCGATTTTGTGATCGGCTCATCGGAATCCAATTCTGGAAGTTCCGTTGGGTTTGTATCATCGTTCTGGACCTGTTAACACTAAGTTTGACGAATTTGGAGACCATTAGCCCTGACACATTTTTCGGTGCGAAGCGACCCACATGTGGACCCCGCTTTGACCAAAAACTGTCATTTTTGCCCCTGTGTCCAAATTGGACTCAAGGATGGACGTTTCTAGCTATTTGATATTTTCTGAATCTGATGGTAATGTTTATTTCAGCAACCGGAGGAGTACCTGCAATTTCCACTGAAGTCAGAGCTACAATTGGAGCCAGAACCACAGGCAAGTGTACCTTGCCAAAACTTGCAGTTCTTGTTACTTATTTTCTTGACTTATATATATATATTATTGTACATGATTGACCTAGGATCGTGTGACTTACTTAGCGTCCAATTAATAGTCGGGTGCCAACACTGTACGCGGAGTTGTGTAACGTCATATAGACATGGATATCGTGACCCTTTACATTCTCGTACTTGTCTTATCAAGTACATTATAACCCATGACACTTGACACTATTCATGAGATAGAATCTTCCTGAGATATTCATGGTGATTCTGTATAGGATACATGTTACATGACATATTCGTTTTGCTTAGATATTACATGACTGGTTGCAATAGATATGATCCTACGTGGCATGGACATGAGACGTTGTGAACATGAGACGTATTATTACATTGGGTGGGGAGAGTCACACAGGCTACAGGTTGATTATATTATGTCGATGTCTTAGTCTCTCTCTGAGCTAGACAACCACATGATATCACGGCTACCGGCTCCCCGACACAGAGCTTGTAGTTGTTTCAGTCTGAGTTCTAGTGCTGCTCTCATCTTGCATATCACTTAGCTGGTTATATAGTGTTCCCCTATTGTTTCATTTATGGCTGGAGAGTCACACAGGCTACAGGTTGATTATATTATGCCGGCGTCTCAGTCTCTCTCTGAGCTAGACAACCACATGATATCACTGCTACCGGTTCCCAGACACAGAGCTTGTAGTAGTCTTAGCCTGAGTACTAGTGATGCTCTCACTTGCATTTCACATAGATGGTTACATATTTACCCTATTGTTTCATTTACTATTGCACTGCATTTATTTTAGCTTGAGTTATTTTGTACCTTGCTATATCCCCTGAGGACCTGGATCCGGATTATGTCCCCAGGATTAGCAGACGAGATCGATCCCGAGGTATAAGGGACAGGAGCATTAGCAGAAGCAGGAGCAGGAGCAGTACCAGATCCAGTAGACGAGTGATCCCTGAGGGTATCTTCTGAGTATATACTGTTTCCATACTCAGTATTTGCTGTGGTTAGCTTTATTCTTGTATCTTGACAGTTGTATCAGACTCATTATCGGGTTATTCCCCGAGTTTATATTTTATTGAGATTGATCTTGCTTTATGATTCTGATATTGTTGTATTCATTTCTGTGGATGAGATTAGTATATTTAGATCCTTATTGTTGTACTACAGCTTAAGTACGCCATGATGGATCCATTAAATTGGGTTTGTCCATCGGTGTGTGCTGCTGGCCATTGCCACGTGACTAGTCCCTCGATATTTTAGGACTGGGGCGTGACAAAGGATCTCGGCCTTCTTCGGTACTTCCTTGGAATTGAGATTGCTCGAGAAGCAGAAGAGATTGTTCTCTCTCAAAGGAAGTATGCACTGGACCTTCTCACAGAAACTGGGATATTGGGGTGCAAACCTGCAGTGACACCAATATATCAGAGGTTCAAGATTGATGCTGAGGCTGGAGAACCAGTTGATCGGGACAGATACCAGAGACTGGTTGGCAAGTTGATCTATTTGAGCCACACACGTCCTGATATCTGCTTTGCAGTAAGTGTGGTGAGCCGCTACATGCATGACCCACGGAAGGGTCATATGGATGCAGTATACCAGATTCTGAGGTACTTGAAAGGTGCTCCCGGAAAGGGACTAATATTCAGGAAGAACAATCACGTGAGCATCGAGGGCTACTATGATTCTGACTGGGCTAGTTGTGCTGATGACAGGAGGTCTACCTCGGGATATTGCATATTTGTAGGAGGTAACTTGGTCTCCTGGAGGAGTAAGAAGCTGTCTGTGGTGGCCAGATCGACAGCTGAAGCAGAGTACAGAGCTATGGCCTTGGGAGTTGCAGAGCTGCTATGGTTGAAGAATATGCTGGTGGAGCTGAAGCTGGATCAAGGAGCCAAGATGAAGCTGTGGTGTGACAATCAGTCAGCTATTAGTATCGCCAACAATCTAGTACAGCATGACAGGACCAAACACATCGAGATTGATAGATTCTTCCATCAAAGAGAAGTTGGATAGTGGATTACTGGAGCTTGGCCATGTTCCAACCAGGGATCAAGTAGCAGATGGACTAACCAAGGGACTCGCCTCAGTGAGCATGATTAGAGGATGTGACAAGATGGGCTTAGTGAATATCTTTCACCCATCTTGAGGGGGAGTGTTGATATGGTATGTTGGGTGTCATATTTAAGTATAGTATAAGCACATGGGAATATCCTGAGGACATATTTGGGATGCCAGAATATGTCATAGGATATTCCATTATGAGATTATTGTCATAATGATTGAGATCATTGTATTAATGACTGTAAGGCTATATAATGCCAATGAGACAATCAATAAAATAATCAACTAATTTCAACAAAATCCCCATACATAGTTCAAGGTTTACAGTATCGGAATCTGAATAGGAATCGGCATCGGACACTTACTATGAGTATTGGGATCGGCTTTATCGGTAGTATCGGCGGTTTCGGATCGAAGTATGGAATTTTTGGTATCGGAAATCAAATAAATATTAATAAATTATTAATATTTTAGGAAAAAATATTTTATACATTTAAAGTTTTTCATGTATTATTTCTTAGTAGTTTTAAAATTGAATGAAATAGTAGTCAACATTGTCTATAGGTTTACCTGTGACGATAAATTTCTTCTTCTACATGCTTTTATAATCTAATTATGCTTTTACACCCTTGATGATCGGTCTTTTTTGTTCAATTTTATTTGCCGAATTGACTAAAAAAGAGACGTCTAATGTCGGTATCAGTCAGTATCGGCCAGTATCGATATCGGTCGGTATCGAATTGGTACATGCCAAACCGTATCGATATCGGCCGTATCGGATTGGTATCGGCCGATACTGCAAACTATGATATAGTTACAGAGACACCCCTGCATACAGGTCAAGGTACAAGTTAAACAAATATTTTAAGAGCAAAAACAAGACTATGACCAAAATGAAGTTCATCTCCCAGAAGTAGAAGAGTCTAAGCAGTGTCACCACCAATAAATAACCCCTGAGTTTCTGTTCTGTAAACCCCCAAAAAGTGTTCCTGCTGCCCTAGAGATCTTTTCCTCCCCACTTTAATCTCTGATTCTTCACAACACATATTAAACTTACCTGGGCAGCAACTATGACCTTTCTGATAAATCTTCATATCTGGACACTCAAGATACTTTTACGGTTTTCCCGAAAGAACTTTACAATATGCTGGCAGTTACCCACATAAGCAAAACAGAGAACACATACAGTAAAGAAGATGACCACTATCTGCAAATAATAATAGATTTACCATTAGGTAACAACATGAAGATTTAGCATTAGGAAACAATATGAGAAATTTGACTTTAGTAGTCTTGGAATTTCTTAAACAAATTAACCTGGATATGGAATCAGTTGAATTAAGAAAACTTCATAACTTGGAGGATTTTTATTTTGTATCCTAGACTCTGGCAGATAAATGCAATGAAAATAATCTCCCATCTTATAAGAATTACTGTGCATGTGGACTCAAATTCTGCCACATTTTATACTGAGGCTCATCAGTTCTTCAATAGTAAATAAAACAAAACTGACAATTTTCCATACCTAACAGTTAAATGCTTCGTTGGTGATATTGCCAGGATATATAATACACCTATTCCTGAGATTTACTTTTCATATAATAGGTGGGAAGATCATATCTGATTATATTACAAAAAGCATAATGAAACAAAGTTCAAAACAGTTAAGCCTCTCAGAACAAATCTACAGAACTATAGTAACCATCAAAACTATCGAAAATAAATTAACAATATTGATTTTATTAATGGATGATACAATCAACAATATTGATTGTATTGATGAATTATAAAAAATCATACAACTATAAATATATATAGATACAGAACGGATCAATATCCATACAGAAGAAGGAATCTGTATAGGAGAATGAATCCGTATCCGTATAGGAGATACATAAAGATATACTTGAATCTAATCATAATCCTAAATCTATTCATATCTTAACACCCCCCTTCAAACTCATGATGGGTTAAACAAAATTAGTTTGTCCAATAGAAACTGAAATTACGGTGTGGGATGTGACTTTGTAAAAAAATCCACCAGCTCATCAACAGAGGTCACGTGTGGTAGATAAATAGTATTGGCGTTGACTAAAGAAGTAATGATGACGATGGCTCGTGCACTTCTGGATGGACTAAAGGAGATGCTGGTGCCGAAAGACTGGATCTCGAGGTCTTGGCGGCAAGCTGACTTATAGAAGATCGGCTCTTTGGAAATCTAGACTGCTCTATGTTAAAACTTATGGAGATAATCAATAATATTGATTATCTGAAAGACACTCATAACGGCTCTAGGTTTGAAGCGGTGGAGACCGATAACGATGGCAGGATTGAAAAATCCAAAGCTCTGATACCATAAAACAAATCAACAATATTGATTGTATTGATGAATTATAAAAAACAATAAACTATATATATATATATATATATATATATATATATATATATATATATATATATATATATATATATATATATATATATATATGGGAGTGATATAGAACCACCCGGGTGATTTCATATTATGGAACCATCATATATTACATAGGTTGGATTGAGATTTGGTGGTTGAGATTAAAAGGTGGTGGGGTCTACACCTTTTAATCTCAACCACTCAATCCAAATCCAACATATGTAACATAGAATGGTTTCATAATATGAAACCACCCGGGTGGTTCCTGAGCATTTCTGTGTGTGTATATATATATATATATATATATATATATATATATATATATATATATATATATATATATATATATATATATATACAATTGATCCATATCCATATAGGAGAAGGAATCTATATCCATATAGGAAAATGAATCTGTATCCGTATAGGAGATACATAAAGATATACCTGAATCTAATCCTAAATGTAATCATATCTTAACACTATCATTAAACAAGACATAAAAGAAATATGGTAACTTGTAGGAATATTTCCTTGCTCCCAAATCACTTAAGCCTATAAATATATAACTTATGGGTATATTGATGTTACAATGACTCTTACCAAGCTATATTGCACAGACACGGATGCAAGTTATGTTGATAGCTATGTCTCATGGCACCAATGCAATACGACAATGGACTCGTACGCAATGCTAGTTTTCACGTCTCCTAATGAATTTTGGAGAGGGTGTGTGTCGTGTCCAATACGTCTTCCCTGATAGGACATGCTGCTGGTTTTGCCTTTTTTGTGCTAAATAGCTTGATACCCATGCATGTACCAAGGAGTTGACATATGAGATTGACTGAGTGAGCTTTCATATTCTTTACTTTTAATGTAATTGTCGCTACTTTCTGTTTGACATATATTAACGTTTACTTGTAAACAAAAAATTAATGTTACCGGTCGTGTACGAAGCACTTGTCACTACCACATTTTCTTGGAAAGGATATTTTAATCATTTGATAATTAATTAAATATTGTGCAAGTTAAATTTTATTTATTATATTATTTATTTATCATTAGCATGTTAGATTTATTTTTGGACTTGTGTTAGTGGACCTAACTAGTTTAGTTTAGACTCATGGACCAACATGTATTAATTGTTAGAATTCAGCCCAACTAGAAAGCCCATTGATTAGGAGGATGATTAAATTAATTAAACCATTAGACTATAAGCTTCTCTCCTTAATTAATTTTTCATGAGAGGCCCCAAGGGGTATTTTAGACTTTACATAGTAGCTTGAGGGAGGGGGCAAGTGAGGCCTATATAAAGGGGATGAAAACTTTCTCTCTTCATTTTCATTCCAAATCTAGATCTAGAAAAATTTTCTCAACCAAATCCCTACCAAATTTTCACCCAATTATTTCCTAAATCACCATTGGAGGCTATTAGAGCATGGATCTACAAGAAGGAAGCATAGATCTACAAGGAGGAAGCATGGATCTACAAAGAGGAGCAAGGATCTACAAGTTGAAGGCAAATTTTACCAATTTTGGAGGTTTCATTGGGAATCCATCTCCCAATAGGTACAATTCAGTTTTTTTCCTTAATTTATGTTCTAAATCTGAGAATTAACCATGAAAAATCAACCCATATGCATAGGCTACCCATAGGATTTGGTTTTGTGTTCATAGGAGGCCTATTGAGAAAGTTATAGTATTTTTTGTGTCAATTTTAGGAGAATTCTGAGATTGATATTTGTTATGTGTGTCAATTGGTCCTACAGATCAATTTGGCATATGCTTGTGTGTTTGGGGCTAGTGTCGTGTCCATAATTGGGTACGTGTAGGTCATATCCCATCAATTTGGTGATACGTGTTGATTTGGAGATTTTTCCTCCGACACGGAACTTTGTACATGTCATATTTTGACACGGACACTGTTGAAATTAGTTGATGATTTTATTGATTGTCTCATTGGCATTATATAGCCTTACAGTCATTAATACAATGATCTCAATCATTATGACAATAATCTCATAATGGAATATCCTGTGACATATTCTGGCATCCCAAATATGTTCTCAGGATATTCCCATGTGCTTATACTATACTTAAATATGACACCCAACATACCATATCAACACTCCCCCTCAAGATGGGTGAAAGATATTCACTAAGCCCATCTTATCACATCCTCTAATCATGCTCACTGAGGCAAGTCCCTTGGTTAGTCCATCTGCTACTTGATCCCTGGTTGGAACATGGTCAAGCTCTAGTAATCCACTATCCAACTTTTCTTTGATGAAGAATCTATCAATCTTGATGTGTTTGGTCCTGTCATGCTGTACTGGATTGTTGGCGATACTAATAGCTGACTGATTGTCACACCACAGCTTTATCTTGGCTCCTTGATCCAGCTTCAGCTCCACCAGCATATTCTTCAACCATAGCAGCTCTGCAACTCCCAAGGCCATAGCTCTGTACTCTGCTTCAGCTGTCGATCTGGCCACCACAGACTGCTTCTTACTCCTCCAGGAGACAAAGTTATCTCCTACAAATATGCAATATCCCGAGGTAGACCTCCTGTCATCAGCACAACTAGCCCAGTCAGAATCACAGTAGCCCTCGATGCTCACGTGATTGTTCTTCCTGAATATTAGTCCCTTCCCGGGAGCACCTTTCAAGTACCTCAGAATCTGGTACACTGCATCCATATGACCCTTCCGTGGGTCATGCATGTAGCGGCTCACCATACTTACTGCAAAGCAGATATCAGGACGTGTGTGGCTCAAATAGATCAACTTGCCAACCAGTCTCTGGTATCTGTCCCGATCAACTGGTTCTCCAGCCTCAGCATCAATCTTGAACCTCTGATATATTGGTGTCGCTGCAGGTTTGCACCCCAATATCCCAGTTTCTGTGAGAAGGTCCAGTGCATACTTCCTTTGAGAGAGAATAATTCCCTCTGCTTCTCGAGCAATCTTAATCCCAAGGAAGTACCGAAGAAGGCCGAGATCCTTCACCTCGAATTCCTTGCCAAGCTTTCCTTTGAGTTGGGCGATCTCCTGCTCATCATCTCCTGTGATAATCATATCGTCCACATACACCGCAAGCATGGTGATGTAGCCTCCAATTCGACGGAAGAACACAATATGATCAGCATTGATCTGCTGATATCCCATCCCTATCATCGCCCTTCTAAGTCTGTCAACCCACACTCGAGGAGACTGCTTCAGTCCATAGAGGGACTTCTTCAACCTGCAGACCTTGCCTACTGTCTGATTGGTGCCAAATCCTAGTGGTATCTCCATGTATACCTCCTCCACTAGATCTCCATGAAGAAACGTATTCTTTACATCCAGTTGGTGTAGCTTTCATCCACCATTCGCTGCCAGAGAAATCAGAGTCCTGACAGTGCTCATCTTTGCAACTGGTGCAAAGGTCTCGTCATAGTCGATATCGTTCGTCTGACTATATCCTTTGGCTACTAGTCGAGCTTTGTAGCGCTCAACTTTTCCATCTGGGTTCTGCTTCACGGTAAAGACCCACTTGCATCCAACTTCTCTCTTCCCCTCTGGCAGTCTCACAAGCTCCCAAGTGTGGTTCTTCTCCAGAGCTCCCAACTCCTCGTGCATTGTCGCTTTCTACTTTGGATCGTTCTTGGCAACCTGCCAATTGTTAGGTACAATAATACTATCCAAAGATGCTATAAATGCTCCATGAGAAGAAGGGATATGGTCATAAAAAACAAACTGAGCAATATCCCAACCATATCTATTTGGAGGATTTCCTGCATTGCTGCGAGTAGTCCTCCGTACAGATAGTGGTGTGGGAGAAGTAGAAGTAGGAGGAATGATATCTTGTGAAGGAGGGGGTATCACCTGAAGAGGGGTTGGTGTCGGTGCCTCAGGAGTTAGGACGAACGCAGGCAAGGGACTTGGCACTGGTACTGTCGGTACTGGTCCTGTAGTTTGCTTCTCTCTCATGCTGTAGGTAAGTAACTCTCCCTGAGCCGTAGGCCTAACACCTTCACCTTCTTGTCCCTTCTCCGTGCCTCCATGCCAAACTTCTAAATCGGTTACCACCAAGTTATCCATCTCCCCCTCTCGCCTAATACTGGCAGTATTAGGCGTGTTGTGTAAAGTTCCGTCCTGGTGGTAGTATGGCTCATGATCCCGAAAGTGGACATCCATACTGACAAACTTCTTCTTCTCTACTGGACTCCAGCACATATACCCCTTCTAGGTCGCCGAGTAGCCTACGAAGATGTATTTGACCGCTCTAGGGTCAAGTTTCCCAACTGATGGCCTGTTGTCCTTCACAAAACACACACACCCAAACACCTTCAGTGGGAGTATCCCACTATTATTGCCTTGCAATACCTCACATAGGAACTTCCATCCGAGGACCTTCGAGGGTATCATGTTGATGAGTTGAGCTGCTGTCAACACTGCATACCCCCACAGACTCTGTGGGACATTCATATCGATCATCATACTTCTTGCGACCTCCAGAAGGTTTCTGTTTTTTCTTTCTGCAACTCCATTTTGTGCTGGTGTGTATACACAGGTGGTCTGATGTTGTATTCCGTGTGCTGACAAGTATTCTGCAAGTGTCCTGTTGGTATACTCTGTTCCATTGTCAGGCCTCAGTACTTTCATAACTGTTTTGTACTGAGTCTGGACATGCTTATGGAAATCCCGAAAACAAGCAGGTACATCATTCTTATTTTTCATCAAATATAACCAGGTAACACGAGAGGCACACTCAATGAAAGAAACAAAGTACTTATAACCATTCATAGTGTTAGTAGCACATGGACCCCAGACATCAGAATATACTACCTCAAAAGCAAAAGTGCTCCTATGACCCATGCCAACATATGAGCTCCTAGTAAGTTTTCCTAACTCGCACGCATCACATACTAATTTTTCTTTATTTGTTTTTGCATAAATCTCTAGATACAACTTACTTAGAGTATCAAAGGAAAAATGTCCCATCCTCCGATGATGGAGTATCAAGGTATCCTCAGTCCTCTGCTACAGTCCTTCCATGCCAGCCTTCTCTGCCATAGATATCAATGCTGAGTCCAGTCCTTCTCGATCTAGGTACCACAATCCTTCATGCCAAGTGCCAGTCCCAAGTCTTCATCCTGTCCCTTTCTCCTGGAATGTCACCTTAGGAATATCAAAAGAAATAATACATTTAAGTTGGAGGATTATAGAACTAATGGACAAGAGACTGACTGAAAAGGATGGAGCATGTAAAATATTGGATAATCTACTGAACCTGTATAATTAACAGTACCCTTACCGACCACTGGCTGGAAAGTGCCACCAGTTGTATGAATGCTGTCTGCTGATGCTAGGTGAGTGTAGGAAGAAAACTCACTAGCATTCCCCGTCACATGCCGAGATGCTCCCGAGTCGATAATCCAGTCTGATGATTTAAGGGAAGAGATAGACGCAAGGGCAAGTGATTCGTCAGTACCTTCTGATGGATAGGCATACATGGCAGCGTTGCCCCTAACAAAGAATGAGGTGGATGCCTCCTCTGTTCTACTCCTCATGTCTCCCAGTGCCTGGTCCTCCACAGTAAAGGTGCCATCAGCTTCTCCGTTCCCTTCTGATATCAGGAGGTTCGCCCGATAACCTCCTCGTCCGCCTCGTCTCCCCCCTCGACCACGACCACGTCCTCCATTATATCCTTGTCCGCCGAACGGTCCTCGTCCACCACCTGAATCTCCCTCCCTAGGTGGTTTGGTATAAGCATACCGATGATGACCCATCTCCCCACAGTTGTAGCACTGCCGGTTATGCTGCCAGGGCTCTCCCTTAGATCCTGTGTTACCTTAGCTGGTGATCGCTAGTGCTGACTTTGCTTCGGGGGGACCACATGTCCCGGTTTGCAGCCTGATGCGTGTCTCCTTCTGGATCATGGTTGAGATAGCCTCCTCAAGGCTAGGGATCATTGGTTGGACTAGAAGTAGGACCGTCCTCTGTGCGAAAGCTGCACTCAGCCCTTTGAGGAACTTCATCGTCCTCTCCTGCAGACACACATGTCTCTCCTTACACTTAGGGTCCCCGCAGTTCGCCTGATCTGAGGAGTGATCATAATCCAACCACAGACGCTCATACTCCGTGGCATACTCCTGCACCGTCTTCTCTTCCTGTACGGTGTCATCAATCTTCCCCTTTATCTGGAAGACCCGTAAGTTGTTCCCCACACCATCATAGGTCCTTCTCAACTTCTCCCACATATCTTTCACCATCTCAATACCATCTACTATGGCGGCAATAGACTGGACTAAGGAGTTGAGAAGCCAGATGTAGATCACCATATGAGTGGACTTTTACTCATCGCGTCCTGTTGAGCCCTCGTTCGGCTCTGTCGTCTCGCCCGTTAGGAACCCCTCCATGTTTTTTCCTGCGAGGGTTCTTCTCACCCACCGTGACCAACTCAGATAGGTGGCTGGTCCATCTAATTTCAGATCGATGGAGGAAAGCTTCAACTTTGGTGATGTTCGTGTCGTGTTCTCACCAGCCGACATCGTCAACAACTTCATCAACGTCGCCACCTCTGCATAATCTAGCTTCTTGATGATCTCCTTCATCGATGCGTCGTCTATCCAATCACGTCACGTCCGCTCCACGACTCACGTTCGTCCTCGTCGTTCGCTCCTAGATCCGAACATGTCTTCCCTTTTTTTAGATCTAGGCATCCCTATTAGGCGCTATCTCGTGCTGGTACGGAGGAGGCGGCAGCACGCATGTCACAGCCGCCATCGCAGCAGTCGCAGCAGCAATAGTAGCCGCAGCAGTAGCGGAACGGGGCAGCAACAGCGAAGGGCGGCCTGGGAAGGGCGGAGAAGGGAAGAAGGGGGGCGTGGAAGAGTTCGGTGGAGGAGATCTAGGAAATCCTCCTGTGGGTTTGTGGAAGCTTGGTGACGGCTAGGGTTTGTGGAAACTTGGCTTTGATACCATGTTGAAATTAGTTGATAATTTTATTGATTGTCTCATTGGCATTATATAGCCTTACAGTCATTAATACAATGATCTCAATCATTATGACAATAATCTCATAATGGAATATCCTGTGACATATTCTGGCATCCCAAATATGTCCTCAGGATATTCCCATATGCTTATACTATACTTAAATATGACACCCAACATACCATATCAACAGACACGTAGATCTATATTTGACTCTTCGTATTATTCATAAATAATATATATGACTTGTTCGTGTCCTTCGGGGTACGTTTGGATGTGTGGTGGACTCGTGTCGCATGCGTATCCTAGATCTAGTGGGATACGGTGTGATACTCTCCATATGTTTGTGCAAATTATATGTAGATATATTTATTGTGTTCTTAATTCATGGAGGATGTAATTGTATATATATATATATATATATATATATATATATATATATATTATGGTATATATAATTATGCTTCTTGTGTCTTAGATCTATGTATTTATTATGTATGTTGTAAGTAGCTATTCTTATATATGTATGTATAATTATATATGTTAGCATGTAAATAGATATTATGAGTTGTTATAATTATAATTATATAATGTATATGGTAATTAATATATACGTATATATGTTCCTAATTTTCTAATTGTGTTTTAGTATACTATATGTATAATATATTTAGTTGTAGCATATAATATTATTGGAATAGTTAGTATATTTTAGTTATCTATTGTTATGAGTATCTTAGTTATATATATTATATATTTGTAGGTATGCATGTATTTATGTATATATGTATTAGTATTTAGTGTATAGTTGGTAGTTAGTATTTATTCTAGTTAGTACATACTAGAAGTTATATTGGATTGATATATATATATACATATAGTTATTGATGAATAGTTAGTATATATATGAAGATTTTGGCAATTACCTTGAGATACCAAGGTAAGTATCAAGATATACCAAGGTATGAGTAGTAGGTATTGGCATAGTAATAGGATAGTTGTAAACTAATTATGAGTGGGTATTAGGTGACTAAAATAAGGTATATAGTATTGTATAAATACTAAATATATGGTAGTTTATAGTTATAGTTGGATAGTTAATATATATATATATACTAGAGTGACATTACCTTGAGATACCAAGGTAAATGCCAAGGTATTAAGGATACCCAAGGTATTGGGTTTGGGTATAAAGATAGAGGTTAGTATTGCGATACCAAGTTGGTTCGAAACCAAGGTATCCATTTAGCATTTAGAATTAGAATTTTATATATATAATATTGTTTGATATGTTCATATGTGTTATATTTATCCCTTGTTTGCGTATCCTGAGATACGGTATCTTAGTATCCTAAGATGTAGCTTGTATGGCCTAGATTCATAGGGTGTGAGCCTAATATCTTTGAGTTAGACTCATGCAACCTAGAAATAGCTAGTTTGACTAAGTTTGACTAGTTTGGCATAGAGTTGACCTAGTTTGACTATTTTGACTTAGAAATGGCTTGTTGACCTAGATGTTGACTAGTTTATCTTAATTTTTTTCCAGAATCTTGTATTAATGCAATATTCCATATATATAGGTCTATGTGACACCAGTTCGGACAGTTTGACATACATTGCTCTGGACCACAGGTGAGTATATTTCTCTGATTGTTTTTAATTCATAATATTGTATATATGCATGTTCTAGAATTGTATACATTGATTTCCGACACAGTGATTTTACGGACTGGTGCTATATGGATTCTGTCAGGAGGTGTTATCCCCTACCATGTGCAACGGGTACCCAGTCACATGTATTTTATCGTGTGCATCGGGTATTGACTTTCATGTGTTTCTTGTGCATTCACTATTTCGTGTGCTAGTATGACTATATCGTGATCATATACGTAACGTGTTGTGATTGGATCCATGAGTATTGGTTGGGGAGGGGGAGTAGGAGTTGGGTATGTGATTAAAGCCCTCTTGATCTCATGTGCATGTCGATTTTATACCTCACGTATAATGGAGTTACCTTTATACCTCATGTGCAACCTAAGCCGATCACATAACGAACTTGTACTCTAAATCACATAGCTAGTATTCTTTTTTTTTTACTTGCAGTTTATTTCCCGTATTTACTTTTTAGTTCTTATTGTTCTTATTGTGCTTATTGCATGTTCTTCCTGTACTGTATATTCTGTATATTCTTATTACTTGTGCATCTTGTATCCTTTTTCTATTGCTTGTTATATATGCTCGATTATGTTATTGGAACTGCTTTCAGAGGTATGTACTTCGTTCCATTCCTGACTGGAAAATATTTTTCAGAGGATCTGAGAGATTGGTGTCCGATATACCATGGACTTCGACTTATAGATGGTGCAGACTTGGACCCACTAGTTCTGGAGTGATTATCGGGAGGTTTATCCGGATCACTAGTTTTCATAGATAGTTTCTTTAATATTTTGGTACCGAATTTGTTTCCGGCATATAGTATGAGATTGGATATTGTTTCTATTATTGTTTATATATATTGAATGGATAGTTATATTAGACTTCCTTGATATCTTCTCGTGCTTTAGAATGTGATTGAGTTTGTGTTGAGATATTGTTGGCAGATTTTATATTATTGTGAGATATTTAGATAGTATAGTTAACCAAGACAGCGTTCTACCGTCGATGCTGCGACGTAGGCTGGGCGTTGTTCCCGACTTACATTCCTACACCGGGTGCGGGTCGTGACAGCACTGTCCTAAGAGAAATATTCAAGGTCTATGTGCAGACTTCTCTAGAATTCCTCCACGAGTTAAAATCTCGTTGCTACCGACTTCCCGTCAGTGCACATAACTCCAAAAAAATGATCCAAGCTTAGCTTTAATCCAAAAAAAATTAAAGAAATTTGAATGAAGTAAGAGGACAAAATATTAATTTTTTTAAGGGAAGGACAAAATTTGGTTGTCTTTTTTTTATCTTTCGGTACCCAAACACATAGAATCAAAGATAATATATAGACATCCTAGATCCAACAGGTTTAATAGAATTTAGTGGTTAATTAATTAGCAGTTTGGTCATTAATCCATTAGCCAATCAAATTTCAACGGATAGAAGATTAAATATTGAAACGGTCAAAAAAATAAAAAATATTTTTGGGTCTGAGCTTGAACCCGATAGAGGATTTTGGATCGATATTCGGCACCCACAGATGTAAGCACGCACCCGAATACGTTACGCGCTGACCTGAATCAGATCGGGCAGCGGCATGCACGTGTGACCCATAGGCCTAGCCCACAACAACACATAAGTGAAAAAGATAGAGGAACTAATATAAAGACTACTAGGCAGATGAGCCCAGCCAATGTGGGACTAAAGTTGCTTTTTTCAACTGAATACAACACTTTCATGTACAAAAAAAAAAAAAACCATTTTTCTTCCATAAGGTGAGTACGAATTGGCATCAATCTTGAAGATAACAATGCTCTCACTACATTTACACTTTAGCTTGAAAAATATAGTAAGACTTGACACCATTAGAGATCTTTGTAGTTAATATATAACAACAACAAAGCCTTTATCCTAAAATTTGGGAGTCAGTTGTTTGAATCCTTTTTTCTTCGACTCAGCTCTGTTAAGGATCATCTCCTCTATAACACTAATAAAACCCACATCCTTTTCTAAAATTTTAATCCATGTTTTTTTGGGCCTACCTCTAATACTAGCGGCTTCTTTAACTACTACTAATAACGTGCTCGTGCATTGCACGTGCGTAAAAAAATTGTTAAATTTTTAATATAAAATTATTATGGATACTATCGTTCCTAGGAATCGAACTCAAGCAAGCAAGAAAAATATCTCTCATCTTAACCACTTGAATTAAAATTGTTTAGTTGCAAATAAATAATATTAGGTATTTAAATATTTAGTTACTTGTTAAGAAAAAGTTATTGGAGTATTTATATACGACTTAGATAGATCAATTTTGAGCCGTTTTTAAGTCTCATTGTAAGAGTAGAGATATATATTACCGCTCCTCCTTAAAGAAACATTTATTGGTTTGTGTTGCAGATGTCGAAACCACATAGTAAGACGATTTTATTCTATTTTGTCATTAATTTGCACTACATGTAACTGCTAGAAAGTATGAAAATTTTCCTTCTTATTCAAATTCTTCTTTACAAGAATCAATAGGTATATATAGGAAGAATACATGTAGGCATAGCTAGAACTCCTGAAGGGGTAAACTTGATATGATTATCATTCTCGTTCAGAGGTAAACTTGATATGATTGTCATTCCGATGCATACTTGACATAATCCTTAATAAGTGATCCACTTGCCTTGATGCATTCTCCTGGTTCGGGGACTACCTTGGTGTCCTAACGGTCCCAAATACTTTCAGGTTCATACTTGCACGGAACGACTATTAGATAGTCTTTCGAGGAGAACTAGATGAATGCATAACATGCACAATGTTACATAATTGAGGCATAGTTTATGCGACAAGCATTGAAACAAGGCAACAATATAAGTTAACATGTAAGCAAGCAAATATTGCATTCAGAAGAAAACTTAAGCATTCACGTCGGCTCGGGCCGGAAGGTAAGCCGAGGAGTTAAACCATAAAGGGACTTTCCGAGCGACATGATCTAGGATCGTGCAGTGTAGCAAGTAAAGCAGTGCACTACGAAGAGCACATGTATATCGTTTACTCGAGGCATAGCGGGGTCTCGTTGCACAAGGCAAAGGTAGCATACGAGGGTCTGTATATAAGCAATATTTTATTTCTATGTTCTAGCACAAGCAATACAAGCTGGAAATATTCCCTTAGCTAGGTGCATTGTATTATTATTAGCATACAGGGGGTGATTCACCTAGCGACTAGCATGAAATATCCATATTTAAAGTGTACTGGCTAAGCAAAGAAAAGTTTATCGTAGCCACCCACCTTAGTAATGATTTGCCTCGGTCGAGCGATACTCAGAGCGAGCCTCTGAAAGCCTAAGCTGGAACTCCTGAAGGGACAAGTATGGAAATTATCTTGCCTCGAACGAGTATTCTAGCTGAAGCAAAGCGGGTCAGGACGTTGCACTTTTGCCGTTTGAATCGACAGTCCGCTTGAGCGGAACAGGTCGTTACAGATATGCCCTCCTAAATTCTCAGAAACAGGCTCCTCAGTCGCGACCTTGGGATCATAAGACATAGACTCTTCACCTCGCTCTGCGTAAGAGACTCTAGCAGATGCAGACCGTCGAGGGTGGCCCTTTCTTCCCTGTGGCTGTAAAGTTTCAAACAGACCAGAAGAAAGATGTTCATATAGAGGAGTCATAAGAATCAAATTAAGAGGTCTTACGGGCACCGCTATCGTATCTAAGATGGGGTCCAGTCTAAAAACTACCAGCTGTCACTACCCGCACCCGGTATAGGGATACGAGTGCATGGGTACGTCCAGCCTACGCCGCAACATCGGCGGTAGAACGCTGTCTAGGTCACAATACTAGCTAATCACTCTCACATGAATATCCAACTCCATAAGGAGACACAGATATCACAATATAATACGGAATACTCAATCACATAAACTTGAGCACGATGAGATATCGAAGAAACAAATAAAATATAAGACAAGTCTAAACAACAATAAATAGTCTAACCTGCAATCAATAACATCTAATCTCCAAGTATGCTGGAAACAAGTCATCTAAGTTATAGTCTGAAAAAATATTTTCATTCAGGATGGAACGAAGTACACCTCTAATAACAGTTCCAGTTAATTGATAAGGACTATAAAACAATAAATAGATGATGCTATATACTGAGAGAAGACAATGAATAAATGCAATAGCAAAATAAAGAGACAGGCAATATAGGCAATATGGTACAGTCAGTGCATATATGAAATGAAGAGAACGAGGTACAATATCATATACGGGTGATGTAGTATATGAACTAAAAATAGAGAACTGTAACTATTCTAAGTGTTTGAAATCGTAGTTTCAAAATGTGATCGGCTTGGGAACTTGTTCGATGGCTACATGGTCTGACTAATCATACGTGAGGTGTATGATTAACACCGTACAATGTCTACACTTGTACGATAGGTATTTTGATCACATCTCTCACTAGCAATTTCCCCGCCCCCAACTAGTATTGTGGATCCAATCATGACACATCACGATACACGATCAATGTCCAATATATCATGTACAATGTCTAATATCAATATCTAATGTCAATGTCGTGTACAATGTCAATACGATAACCAATGTAACATCTCATGACTAAAGATCCAATCTATATACTAGTCCGTGTAGCACAGTGTCAAGAGTCAGATGTAACATTTCTAGATACTGGAATTATAGAAATTATCAAATAATAGAAATTATCAGAGAATGTACTCGCCTGTGGTCCTTAGCTGGTATGAATCAGAGTCCAAGTCACAGTCCAAATACCTATGTATTACAAATTTACCATGTCAAAAGATAATTTATTTTAATTTATTTAATTATGGAATAATAACTCTAAAATCCTATTTTAATCTTATTATTCTGATTTTTAGGTTAATTCCTAAAAAATTTCCAAAGGAACTAAATTTTATCAACTCAAGACTCATGGCACGCAAATCGAGGCGATCTGTTGACCAAAAAGTCAACCGACACAAACTCGACTTTCATGCATGATTTCCTGTAGATTTCAGCATAGAAAATATGCTGAATTTATGGCTCGTCCGAATTCCAATTCGTTTGGGAATTATGGCACATACAAATTTTGTATTGTGCACCGATGGTTAAATTCTAACCTAGAAGTTCTACAGAATTAACAGTATATAAATATTTATAATTAAATTCTGGGAAAAACATATGTCAATGATCTCGACATTAGGTTTCTGAAACTTCAAACGGTTCATGATTCTGATTCCTAGTTCTCCCAGAGTCGCGAAAACATCAAGATGCGTCTATTTTCGGACATGCTGTGTTCTACGAATTTTCTAGAATTTAATACCCATAATTTCATAAAACAATTTATATAATCAGAAATCTAACCTCAATATCGTTCTAACTCAAGAAATTGGGCCTCGTTTGGAGTCCAGAGCTATGCACAATGGCTTCTGGAAGATGAAGGAACCCTAGATGGCAATTCTCCAAAATTCGGCTCAAGGAAAATCCTAGAAATTAATAACTTAAACTATTATATATAGAGAGGAGAGAGAGAGCAGCCGCGGCTCGGGGAGCACCACATGGCAGCCATCCGCGGCTTCCCGCTCAGATCGAACGGTCAGATACTGACGCGGCTCGGCTCAGCTAAGTCCGAGTCGAACTCTGACTCGGCTCGGCTCGAGGTCGGCTCGACTTCACCCACACCCACACCGCGGTCACTGACAGGCGGGCCCCGCCCACTTCGCTGCGGGAGGCTGACAGGTGGGCCTCCGTTGGCTGACTGGGCAGAAATAATTACTTTTTTGGGTTTTTATTTTCAGAAAATAGTTTTTAATTCAGTTTTTCATAATTAACTCAAAATAAATGCTAAAAATAATCAGAAAATTCCCAAAAATTTCTAGAAAATATATTTGACTATTTAGAACCTAAAATAAAATTTTAGGATATTTTTAATTAAGTTTGGACCTAAAATAAATTCTTGAAAGTCCTAGGAAATTAGGGTTACTAGTTTTTAATTAACTAAAAATTATGAAAAAATCTCAATAGTCCCAAATTAATCTAATAACAACATTTAAGCACAAATTTTTAGGATACGGAGGTTACACCAGCGCACTGGGTCCTACCTCATCATTTATATCCTCCGTAGGAGGACCGGATTCTTCTATAAGCCCTGCCTCTGGAACCTCCTCAACTCGCGCTCGCTTGGAATGACTCGGGTGGCGAGCCACAGTCGTCTTGTGCTTAGGGGTAGGAGGACCATCAGAAGGAGTCTCCTCGTCAGTCGGTGGGTCTGAGTCAACAAGCAAAGGTCAGGCCACGCCCTTGTCCTTCTTGGGCGTTCATCGAACTTTCAAAGATGAAGGCACAAAAATAGTGCCCACCAGGTAGTTCATCCCGGGATTATAGTCAGACGGTGGAGCATTAACTGTGCAGTAGAAACTCCCCGCAGCAAACAACATGTTCAACACGATGCCAGCCACTGGTAACCCAAACTCAGCTTGTGTTCCGACGGCGGCGTAGTTGCTCCATGCGTTAGCACCATTGAGAAGATTGTCGCAATACCCAAGAAAAGCACTAGGAGTACCCAACAAAAGTTGGCAGTACCCGAATTAACGAGCAAACCGACTGGGGAGATAGGGCTCCAGATAGACGTCGGCTCGATTTTGATACACCAAATAGGAAGGACGGATAGCAAGGAGCCAACGATAAAGTTTTACCGACAACAGGTGACCAGCAGCCCCACTATCTTGATAAATAGCACTCCTTTCTCCCTCAGTAAATTCAGGGATAGTGCTAAAGAATGTCCAACCGTTCAGATAAGTAAGCTCCTTCCTACAAGAGGGCACATCTTCACACTTTCACTTCATCCCCCAATAGTGGCGGATAACATCATCCCCCTCCAACATTTTCTCCTGGGTACCGGGGCCATTAAAGACCGATGGTGCAGTAAAAGCCAACCCATCAAGTAGTGATAGGGTAACTCCACCATATTGAACTCTCTAACCCCTTTGTGGTACTTTACCTTAGAGGAAAAATGGGCCGTGGTGGATGCAGCAGACCATCGCAGGTAGTAACGCAAGAGGGTGGCCAAAAGCCAGTCGCACAACCGGGAGAATAAGCTTACGACTGATTCTCTCAATCGAGCCTGAACCACCCGCGAACACGCAGCTGCGTATCCAGATCATCAAGTATCCCACTAGCAGCGCCTTCTCAGACAGCTCGTAGGTGTCCATGAAGAAGTAACTCAACTTCTTGCTCTCGACAGACGGGTCACGAGCGACAAACGCTTCTCGATATTGCTGGATCAAAGCCACGATAGCCAATTGGGATTGCAGCCCACAGACATAAACTTCGTCTGACTCGGGCTCCTCCAGTAAAAGATAGTGCATCCAGACAACAATATGAGGGATGTCCCCATCGGACGGCTTCTCTTTATACATTCGTTGGGAGATACTATGATGGCATATTAGCTCCGCGTATACTGCCACAAGCTTCAGATCCTCCTTTTTGAGGTCCTCCAGTTTTCCATACTCGGGGCATATTCTTCGTAAAGTACTTCGTCCCAGGGAAGCTTCGACACCGAATGCAACTCATGTAAAGCAACCCACATTCCACCACCGGGCGTGAAGAAAGTCCCTGTATGGCAGTTGTACATATCCATCAAAGCGATAAAGAGGCAACGATTTATCTCCATGCCATAACAGGTGCCCCTCACAGCATGACAGAGATTGGCATCATGTAGTTCCCGCTCATAGCGCTTCAGCACCCATCGGGGCAGCCGACACCACGAGGGACTGTAATAGGCCCAGCCAAGAGTCCTTAATTGACCAGAAGGATAACTCCCTTTCTTGGCCACTTGGTGGAGGAACGTGTCCGCTGTATAAGCGTCAAGGTTTTGCCCCAAGTAGCTCCTGACAACCCCCGATGCCAACCCGAGAGAAGAGTATGAAGGCGACTCCTTATGATAAGATAAAGTCCCCTTGCCCAGATTTGGTCCATGCCGGATGTTACCAATAAGGCCCCCCCATGGCTCAGGCACCAAGTTCCAGCCCATCGCCCTCCGGCTCATTACTATGTAGAAGTCCGATAGAGGCATATAACGCTCGAAAGAGGGCAGCGACATCTTTTGTCACGTCCCAATTTCGTAGAATCACTTGAGGCGTCCCCCGAATCGTGACCGCCGTGCGGGCCTGGAGTTGCGCCCGCACAAGGCTTTAATGATTTGCATAACAAGCACATATTCAGAGTACGCAGATAAATTGAAACACAGATTTGAAACATAGAAAAGTTCTCTTTATTGATAATGAACATCTATTACAAACTCTTGAACGAGTTAGCTAATATGCCGAACGGCTTACAAAAGAGATGACTCAAAATGAGATAGCAGTCCTGTACATTACATCCCTTTATAAACTCAAACGATAAAGACCTCCAGGCTGGAGGATAGCTTTGCCACGGAGCTGCATTTGTGTATGAAGAGTTGCAGCTTCTGGCTTCAAAAGGCTTCGAGGCGCGGTGAAGATGCGCCTACAGCTTGGACTGGATCGGGTAGACGACTTCGGCTCCTCGCTCGGTTCGCCTTGGTGCGGAGAACCTGTTTCAACGAGGGTCAGCATATCGAAATATGCTGGTGAAGGCGAGCTAGCCTGACTATACCAATCAACACATTGTTTAATGAAGCATGCATATTTTTGTGGGTTACTATCTTGCCTTAGTTCATTTATAAGTAAGCAGCATATAGAAATTTACTGAAATGAACGTGCCACCGTTCGGTAGATTTTACCTGACCGTCTGAATTACCTGCACAATACTTACCATGCCTTCCCTGAAACGAAGACACAAGTTAGTATGCAACAGGTTTAAATATACATAGGATCACTGGCTTGATGCCACGAAGGGACGGGTTATAGTCTCAAGACACAAATGATATACACCGCAGGTGGCGAGCCTCGCTGCATAACACTTTGCCCCATAACATACGACTATACATACGTTCCGTCCGGATCGGATCGGTCCCGGCGCCCCGGTGACCGTCCGCGGAACTCATAACATACCTTGTGCACAAGTCGTCCGTGATCGAGAATACTCATAGAATTTGTTCCATAGCATACAGTTTTGCATAGTCATCCTGACAGTTTATTTCATAACAAGCATATATTTCCATACTTAGCACGATTCATAGAACAGTTATAGACGAACTAGCATACAGGATGATAACCGTTCATAAGTTTGTTGACAAGCATAATAACCAAGTTATTCTCTTTTATCTTGGTTTCTTTTATTATTACTTGGTATCGTTTGATCGGGGCAAAGGAGTGAAGCTTGGAAGCAGTGCTAGCTAATCGGGTTGGTAGCCACTCACTTAGATTTTTGGAAAGAAAAAGGAAAGAGGCGCTTCACGACTCCGCTCGCAAGCCACCTACTGCTCGTTCACCTGCACACGAACAGCTCGATTAATACTTCTTCCTCTCTTTCCAATCTCGAAATAGAAGTGCAAGTCAATGAACGAAAATAATGAAAACCATCGAAACCGTTCAAGGAAAACAAGCAAATCCCAAAACCAACTCAAAGCACGAAAGCAACAAGCGACATCGAAAACTGAGGCAATAAAAGAATGCAGCGGAGAGGTCCCTCCTGACTCTGCCGCTAAGCCGATCCTTGGGGCGCAGTCCACTGAATATGGGAATCGATTCCGAAGAAACAAATCCATAACGAGGACGAGTTCTTAATTCAATCTATCCCGATCGAACGATACCGTCTTGTGTTTCTTAGCCGCGCTCTCCGCACCGGGATAACGGGGTGCTACATCCTACCCAACTAATTGGAAGTTTTGTCCCAAAACTTAGGAATAGAACCAACCGTTAGGGATTATCGGTTTGAGGCAGGAGCTTAGAGGGGAGTGGACAATCCCGAGCTACGTGGCCAGGCCTGCCACAGTTGAAGCATAGACCTTTTCTGCTGTAACATCTCTCCGTAGAGTGTCCTTGCCTTTTACAGAAATCACAGAATGGTCTCGGATTTCCTTTGTGGGGACCGCCATGGTTAGGGCGCTTTGCAGCGGTGTTTCCTCTATCGTTGCCTTGGCGTTTGTGATTGTAGGTATGCACAGCGCCGGTGGAAACATGAGGATACTGTGGCTCGAGCGATAGGGCGTGATTCATGACTTCACGCATTGTTCCGTACTGATTATTGGCCACGTGCGAATGGATGGCAGGGCGTAATCCACCTTCAAACCTTCTGGCTCGACTCGCTGTATCAGGTAAATAGGCCCTAGCGAATTTGGAGAGTCGGTTAAATTCAGCGGAGTATTGCTTGACTGTCATACTGCCCTGCGTAGTTGCACGAAATCGTTTTCCATCTTACGTTGCACTGGAGGGGGTATAAACTCCTCTTCAAATGCGGCACGAAAGGTCGTCCACGAGATCGCCTCCTCTCCGTGATCAAATTGGAGAGATCGTTGATGCACGTCCCACCAATCGTGTGCGTTGAGGCGGAGTTGTAGTTGGGCGCAGGCGACGCGCTTATCTTCGGGGACCTCTAGCAGAGCGAAGTGATCTTCAAGCTCGGCTAGCCAATCTAGAGCTACCACTGCGTCCTCAGTCCCGTCGAATGGAGTGTTGCAGACTTTCTTGAAATGGCCCAAGTTGAAGGCAGTCACGTCCCTCGGCCTTGGGATTTGAGGCATCTCCACTTCAAGCACGGGCTGTTCTACCGGAGTCGTTGCTGTTGCGACGGAATGGTTGGCAGCCAAAGTCTGAACAATTTGTTGCAGGGCATCTACCTGCTTCTGTTGGACTGAGAATCGGGTCTCTAAATTACTCTCGAGCTTGGCTTGGCGGGCATCGTCTCGTTGTCGTTGCGATTCTAACATTTGCATTACCCGCTCAAGCGGGTCGACTTGAGACATGCCTCGTTGGCTCCGAGAGCTTTCCGAAGTATCCGAACTGCTTTCTTGTGTTTCGTTCGGTGGTCGCGCTGCAGATTGCGCTGGTACCATTCCTTCAAAAGAAGGTAAATTACATTAGAATCATAATGTATTATGGACTTATTGCATGAACGTATCTCATTTTGGCCTAGCGAGTTCAAGAGTTCGCACAGGAATTTTGATCGTTAAAGGAACTTTTCCAGCACGAAGTCTAAGGAACTTTGAATCTGTGCTCTGATACCACTATGTCACGTCCCAATTCCGTAGAATCACTTGAGGCGTCCCCCGAATCGTGACCGTCGTGCGGGCCTGGAGTTGCGCCCGCACAAGGCTTTAATGATTTGCATAACAAGCACATATTCAGAGTACGCAGATAAATTGAAACACAGATTTGAAACATAGAAAAGTTCTCTTTATTGATAATGAACATCTATTACAAACTCTTGAACGAGTTAGCTAATATGTCGAACGGCTTACAAAAGAGATAACTCAAAATAAGATAGCAGTCCTGTACATTACATCCCTTTATAAACTCAAACGATAAAGACCTCCAGGCTGGAGGATAGCTTTGCCACGGAGCTGCATTTGTGTATGAAGAGTTGCAGCTTCTGGCTTCAAAAGGCTTCGAGGCGCGGTGAAGATGCACCTACAGCTTGGACTGGATCGGGTAGACGACTTCGGCTCCTCGTTCGGTTCGCCTTGGTGCGAAGAACCTGTTTCAACGAGGGTCAGCATATCGAAACATGCTGGTGAAGGCGAGCTAGCCTGACTATACCAATCAACACATTGTTTAGTGAAGCATGCATATTTTTGTGGGTTACTATCTTGCCTTAGTTCATTTACAAGTAAGCAGCATATAGAAATTTACTGAAATGAACGTGCCACCGTTCGGTGGATTTTACCTGACCGTCTGAATTACTTGCACAATACTTACCATGCCTTCCCTGAAACGAAGACACAAGTTAGTATGCAACAGGTTTAAATATACATAGGATCACTGGCTTGATGCCACGAAGGGACGGGTTATAGTCTCAAGACACAAATGATATACACCGCAGGTGGCGAGCCCCGCTGCATAACACTTTGCCCCATAACATACGACTATACATACGTTCTGTCCGGATCGGATCGGTCCCGGCGCCCCGGTGACCGTCCGCGGAACTCATAACATACCTTATGCACAAGTCGTCCGTGATCGAGAATACTCATAGAATTTGTTCCATAGCATACAGTTTTGCATAGTCATCCTGACAGTTTATTTCATAACAAGCATATATTTCCATACTTAGCACGATTCATAGAACAGTTATAGACGAACTAGCATACAGGATGATAACCGTTCATAAGTTTGTTGACAAGCATAATAACCAAGTTATTCTCTTTTATCTTGGTTTCTTTTATTATTACTTGGTATCGTTTGATCGGGGCAAAGGAGTGAAGCTTGGAAGCAGTGCTAGCTAATCGGGTTGGTAGCCACTCACTTAGATTTTTGGAAAGAAAAAGGAAAGAGGCGCTTCACGACTCCGCTCGCAAGCCACCTACTGCTCGTTCACCTGCACACGAACAGCTCGATTAATACTTCTTCCTCTCTTTCCAATCTCGGAATAGAAGTGCAAGTCAATGAACGAAAATAATGAAAACCATCAAAACCGTTCAAGGAAAACAAGCAAATCCCAAAACCAACTCAAAGCACGAAAGCAACAAGCGACATCGAAAACCGAGGCAATAAAAGAATGCAGCGGAGAGGTCCCTCCTGACTCTGCCGCTAAGCCGATCCTTGGGGCGCAGTCCACTGAATATGGGAATCGATTCCGAAGAAACAAATCCATAACGAGGACGAGTTCTTAATTCAATCTATCCCGATCGAACGATACCGTCTTGTGTTTCTTAGCCGCGCTCTCCGCACCGGGAGAACGGGGTGCTACATCCTACCCAACTAATTGGAAGTTTTGTCCCAAAACTTAGGAATAGAACCAACCGTTAGGGATTATCGGTTTGAGGCAGGAGCTTAGAGGGGAGTGGACAATCCCGAGCTACGTGGCCAGGCCCACCACAGTTGAAGCATAGACCTTTTCTGCTGTAACATCTCTCCGTAGAGTGTCCTTGCCTTTTACAGAAATCACAGAATGGTCTCGGGTTTCCTTTGTGGGGACCACCATGGTTAGGGCACTTTGCAGCGGTGCTTCCTCTATCGTTGCCTTGGCGTTTGTGATTGTAGGTATGCACAGCGCCGGTGGAAACATGAGGATACTGTGGCTCGAGCGATAGGGCATGATTCATGACTTCACGCATTGTTCCGTACTGATTATTGGCCACGTGCGAATGGATGGCAGGGCATAATCCACCTTCAAACCTTCTGGCTCGACTCGCTGTATCAGGTAAATAGGCCCTAGCGAATTTGGAGAGTCGGTTAAATTCAGCGGAGTATTGCTTGACTGTCATACTGCCCTGCCGTAGTTGCACGAAATCGTTTTCCATCTTACGTTGCACTGGAGGGGGTATAAACTCCTCTTCAAATGCGGCACGAAAGGTCGTCCACGAGATCGCCTCCTCTCCGTGATCAAATTGGAGAGATCGTTGATGCACGTCCCACCAATCGTGTGCGTTGAGGCGGAGTTGTAGTTGGGCGCAGGCGACGCGCTTATCTTCGGGGACCTCTAGCAGAGCGAAGTGATCTTCAAGCTCGGCTAGCCAATCTAGAGCTACCACTGCGTCCTCAGTCCCGTCGAATGGAGTGTTGCAGACTTTCTTGAAATGGCCCAAGTTGAAGGCAGTCACGTCCCTCGGCCTTGGGATTTGAGGCGTCTCCACTTCAAGCACGGGCTGTTATACCGGAGTCGTTGCTGTTGCGACGGAATGGTTGGCAGCCAAAGTCTGAACAATTTGTTGTAGGGCATCTACCTGCTTCTGTTGGACTGAGAATCGGGTCTCTAAATTACTCTCGAGCTTGGCTTGGCGGGCATCGTCTCGTTGTCGTTGCGATTCTAACATTTGCATTACCCGCTCAAGCGGGTCGACTTGAGACATGCCTCGTTGGCTCCGAGAGCTTTCCGAAGTATCCGAACTGCTTTCTTGTGTTTCGTTCGGTGGTCGCGCTGCAGATTGCGCTGGTACCATTCCTTCAAAAGAAGGTAAATTACATTAGAATCATAATGTATTATGGACTTATTGCATGAACGTATCTCATTTTGGCCTAGCGAGTTCAAGAGTTCGCACAGGAATTTTGATCGTTAAAGGAACTTTTCCAGCACGAAGTCTAAGGAACTTTGAATCTGTGCTCTGATACCACTATGTCACGTCCCAATTCCGTAGAATCACTTGAGGCGTCCCCCGAATCGTGACCGTCGTGCGGGCCTGGAGTTGCGCCCGCACAAGGCTTTAATGATTTGCATAACAAGCACATATTCAGAGTACGCAGATAAATTAAAACACAGATTTGAAACATAGAAAAGTTCTCTTTATTGATAATGAACATCTATTATAAACTCTTGAACGAGTTAGCTAATATGCCGAACGGCTTACAAAAGAGATGACTCAAAATGAGATAGCAGTCCTGTACATTACATCCCTTTATAAACTCAAACGATAAAGACCTCCAGGCTGGAGGATAGCTTTGCCATGGAGCTGCATTTGTGTATGAAGAGTTGCAGCTTCTGGCTTCAAAAGGCTTCGAGGCGCGGTGAAGATGCGCCTACAGCTTGGACTGGATCGGGTAGACGACTTCGGCTCCTCGTTCAGTTCGTCTTGGTGCGGAGAACCTGTTTCAACGAGGGTCAGCATATCGAAACATGCTGGTGAAGGCGAGCTAGCCTGACTATACCAATCAACACATTGTTTAGTGAAGCATGCATATTTTTGTGGGTTACTATCTTGCCTTAGTTCATTTACAAGTAAGCAGCATATAGAAATTTACTGAAATGAACGTGCCACCGTTCGGTGGATTTTACCTGACCGTCTGAATTACCTGCACAATACTTACCATGCCTTCCCTGAAACGAAGACACAAGTTAGTATGCAACAGGTTTAAATATACATAGGATCACTGGCTTGATGCCACGAAGGGACGGGTTATAGTCTCAAGACACAAATGATATACACCGCAGGTGGCGAGCCCCGCTGCATAACACTTTGCCCCATAACATACGACTATACATACGTTCCGTCCGGATCGGATCGGTCCCGGCGCCCCGGTGACCGTCCGCGGAACTCATAACATACCTTGTGCACAAGTCGTCCGTGATCGAGAATACTCATAGAATTTGTTCCATAGCATACAGTTTTGCATAGTCATCCTGACAGTTTATTTCATAACAAGCATATATTTCCATACTTAGCACGATTCATAGAACAGTTATAGACGAACTAGCATACAGGATGATAACCGTTCATAAGTTTGTTGACAAGCATAATAACCAAGTTATTCTCTTTTATCTTGGTTTCTTTTATTATTACTTGGTATCGTTTGATCGGGGCAAAGGAGTGAAGCTTGGAAGCAGTGCTAGCTAATCGGGTTGGTAGCCACTCACTTAGATTTTTGGAAAGAAAAAGGAAAGAGGCGCTTCACGACTCCGCTCGCAAGCCACCTACTGCTCGTTCACCTGCACACGAACAGCTCGATTAATACTTCTTCCTCTCTTTCCAATCTCGAAATAGAAGTGCAAGTCAATGAACAAAAACAATGAAAACCATCGAAACCGTTCAAGGAAAACAAGCAAATCCTAAAACCAACTCAAAGCACGAAAGCAACAAGCGACATCGAAAACCGAGGCAATAAAAGAATACAGCGGAGAGGTCCCTCCTGACTCTGCCGCTAAGCCGATCCTTGGGGCGCAGTCCACTGAATATGGGAATCGATTCCGAAGAAACAAATCCATAACAAGGACGAGTTCTTAATTCAATCTATCCCGATCGAACGATACCGTCTTGTGTTTCTTAGCCGCGCTCTCCGTACCGGGAGAACGGGGTGCTACATCCTACCCAACTAATTGGAAGTTTTGTCCCGAAACTTAGGAATAGAACCAACCGTTAGGGATTATCGGTTTGAGGCAGGAGCTTAGAGGGGAGTGGACAATCCCGAGCTACGTGGCCAGGCCCGCCACAGTTGAAGCATAGACCTTTTCTGCTGTAACATCTCTCCGTAGAGTGTCCTTGCCTTTTACAGAAATCACAGAATGGTCTCGGGTTTCCTTTGTGGGGACCGCCATGGTTAGGGCACTTTGCAGCGGTGTTTCCTCTATCGTTGCCTTGGCGTTTGTGATTGTAGATATGCACAGCGCCGGTGGAAACGTGAGGATACTGTGGCTCGAGCGATAGGGCGTGACTTATGACTTCACGCATTGTTCCGTACTGATTATTGGCTACGTGCGAATGGATGGCAGGGCGTAATCCACCTTCAAACCTTTTGGCTCGACTCGTTGCATCAGGTAAATAGGCCCTAGCGAATTTGGAGAGTCGGTTAAATTCAGCGGAGTATTGCTTGACTGTCATACTGCCCTGCCGTAGTTGCACGAAATCGTTTTCCATCTTACGTTGCACTGGAGGGGGTATAAACTCCTCTTCAAACGCGGCACGAAAGGTCGTCCACGAGATCGCCTCCTCTCCGTGATCAAATTGGAGAGATCGTCGATGCACGTCCCACCAATCGTGTGGGTTGAGGCGGAGTTGTAGTTGGGCGCAGGCGACGCGCTTATCTTCGGGGACCTCTAGCAGAGCGAAGTGATCTTCAAGCTCGGCTAGCCAATCTAGAGCTACCACTGCGTCCTCAGTCCCGTCGAACGGAGTATTGCAGACTTTCTTGAAATGGCCCAAGTTGAAGGCAGTCACGTCCCTCGGCCTTGGGATTTGAGGCGTCTCCACTTCAAGCACGGGCTGTTCTACTGGAGTCGTTGCTGTTGCGGCGGAATGGTTGGCAGCCAAAGTCTGAACAATTTGTTGTAGGACATCTACCTGCTTCTGTTGGACTGAGAATCGGGTCTCTAAATTACTCTCGAGCTTGGCTTGGCGGGCATCGTCTCGTTGTCGTTGCGATTCTAACATTTGCATTACCCGCTCAAGCGGGTCGACTTGAGACATGCCTCGTTGGCTCCGAGAGCTTCCCAAAGTATCCGAACTGCTTTCTTGTGTTTCGTTCGGTGGTCGCACTGCAGATTGCGCTGGTACCATTCCTTCAAAAGAAGGTAAATTACATTAGAATCATAATGTATTATGGACTTATTGCATGAACGTATCTCATTTTGGCCTAGCGAGTTCAAGAGTTCGCACAGGAATTTTGATCGTTAAAGGAACTTTTCCAGCACGAAGTCTAAGGAACTTTGAATCTGTGCTCTGATACCACTATGTCACGTCCCAATTCCGTAGAATCACTTGAGGCGTCCTCCGAATCGTGACCGTCGTGCGGGCCTGGAGTTGCGCCCGCACAAGGCTTTAATGATTTGCATAACAAGCACATATTCAGAGTACGCAGATAAATTAAAACACAGATTTGAAACATAGAAAAGTTCTCTTTATTGATAATGAACATCTATTACAAACTCTTGAACGAGTTAGCTAATATGCCGAACGGCTTACAAAAGAGATGACTCAAAATAAGATAGCAGTCCTGTACATTATATCCTTTTATAAACTCAAACGATAAAGACCTCCAGGCTGGAGGATAGCTTTGCCACGGAGCTGCATTTGTGTATGAAGAGTTGCAGCTTCTGGCTTCAAAAGGCTTCGAGGTGCGGTGAAGATACGCCTACAGCTTGGACTGGATCGGGTAGACGACTTCGGCTCCTCGTTCGGTTCGCCTTGGTGCGGAGAACCTGTTTCAACGAGGGTCAGCATATCGAAACATGCTGGTAAAGGCGAGCTAGCCTGACTATACCAATCAACACATTGTTTAGTGAAGCATGCATATTTTTGTGGGTTACTATCTTGCCTTAGTTCATTTACAAGTAAGCAGCATATAGAAATTTACTGAAATGAACGTGCCACCGTTCGGTGGATTTTACCTGACCGTCTGAATTACCTGCACAATACTTACCATGCCTTCCCTGAAACGAAGACACAAGTTAGTATGCAACAAGTTTAAATATACATAGGATCACTGGCTTGATGCCACGAAGGGACGGGTTATAGTCTCAAGACACAAATGATATACACCGCAGGTGGCGAGCCCCGCTGCATAACACTTTGCCCCATAACATACGACTATACATACGTTCCGTCCGGATCGGATCGGTCCCGGCGCCCCGGTGACCGTCCGTGGAACTCATAACATACCTTGTGCACAAGTCGTCCGTGATCGAGAATACTCATAGAATTTGTTCCATAGCATACAGTTTTGCATAGTCATCCTGACAGTTTATTTCATAACAAGCATATATTTCCATACTTAGCACGATTCATAGAACAGTTATAGACGAACTAGCATACAGGATGATAACCGTTCATAAGTTTGTTGACAAGCATAATAACCAAGTTATTCTTTTTTATCTTGGTTTCTTTTATTATTACTTGGTATCGTTTGATCGGGGCAAAGGAGTGAAGCTTGGAAGCAGTGCTAGCTAATCGGGTTGGTAGCCACTCACTTAGATTTTTGGAAAGAAAAAGGAAAGAGGCGCTTCACGACTCCGCTCGCAAGCCACCTACTGCTCGTTCACCTGCACACGAACAGCTCGATTAATACTTCTTCCTCTCTTTCCAATCTCGGAATAGAAGTGCAAGTCAATGAACGAAAACAATGAAAACCATCGAAACCGTTCAAGGAAAACAAGCAAATCCCAAAACCAACTCAAAGCACGAAAGCAACAAGCGACATCGAAAATCGAGGCAATAAAAGAATGCAGCGGAGAGGTCCCTCCTGACTCTGCCGCTAAGCCGATCCTTGGGGCGCAGTCCACTGAATATGGGAATCGATTCCGAAGAAACAAATTCATAACGAGGACGAGTTCTTAATTCAATCTATCCCGATCGAACGATACTGTCTTGTGTTTCTTAGCCGCGCTCTCCGCACCGGGAGAACGGGGTGCTACATCTTTTTCCCACAATAGGTGAAAGTCCAGTTCTCCTTGGATTTTCCCAAGTTCGAAGTAGAGGTAGTCATCGCATCCCCAAAAGAAAGAAGGGTTTCTTGAAAAAGAGATCATACCCAGCAGCACTTTTTCCTGCATTCATCTGGCTTTGAAGGTAAAACTTACTCTGGCTGGCAATCAGCTCTCGGACGAGAAACCCCTATCCAATTGGATTTGCAAAGAGGCGATCAAATTTGTAAAGTCCATGCTCAACGGGACCCGCTCAGGGTTGAGAATCAACTCACCATAAAGAGTAGCGGGCAAGCTCACTGCAAAGAACATAAAAGAAGCACAAATTAGCACGTGGCAAAGTATCATAATAAAAAGCCGTACGTGTCATCCACACAAGGCGTAGACTAGATCTGCGCAAGGCAAGGTTATCACCCATGCGACAGACCCATGAATTGCGCATCGTAGAACCACGCATCCATGCGACAGGTCAAGTCAGAGGTCTGCGCACTCAGGCGACGAGACCCGGGAAAAGACCCCGCAAGTCTCTTCATCCATGTGACGAACCATATAAGCAATGTCTCAAGGTTTTTATTTCTCATCATCCCCAGAGGGAACCCTATATTTGACGGGCTTTTGCACGTCAGAAGAAATTTTCAGGGAGCTGCCCTCGGTGGTGGGAGCCTTCCCCCTTCATGTGCCCTTCTTCTTAGGGACTGAACCCTCAGTAGCTAGGCCCTTGTTCTTGGCAGCCGTGGAAGAAGAAGGAGCTCGAGAAGCCATAGCATTCATCGACAAAGAATACAAGAAAAATTGCAACAATGGAGGAAGAAAATTAGCAAAGAGTCTCTCTCTTTCCCGACTTCTCTTTTATAGCCCAAACTGCCTCGATCCACGTGGAAACCTAGGATGAGAATGACGCTGGAATTCTTGATCCGCTGTCACCCAGGAGTGAACCGTCGCCTCGGGCTCCGCATCGTGATATGGCTCAGAATCCCAAGAAATCTTCCCAAGGATCGAATCGAATCCTGTAGTTAATGCAGAAGTGACAACCTGGAGGCATTCAGTCATGCGACCCACGACCAAGCGGTCCCAATATCCATGCGACACAGCATCCATGTGACCAAAAGTGCTTTTTTCTATGCTTCTTATTCAAAGTATTTTAAACTTGTCAGTTTGAAAACTTTGAAGGGGGTCCTGTAGAAGCACAAAAAATATGCATCCATGCGTCCAACAGCCATACGCCCCAAAGTAAAGCGCAGAAGAGATCAAGCTGCAGAGTCACCATACGGCCCAGAAAGGCGACATCCATGCGTCACAATCAACCGAAGCAGCTTTGGCCGTAGATGGACCTGTAATGTCATCCTAGCAACAGGATTGTCCCTGACACAGAATCCTGACAAAAAAGATTTTTTGAATGCCTCAAAAGACGTGAACACACTAAACGACAAACGTCTCACGTCAGCACAGAACTTCACTCTCGATGGATGTGCAGTGCCACATATACAACACAACTGGCCTCATGCGTCCCAGGTTCCATGTAGTCCTACGCGTCTCTGGCCCCATGTATCCCAAACTCCATGCGGCTCCATGCATCTCTGGCCCTATGCATCCCAGACTCTATGCGGTCCCATACGTCTCTGGCCCCACGCGTCCCAGATTCCATGCGGTCTCATGCGTCTCTGGCCCCATGCATCCCAGGCTCTAGGCAGCTCCATGCATCTCTGGCTCCATGCTTTCCAGACTCCATGCGGCCCCATGCATCTCTGGCCACATGTATTTCAGACTCCATGAAGACCGAATCTTGATGTTATAACCAGAGTGATTCTCTCTAACCAAGTACGAACTATATGTCAAGCTGACCAATTCACGCCCATAAAGGACGAGAACCACCCAGATCTTCAGCAACAGAAGATCCCAACAAGTGCCCATGTAACAGCCTGTCCCGCTCACGGTTACAACTGTATCCTATTAAGGAGGCACACGTGGCAACCTCTAACATCCATGCGGCCCAACATATGGCGCCCAAGGATGACTAAATATAGCCGGGGGCATGCCCAAAAAAAATGATAGACAAAGAGTGGTCACCCAACACAGAGAGAGAACACCGAGATGAGCAAAAAGAGAATATAAGCTTTCTCACCCTGTATGTAATCATCAACGGAGGAAAGGAGACGTCACAGTGCTCTTTGTCCATCGTCACACCCCAGATCAAAATATTGTACTTAGATAATTATGTTTAGGATTCTTTGTACTCTTTTTCGTTCCTTAAATACAAAGTTTATAAGAACTCATTTAATGGCGAACAGCTGCAACCACCACAGTCTTGCCCGTGTTATCTTCATGTCCACCTCCATCGTGACGCTTCCGAGCCTGGAATTCATGCCACAAGTCTGGATAACCGTGAAGTTTGAAGCAGGTCTCACGAGTATGCTTTGTACCCCCACAGTGAGAGCATTTAATGTTATCAGAGTTGACGCAAGATTTGTAGTTGGAACCAGATTTGCCACCATGCAATAAAAGAGATCCAGAGGGGATTTAAGACTGTGAACCTTGCTTGAGACCCTTGGACGCCAGACCAGCTCCTGGTGAATCATCAGAGTGGCTCATTGTCATCACTGCTTGACGAAGAGCTTCCCTTCGGACGTATGCATAAGCTTGCTCTACCGTTGAAAATGTCTTTATCTGCAAGACATCGCTCTTGATATGGTCTAAGCGGTCATCGAGACCATCGAAGAATAGGTAGTGTTGGTGTTTTTCACTTAGCTTTGGGAGTTTTAGTCCCATATTGGAAAACTACCAATGTGTATATCTAAATATATAGCTATGCTTAGTATTAGTATATGCACATGGGGTGGAGGCCCATGTGGGTTGAATTTTCCTAGAGGGTTTAAGTGTGAACTTCCTTATGACAATCTTTGTTTTGTCACTACCTTTGGGAAGTTTTTCTTAGGAGCTAAGCCCTGCAGGGGCTTAGCGACTCAGACTCGAGCTAGTGCTCAAGGGCGCAAAGTGGCACTTTGTTGGCGCACTTTGCACTTAGCACGTTAGCATCGTCGCATGGCACTCGTGCACTACTTTTATGCGCGAGTTACATGCGCGGTTGCTTGCTCGGACGCATGCTTCATGGAGCCATGCAGCCAGGTGCACATGCGGCCAAGTGCGCATGCGGCTCGGTGCGTATACGGCTCGGTGCCCATGCGGTCGGTTTCTATGCAGCCAGGTGCGCATGCGGCTTGGTGCCCATGCGGCCAGAAGCGCATACGGCTCGGTGCCCATGCGACATATGGAGAGTCTAACGTGGAGGGAACAGGACCTGCTTTCGACGTTTGGCGGCAATGTCTGCCTCGTGTAGTACGGCTTGTTAGGTGACGCAAGCGGCTACTTTTAGCTTTTGGCGGCGTTGTCTGCCTCGTACAGTGCAACATGATATACGACACCAACGGCTCTGACACCTAAATTTGGGAGATCTGGTCAGTCAGCGCTTATGCGGCCTGAGTTTCCTCAGGCCGCAAAGATGCTATTTTTTTCTATTTATACAGAGGACCTCCTCTTTTATTTGAGGAGAGAGAATACAAATGGAAAACTGAGAACACCAGATCATATGCGGCCTAGAGTGTCTCCCTCTCACATGGCATTTTCGAGTATTTTCAAATGTGACTTTGAGCGTTTCAGAAGTTCTTTTGTGAACTTACTGATTTCTGTGGGCAGATCGTCTGTACGGCAAATCTTGCTTTGAGCAACGGTGGTTTTGGCCACCCCAGGAAGGAGCTTATCTTCAGTTTTTTCTTTGCTTCGTTCTTTCTCATTGTAGCGTTTGTGAACGTAAAGAGAAAAATGTTTTACTTGTTGCTTGTTATAATTTTTAATTTTTTTGGAGCCAGTTTGTAACATGTTCTTGGTTCGTGCTTTGTTGGAATCGAGAAATACCAGATGAGGAACTCTTGTGTGAATTTTTGATCTCGACGACAACTTGGATTCCAGTAGAGAGTGGACCTTCGGGTCTCGCTAGCGGCTCTGCTATGGCCCACGTTCTACCATCTTTGGTCAGTCTCGGGACCAACAATCTCAAAGTAAGATCCAAAAAAAGATGTAGAATATCCGATCAAATCTTCTAGGCAACAAGTTTTCACAAACTTGAGAAGATTGACGCGATACACTTCGAACATTTGGATGAGGGAAGGAGTCATTTGTCAAATGTTAAACGTGAGTTGTCAGAACCTACCATTTCCCAGAATTGAGGAGTTAGCGTTTGAAGGACGTGCATTTCTGTTGGAAGAAAGATTACAAGTTGACCAAGGATTGCAGAGTATGCGCATAACAAGACTTAGCGCATGACAGTTCTTGGCGGTTGGCAAGACTTGGCCGCAAAAGCAGACTCTTGCCGCATGGAAGAGTATTAAAAGTCTTAGCGCATGGCAGAGCTGGCCGCATGGTGACTTATGCGCATGCAAGACGCATAGAGACTTATGCGCTTGCAGAACGTATGGAGGCTTATGCGCATGCAGGACGCATAGAGGCTTATACACATCCAGGACGCTTGGAGGCTTATGCACATGGCATGACTTGACGCATGGCTGGAATTGGAGCTTGAAAGCAGAACCAATTCAAACCAATATAGCAAGGTATAGCTAAAACTTGGTTCCTTTGATTACTTAACTTGGTTGCTATGATTGCGCAAGTTGAGTTATCAAGCGTGGCTACTGACTGGTGCATAGACACTGGTGCATTCGGCCATGCATGCTCTGTGAAAGAGCTGTTCACCAAGGAAGAGCACTATCTAACAAGGAGGTCTCTATGGCGAATAAGTGTCAAGCAAAAGATCTAGGGATCGGGATTATGATTTTGGACTTCCGGCTTGAGGAAGAGATTGCTCTTATTGAGTTGTGTCGCATCTGACTAAGACATGTCCTTTTCAAAGATGTCTAAGTTCAGGAATATCTTCAAGATATGGGGGTAAGGAGGTGGAGAGACGTAATAGCTATGTTCAGACATAGGTAGTCAGGAAGCCGTTTAGACGGATGACTACAAGTACAGATCCTAAGGAGCTGGTGCGCTCAGATATCTGTGACTTTTATTCTCCACAAAGGGTCGGGGTAAAGTTTATCACTTCTTTCTTTGACGATTTCTCGGGAAACGCATTCGCGTATCTTTTCATAATCGAGGGATAAAACGTTTGAGATCCTCAGGGACTTCAAGTTTAGAGCTGAGTGTCATATCGGTCCATAACTTAATTGACTCAGAAGTTATCAAGACGAAGTGCATCGTTCTTTGGATTTGCATCGTTCAGCCTAGAACATGGAATTGACTATAGAACATGCACAGTTCTTTGAATTCACATAGTTCAGCCTAGAACATAGAATTGATTATAGAACATGCATCGTTCTTTGGATTCGCATCATTCAGCCTAGAACATAGAATTGACTATGAAACATGCATCATTCTTTGGATTCGCATCGTTTAACCTAGAATATGGAATTGACTATGGAACATGCATCGTTCTTTGGATTCGCATCATTTATCCTAGAACATGGAATTGACTATGAATCATGCATCGTTCTTTGGATTCGCATCGTTTAGCCTAGAACATAAAATTGACTATGGAACGACATCTTCGTACTTTTCCAGTCCTTTAAAGGTGTAGATAGGAAGGACCAGCAGTTGACAATAATGATTATTTCTATATTGTTGTACAAAGGGTCTTCCAGATTGTCTGTGGGAGAAGGTTGCACTTACGGTCAGGTCCTTAGTACAGTTCGTCACTTCTGATGTAACTCTGGTTCAAAGTCAGATCCATATCAAGATTGTTCCATTGTAGGGGTTTTTCGAAGGACCGTATCAGCAAGAGTTGTTGGCACTTCTGTAGAAGAAGACGTAGTCCAAGAAGGAATTATCTTTTGAAAGACAATATTTGAACCAAAACTTGAAGAGCAGTCAGTTAGAAGAGTCAGGAGGTCAAAGGACCAAAATGATCTTATCACCTATCATATGGAGGTCATACTACTTGCCAATGATGAGACGATGAAGACCAGCGACTCGGTCTGGTGGGAGGAGGCAATCCATGAAGAGATTGACCCCATAACAACACTTGGGATATTGATCAATCTGCCTGAAGGAGCTAAACCTATCAGATGCTTATATATCTTCAGTAGAAGAAAATGGAAGCAGCCAGAACAGTTGAGTTCAAGAATAGGCTTGTAGCCTATGGGGTTTTTTCATATAACAGGGGATTGCATTCTTAGGAATCTCGTTGAGGGTGTTATATATCAGGATAATGATTGCTTTAGATGCTATTCATAAGCTGATTGTTTATCAGATGAAGGAAGACAGTCATGAGAGATTCACGAACAACAGACAAAATTATTGTCATTCAGGTTTGAAGACAGTCTACGGGTTGGTGATATCTCAATACGGCCTGAAGCAAATACCAGGATATGGCAGCAAAAGTTTGACAAGTCATCTAGTCAAAGTTGTCGCAGGATCAGCAAGACAGACATGTGTGTGTACACGATGTTCGCTGATAAGAAAGGAGTCATCTTTTGTATCTATGTGAACGACTAGCTAATCTCAGCTGTGGATATAGAAATATCATTAGAATAAAGATGTCCTTTTTCCAGACTGAGGACATGGGATTGAGGATATCATCCTTCAGGATATAAGATAATCCAGATGCCAGGGGGCTTGCTCAGTCACAAGCATTGTGCATGAAGAGCTGATCACACTTTTTGGGTATCAGGGACGATACTCCTCAGGTGTGACATGGAGATGAAGCCTAATCCAAGGGGAGCATCAGACAGTTGGTGTACTCAAGCATCATTAGGTGAATGATTCAAGCTGCGAGTACCACCAGGCCTGATATAGCTCTTATTGTAGGGATGCTGAGTCAGTTCGTGATGTGTATTGTTGAATACTGGAAGCTGTGAAGAGAGTCATCAGAATTCTCAAGTGGACTCAGTAAAATATCCTGCACTACAACAGTTGTCCAGAAATGAGGGAAGGCTTCAGTGATATCAGTTGGTACTCAGGAAAGAAGAGTGAAAGATCCAAAGGAGGACGCAACTTCTTAAGGAAGTGGTGCTGCTAGATCGTGGAAATCGAAGAAGCAGTCTTTACTCTCAGAATTCTATGCACTATCAGCTGCAGCATATTAAGCAGAATGGCTCTAGAAGCTCTCAGATGAACTTTCTATGGTGAGTACACAGATTCGGGTGATAAAGATATACTATAAAAACCAGAAAGCTGCAGCAGTAGCATCTATTCATCTCTTCAAAGGTCTGAAGAGAACTGTGTGGATAAATCGTACAGTACTGAATGAGCGCAGCTAGCGTGGATCATTACAGTGGTTAATGTTCAGAGCCAGGTGATTATGGCATATCCGTTCATAATAGGCCAGTACATAACACTGAAAGAGCGTAGCTAGCATGGATCATTATAGTGGTTAATATTCAGAGCCATGTGATTCTGGCAGATCCGTTCATAACAGGCCAGTACAGAATACTGAATAAGAGCAGCTATAGTAGATCATTACAGTGGTTAAAGATCGAATTTAGATGGTTTTGGTAGATCCCTTCATAATATACCTCAAGCGCCAACTGATCGTAAGAACTTTAAAGGAGCGTAGTACTCCATGCTACCATGGGGTGACACCACCATGAGGTACCTCGACAGGGTAAAGCCTCGACTTTGGACCATGTCACAGCGGCAGTGGCACCGCATATAGTCAGAGTCAAGCACTATACAAGAGCGTAGTACTCCATGTTACCGTGGGGTGATACCACTATGAGGTACCTCGACAGGGTAAAGCCTCGGCTGCAGGCCATGTCACAGCGACAGTAATATCGCACATAGTCAAAGACACAACAGATATGGGCTTGGAGGACCTCTGGTATTGCGTCTCTACAATCCTAAAATTTAGTTTTATGTTGGTTCAAAGAGAAATCTACCAGGCATCTAGCTATTGGTTCAAGGGAGGACCATTGACCAGGAGAATATCAGGTACAGTGGGTAGTCCTCAGGGACATTGTGGTATATGTACCCGAAACCACTGTGGTCTACTATTTATTCTTGATCAGAATATTTCCTATGAGATGATGGCTTTGACGCCTTAATGATTTCTCGGGCGGAGTGAATGTCCAACGTGTATTACAGGAAGCACAAGTAGTTTCAGCACTACAAGAGACTTGTATCCCATGCTACAGTGGCGTGACACCGCACGAGGGAGCGAACCTCGACTTTGGGCTATGTTACGGCGGCAGTAGCACCGCACATAGGCAGGTAGCCTAATATTGAATAAAAATAGAGAGTGGTAGTACAGCACTACAAAGAGGTCTGTAACCTCATGCTACAATGGGTAACACCACATGAGGGAGTGAACCTCGGCTTCGAGCCATGTCACAGTGGCGTAGCACCGCACTGAAGCACAAGGCTTCATGCTGGGAGGTAGTACAATACTACTAAGAGGCCTGTAACCTCATGCTACAGTGGGTGACACCACATGAGGGAGTGAACCTCGACTTTAAGCTATGTCACAGCGGCGTAGCACCGCACAGGAGTGTAAGGCTACATGTTATGTGTAGTAACGACACTACTAAGAGGCTTGTGTCCTCATGCTATAGTGGTATGACACCACAAGAGAGGGATCGGCCTTGGACGGTCATGTCATGCGGTGTAGCACCGCACAGAAGTGCAATGCTTTATGCCGGATAATAAACTCTTTATAGTGAAAGAACTCAGCTAAGTGTATGGATAGAGATATAGGCCGTCTCTTGAGAAAAAATTTATAGACGCTGAAGATACATGCACTGAGACCAGGTCAGAACAGGGCCTTTAACGTGCGACCGGATGGCACAGCTGAGGTCATTGTGTGAGTGGGGAGAATAGCAGCTATGGTGCAGAATTCAAGGCCTAGTCCATTCTTGTATCGTACTGTTGTTTGACCCATGTGGGAAGATTTAAGCCGTTGGCGACATCTATCCTAATGCATAATGGCAGTCACTGTGAGGAACGCTCAACCATATATTGTGATATATGTGGGAGATTGTTGGTGTTTTTCACTTGGCTTTGGGAGTTTTAGTCCCATATTGGAAAACCATTAATGTGTATATCTTAATATATAGCTATGCTTAGTATTGGTATATGCACATAGGGTGGAGCCCCCTTTGTTGGCGCACTTTGCACCTAGCACGTCAGCATCGTCGCATGGCGCTCGTGCGCTCCTTTTATGCGTGAGTTACATGCACGGTTGCTTGCTCGGGTGCATGCTTCGTGGAGCCATACAGTCAGGTCCCCATGCGGCCAGGGGCCATGTGGCCGGTTGCCATGCGACCAGGTGCGCATGCGGCTCGGTGCCCATGCGGCCTATGGAGAGTCTGACGTGGAGGGGACAGGGCCTGCTTTCGGCGTTTGACGGTGATGTCTGCCTCGTGCAGTACAGTGTGTCAGGTGGCACGAGCGGCTTCTTTCGGCATTTGGCGACGATGTCCGCCTCGTGCAGTGCAACGTGACTTACGGCGCCAACGACTCTGACACCCGAATTTGGGAGATCTGGTCGGTCAGCACTTATGCGGCCTAGAGTTTCCTCAGGCCGCATAGGTCATGTTTTCTTCTATTTATATAGAGGACCTCATCTTTTATTTGAGGAGAGAGAATACAGATGAAAAACCTAGAACACCAGATCATATGCGGCCCAAAGTGTCTTCCTCTCACATAGTGTTTTCGAGTGTTTTCGAATGTGACTTTGAGCGTTCCAGAAGTTCTTTTATGAACTTGTTGGTTCCTGGGGGCAGATCATCTGTACGTCGAATCTTGCTTTGAGCAACGGTGGTTTTGACCACCCAGCAAGGAGATTCTCTTCAGTTTTTTCTTTGCTTTATTCTTTCTCATTGTAGCATCTGCGAACGTAAAGAGAAGAAAGTTTTACTTGTTGCTTGTTGTAATTTTTATTTTCTTCGGAGCCAGTTTGTAACATGTTCTTGGTTCATGTTTCGTTGGAATCGAGAAATATCAGATGAGGAACTCTTGTGTGAATCTCTGATCTCGACGATAACTTGGGTTCCAGTAGAGAGCGGACCTTCGGGTCTCGCTAGCAGCTCTGCTATGGCCCGCGTTCTACCATCTTTGATCCGTCTCGAGACCAATACGTAGACCCGCTCTTCTTGAACGAGTGTATTGTAGTATTGAATATTTGTTGGACATTCCATCGAATTTGGGCGACGGAAGCCGATTTCATGCCAGAGGCCTTGGAGATCATTGTAGATAAATATATGCAAGGATAAGTAATGTTTTACTTGGTTCAACCTTCTTCTATATGAGGGGTATACATATATGCACTGGTAGGAGTCTTTTCTTGAAGAACCTATAAGCACGAAGGTGTTTATGAAGGATATCTGCGACATTTTTCTTCTTCTGACGATTTATTATTTTACTTTTGTTTATCATTTCTAGGCTAAATTATCAATTATAGCGTTGAGACGTTTTTGACATTTTAACTATTCAATTTTGATACTACAATTTTATAAATTGTTCTTTTGAAACGTATTTCGTCCATTTTTTTAGCACATTGAGACAACTTCAAAAGCATATAAGTACAGTTTAAATACTTCTATTACCAGATTAAATTTTTTTTAAGTAGTCCTAATGTGCTAAAAAATCGACGAAATATGTTTTAAAATAAAAATTTATAAAATTAGAATACCAAAATCGAACAATAAAAAATGAATATATTAAAAAGTCCCGTGTAGTATAGTTGCCATTGGGGTAATTTAGCCTCGTTTCTATAAGCAGAAAACCTTCGACAACACACTGAGCGTGTTACTTTGCAACTCAAGAACTCAGCCTCCTCCATCCCCAATTAATATACATGTGCAGAGTCGAAACATCAAGTTTGTGCCCAATCTAGTCTTACAGGAGGTCTGGCAGTGTTTTAGCTGATATTGAATTTTGCCCTACTATGTTTTTAAATAATTCAAAAACAAAAATTAATGTTTCACCCATAAGTTGCAGTCCAAATAACAGTGAGATATGAAGATGAAAGTTAGTTCATACATCCCCTTTCATATATTACTCTCTTGGCTAAATTATCCTAATAGCTCTCCAACTACAACGTTCGATCATTTTTTTTTCATCTTAACTTTCCACGTCTCGATTTTGGTATTCCAATTTTATAAATTGTCCTTTTGAAACAACTTTCGTCAATTTGAAACACATCGAAACCATTTTAAAAGAATATATGACAATACAAGTATTTAAATTACGCTTTGTATTATAAGATATACTTTTGAAGAGATAGGTCCCACTGGCTCCATCAACAAAGTTGGTTGGTCACAACCCCTCCACACCTCCCAATCCGTAATCTGTTTGAATCTCTTTTCCTACAGAGAGGTTACTCCCTCCTCCCATTGGCCACTGCTCTTGAGAAAAGAAAAGAAAAAAGGAACAGGAAAATCTACAATGGAGCACCACTTGTCAAGAATGTCAAGCCAAGTCTAGCCCCCTCAATTTATCTCCCTCAACCTCCCAAATCCGAAAATATGCCTGTGGATAAGATTCCCCCAAAGAGCAGGGGTGGGAACAGCAAATTTAGCCAGCCCAGCCCCTCACCAACTGAACGCAAGAGGTACAACATGCACTAGTCTACAAAAGAATTATGTTATGCTACATGATGTTGCAATTTTTCTTTGTTTCTGTTTGGCTTCTTGATGTTCTTGCAATTTCATATTTTATGTTCTTTGTTTCCATGTTCCATTCTTTATGAGACTGAGATGTATAGTGTATAGTAGATGATGCTTGATTGTTGTTGTCATTGGTGGAGATAAAGAGCCATTATAGTATGCCCACTTGTTCATTTATTTCCCTTAGATGTTTGTTCCATCACAAGCAGGAAGAAAAACATTTGTTTCATCAAGAGGCAAAAATGGATATGTTAGCAGGGTCGGCAGACGGTAAGCCCGACAAGACTTCGGGCTGGGGCAACCCCTCTCCATAGGGGCTATTTGGTTTTCTTAGGACCGGTCCAGCCCAAATCCAACTTAAATCTATATCTTTTTGAAGTGCAATCAAAATTAGCTCTGGCTAAGGAAACCCAACCCCTTAGTATACTATCGGAGGGTAGCCAAAGGTCTCTATTGGCTTCATTATGTTTGAGTCGAGGAGGTCTACTATGGAAACCTGTGAATCAATTTGGTTTTATGTATATTGAGATGGATAAGAATATGTCGAATAGAACTGTGGCTATTGTAAGGATAACATGAAGAGTTTTTTCTCCATTTCTCCATACTATAGGCTTACATCAAACATCAACAATAACTTGCACTAGTTATCTATTGTTAATTAACTTACTAGCCACATTCTGAATGAGCTTCCATGGTGTGGTTTATTTACTGATGATATTGTGTATATGATCTAGAGAATTTTTAGCTTCTATGACATAAACCATGGAGACAAGAAATGGAATTTCATATAAATTAGTTCGACAAACAGGGTCCATAAGGTAGTGATATCTAATGGTGCTAAAAAAAAATTCTCGTTCGTTATGATGAAGAGACTAGAGGGATCTACATATAATTTAAGTAGGATGGTTAAAACTGAACTCTTCTAGAGAGCTTTGTGATTGTAGAAGACCCTTGAAGTTGAAAAGAAATTTAAGAAGACAACAACAAGAAGACATGCTTTATGGGTCGGAATTTTGGACAGGTAGGAAACAACATGCCCAAAAATGTAGCTGCAATGGAAATACTAGACTGATGATCGGTAATACTTGAAAACAAGTTAGAATAACATATGACTTAACTTTGTTCGTGGGAAGTTGGAGGTAGTGTTATTTGTGAATAAGATGTGAAAAAATTATCGTCAGAGGTAGTTTAGACATGCCCAACGGGGATGAATAGATGCACCAGTTAAGAGTGAAAGTCCAAATGTTGTTGGATTGAAGTGAAAATGATACGGCATTTGCTAAAATCGAAGGGGTTGATGTTGTTGTTGTAGTTGAACTGTGACATTTTTAATCCAGTAAAGGAAGATGGTTTATGAGGAAGAAATCGAAATTCCTTATATGTCAGTAAAGCTCCCAGCTTCCAGGGTTTTTATTTTCTCCGATTTCTATGTATTTTTACTATGGATAGATTTTGAAGATAAAACCATTAAATATTGCAGCCAATTGCTGAAGACTTTGCAGAGGATCCATTGGTTTTGTGCAGCATTACATATTGTCTTCAACCAACTCCACTTTTTATTTGATACTATCGAGTTCATACTTCTTTATTGAGTGAGTCCATCTTTTCACTTTTTAAAGCTCGAATGCGAACCAAGCTCACACTTGCTGGTTATAACAATATCCGGGATTGGAGGTTGCTCAATGTTACAAGGATATGAGAAGCCAACCTGTTGAGGGCTTAGGAGTCAGTGAAAATATTTGTTGGGGTTTATTTGAATTTGGTCATTAGTGATCCGGTCCCACAATTCCATGTTGAGGCAAATACTAAGTGTGTATATTTTAATATATGAGCTATCATTTATTGTCTTCTAAACGTGAGATGTGTTAGCTCAAGTGGTTTGTATAGTAATTTTTTTTCTAGTGGACAAGGTGTCACTTATTTCTTGTAGAAATCCCTTTGGGAGCCTAACTCGGACTTGTGCGTGGACGAAGGACGCAAAGTGGTGCTTTGATGACGTACTTTGCACGTCTTCATATGCATCGGACACAGAGATGACGCTCTCATGCGCGTTGGACGTGAAGCTGCGACAGACGCGGTGCAGGGGCATAACTGTTCTGCAGGACACAGTGGCACGGTTCCGCTACATTGTGGTTACCGCCTTCAGTGTTGCAGCTCCGGTGAGCTACTTATGTAGTGTTACAACTGTTTATCGGTCCTAGCACCACGATTTTGCTACACCTGGGGATATTCAATTTTGTAAGTGTCATATTTATAGGAAGTTACTGCTGGTAACTGTTGTCACGCCCCGATCTCTCGCAGGATTGGTCGTCCCCGTTAGACGCGAATTACCGCGTCAGCGCTCCCGCAGGACGATCTTTCCCATCAGGACGTGATGCCACGCAAGCACAAGCTGCGTCCGCGCAAGGCCATGATCCGAACAGGCGAAGAAATAGCTAAGCCACATAGTCGCACAGATAGTCTCCAATGTAGCAAAAATTTGAACGACACAAGTAAACAGCCGTTCGATAACTAGTTCACAAAGTCATTATAGCGGAAGTATCGAATGAACACAAGTATGAAACAAAACCAAGCTCTTTATTAAAAATCAAGAATTATTACAAGTGACGCTAGGCCGAGATTACAAGTCGCTCAAGCTCTCTCTCCAAACAATAAAGACGTGTCAAGCGGCTTACAACATGGGATGATACATAGACGATGTTCCAACATTATGTCTTGTATATGTGCTTCAGCTCCGGACGCAACGTTCCGAGGCTCCAAAGCGAACTACACTCCTTAGCGCGTACGAGGGGATACTCCGCACCGAACGAGGTTCTCCCGTACCCTGCAAGCAATCTGGTGGATTATCAGTACATGAATGCATTGGTGTGGAGACTTCTCGCCTGCTCGACAAATCCAAACACGTTATATTAGTCCCATGCACAATATATTAAGTTGTCTTTCTAGTCTTGCCTTAGGATTAGTTTTATGGCATAAGATAGAAAGCCTAACTCGTATGGCAGTGCGCCGTGCGATATAAGATGAAACACGACATAACTTACCAACTTACCATTCATCCTTCCATGTCCAATGACACAACCAAGTTAGCCAAACACGAATATATATATAATGAAAACAGTGAATCGCATAGCGAACACAAGTATGCTACGAGCGTGTTTCTAAGTCAGGTGCACGAGTTTGCTTAGATTGTGATACATAGATTTCTTTGTTTCTCAGATTCAGGCGTGTTACTCAGGTTATTCAAATGATCACAAAATTCATGTTACACAGATTACTTATTTCAATGTAATGACTCGCATGCGAATTGTCACAATCGAGCTTTACTTATCTATATGAGTAGAAGTCGCTGGCACCACAAGCCATTATGGACCGTAGCGGTTTAGATGGCGATCCTTGCAACGCGGGTAGCGAGCCCCGCTGCAAGTTCCCAAATTATCCATTGCTATCAGGATTTCGCCTAGATCAAATCGGGCCCGGTGCGCCCCGGAGGTCGTTCGCAGGAATCATAAAAACCTTGTGCACAAGTTGTTCGCGATGATGCAAGTCTCTTCTCCTGATCTTGTTCTCTTATCTTATCTCTTGATTTGCATGGGCAGCGATGGTTGTAGACACAGGAACGAACCCACTACAAGCCATCCCGAATAAACGGCGATGGTCATAGACACAGGAACGAACCCACCACAAGCCACCACGATTCTTGTTCTTTCTTACTTATCAGTACTATTCAGTTCTTTTACTTGATACTTCCATTACTTTGTTATAGTTACTTTCAATCTTTTATTGTGCCGTTCCCGATATGGAAAACTGTCTTGGCGACCTTATGGTCCCGAAGCCTTTCGATGTTTTTCGTTACTTGGCTTGGAACGACTATTTCGATAGTTTTCATGCCTCAGGTAAGTGAACTATGTTCTGTGTTGTGCTGCAAGCCATGGCACGAATCTATGAGATAAGCATGGCACATATACAGGTGAAACACTATACTTGATCTTATAAAAGTCTACTCGAAACATAAGCAGTACGACTAGCACGAACGTGAAGGTGTCATTGAATCGCGGCATAATCTCCAAGACGAGCAGTGTAAACATGTGAAGCAGTGTACTACAAAGAGTATATAATGATCTACTCGAAGCATTAGCGGAGTCTACTTGCACGAAGCTAAGGTAGCATGCGAGGGTCCGACTATAAGCCAAGTTTTATTTCCATGTTCTAACACAAGCAATACAAGATGAGATTAATCCCTTACCTAGGTGTGTTGTATCCTTTATTAGCATGCAAGAGGTAATTTGCCTAGCGACTAGCATGCATCGTCCGTATTTTTAAGTGTGCAGGCTAAGCAAAGACATGTTCATCGTAGTCACCCATCTTAACGATGATTCGCCTCGGCCGAGCGATACTCTGAGCGCGTCTTTGAAAGTCTTAAGTCTGAACTCCTGAAGGGCCAAATCTGAATTCTTTTGCCTCAAGCGAGCCTTCTCGCCGAGCAAAGCGGGTCGGGTCGTCCCACTTATGTCGTTTGAATCGGCTATCTGCATTGATGCGGAGCGGGTCGTTACATTATACACCACTCATAACAAGTTTCGTCCTCGAGATTTTCTAAGCGCAAACCGTTCTATCGCACACTATCGAATCTATCTCAAGCATATCCCTTCGTATCCTTAAACCCGTTGGAACACAACTTCTAATCGTTTTTCCTCATTCCGTGTCGCTGTAAACCCCCTCACCCAAAATAGGTATTTAGTGTGTATTTTATATCTATAGTATTTATTTTAGATTATTAAAAATCAATTAAAACTCATTTATTGCATAGGGACACTTCACGGTAGTTTGGACATTAGAGATATAGGACAATCCCAAAATTTACACCGCCTTCGTAGGAAGTAGCCTACACTAGACACACTACTCGTAGGATCTTTGCATACCACAAATTTCGATCATTCAACATTGGTGTAGCATTAGTATACCAACCGTATTTTTTGTATTTAATATTTTGGGTTTTTTTTATATAGAATTTATTTACTGTTATTTGCAACCCAAACTCCCTCCAATGAGCAACCCATAATTTCAATTGCCACCATGAGTCCCCTCATGCTCCATAATTCTTATAAATCACCAAGGTTTAATTAAAGATTTTAAATCCCACATTTTTAAATTAGGAAATCCTCTAGTTTGTTGCATATTCCTATCTTTGTATCAAACCAAATCATATATGAATATTTTATGACAATTCCCTAATTTAAATTTCAGTCCTTACCATATTAAGACTCCACAAAATCCTACCCACATATTTTAAATATTAAATCAAATCCTAACCACCTACCTTTTTAAACTACCTATATTTATCAACCCCCTAACACCTAAACCTAATACCCGACCTCCCCCTCTCTCAAACCCACGACCAAGCAGCCTCTACCCCTCCCTCTCTTCTCTCTTTTCCATCTCCTTCCTTCCTCCTTTCAATCCACCACAAGCCGGCCACCTATACCTCCTTTGCCGACCCCCTCCTAGGCCGATCAAGACACCAAGCAGGCCGGCTGCTTGCTGCTGTTGCTACAGCAGTAAAATCACTTCAAAATCTCCTAAAAACTATATATTCTCCATCTATTAGAAGTCATCTAGCACCCGGTCAAGTGGTTCGAGGTTTGGAGTTTGTTTGGTACTCAGTTTGGCCGTAGTTGCAAGAAAGGTCCCCGCCGTAATCGAATTTGTGTACGTTTTCCGATTTGGATCATTTTTCAATTTTTCTTTGTACAAATCTGTGGATATATTCATATTAAAGTTAGATGATGTCATAATTATCCCCGGACATGAGATTCATATTTTTTTACATGCAAAAAACTATCCCAAAATCGATGCACAACTATGACGCGGACACGTGCACCAAGACAAGTGGTAGCTCTTTGATGATTGCTATATTTATATTATGCAAATAAATTCCAGAATTAATAGTTTTTAATAATTAATGATTTTAAAATGGTTTTGGCAATGTTTAATGACTACTAATATATTGGGGTGTAGCTACTTGCATGTGCAACCAATGTAGAATTAATAACTAGATAATAACCTAATTAAACTAGAAAATTAGAGTCTAACTAGTATAATAATTAATTGGTAGGTGTTCAAGACGTTTCTGTGGTGTCACGCCCCAGTCCCAAAATACGTAGGACTAGGACACGTAACACGCAGCCGTATGTATACGAACTCCAATATATGGAAACCATATACACACGTACGCTGTACATGAATATCAATCCACAAGTGGTATAAAACATATGTCACAAGTCACAGGGTATAATCTAAATCTCATCCACCAAAATTATATAGAAATAAATAACCAGTATCTATGAAACTAGATCTCAATAAGAAGTATCTAAGGATGATAGTTGGATGGAAACAAATCCACTACCAACTCGAATATAAGAGCAAATACAATATGAGTACAACACCACAACACAATATAAGAATACCAGCTATCCATCACAGCTTGAAGAGAAGACATCCTCGGATCACATGTAACCATCCAAATCTGCGCTCCTGCAAATACTCAAGAAAAGATACACCTGGCAGCGGACCAGGTCCTCAGAGGGACGTAACAAGATACAGAAAATACGAGCCAATTTGAATACAGTAAACATGCATATGGTTTGAAAATAGATAAGTACGCTGTACATGACAATCTATATGAATGCAAATGAGGACAACTTTTCGACGTATGGGCAAGGGTAGGCTACTCGATCTACCTCACAACTCACACACGTCAATGGACATCAGAAATCGACATACCGCGGGGGTAGCGACCAGCGAGACTCCAGAAATCGACATACCGCGGGGGTAGCGACCAACGCGACACACGCCCGTAGTGCGAACTATATACTATGGTTTACCAGAGTGGTTAAAAGCCCATACGCCTAATGATTGTCCTCTCATGATACTAGGTGTCAAGTGTGTGTCAACATATCTAATATATATAGTAATGACTGAACGAACTACACATGCAATGAATAAACATAAATATAAATAGCATGCAAAGTACTGTAAACAATTTGGCAAGGTATCTTGCCTGGGGTCCTGCTGCTGGTATGAATCAGAGTCCAAGTCACAGTCCAAATAGCCTATGTATTACAAATTTATCACGTCAAAAGATAATTTATTTTAATTTATTTAATTCTGGAATAATTACTCTAAAATCCTATTTTAATCTTATTATTCTGATTTTTATGTTAATTCCTAATTTTTGTCCAAAGAAACTGAATTTTATCAACTCGAGACTCATGGCACGCAAATCGAGGCGATCTGTTGACCAAAAAGTCAACCGACGCAAACTCAACTTTCATGCATGATTTCCTGTAGATTTCAGCATCAAAAATATACTGGAATTTACGGCTCGTCCGAATTCAAATTCGTTTGGGAATTATGGCACATACAAATTTTGTATTGTGCACCGATGGTTAAATTCTAACCTAGAAGTTCTACAGAATTAAAAGTATGTAAATACTTCGAAATAAATTCTGGAAAAAATATATGTCGATGATCTCGACATTAGCTTTCCGAAACTTTAAACGGTTCGTGATTCTGATTCCTGGTTCTCCCGGAATCGCGAAAACATCGAAACACGTCTATTTTCGGACATGCTGTGTTCTACGAATTTTCCAGAATTTAATACTAATAATTTAGAAAAATAATTTATATAATCAGAAAGCTAACCTCATTATCGTTCTAACAAAAAAAACTGGAACGCGTTTGGAGTCCGGAGCTAGGAGATATCGTCTTTTTAATTCGTCATAACTAGTAGAAAATGAGGCTGAATTTATGACGAATTTTGACTATTTTTTTTGGACGAAAAAGAGAGGAATTTGGGGAAGAAAAATATGAAGGATGAGGTATTTATAATGGTGGAGACTACTTAATTAAATACAACTAGGATTGGTTAATTTGGATAGGATTATGATGAATTTAAATAAGGATAGGATATGCATGAAGTTGATTTCCTAGTAGGTTCAGGATTTGAATTAATTTAAAATAGAGTTTGAATTTATCTTAATAATTTATAATCTTAAATATAATTAAAGATAATACAAATAATTTATAAAATCTTATTAATATCTATTAACACTAAATTAGCATCTATCTAATATTAAGACTATATATATCCAAATAAATCCTAAATAATTTCGAAAATCTAAATAAATTTCTTAAAATTCTAAATAAATTACAAAAAAATATAATTAAATATTTTGAACTAAAATAAATATTTGGTAGGAACGACATGCAAGTATGGTCGTATAGTAAATCATAGAAATTCTAGAAATTTATGTTTTCTAAGTTTTAATTACCAAAAATTCTAGAAAAATCTCCAAAAATCTAAAATAACCTAAAATAATTCTAAATGAATATTTATATAAGTAAATATACTAAAAAATTTATTTTCTAATTAACTAAGAGAATATTCTAAATAAATTCAACATCTATAATAAATATAATAATATAAAATATACACAAAATACCTATTTTGGGTGAGGGAGTTTACATGTGGAGAGCTCCGGACCAGACTTGTGGTACTCACAGCTTGGCTTGGAAGGCAAGTACACCCTGCTTGATTGTATTGTTATGTTTACATATGCCTAGTTTTAGTTGATAGTGTGTGCACGCGTCTTAGAGTAGCAGACTTACCGGTATATTGTGAAGGTACTTGGTATCTTCTGACCTGACACATGTTCAACACGTTTTTGTCTGAGTGAGTGAGTGCATGGACTAGCGTGTCGACTGATCTTCGATACGTGAGTTCGCATCTTGGGTTAGTAGTTAGTATTTGGTCTAGTTTCTAGATTTTATTTGACGTCGTTGCATTACGTCTGCACCGCGTATACGGTTCGGACGGTACATTCGGAGAGGAGTATCTACTAGCGAGCGTATGGGACATTATTCTTCTCCTTCTATATATTGGTTACCCCTGCGTTCTGTCGAAAGTCTGGTGGGACGACGGATCTTCTCTACCCCTGCTCATGCGCCACTAGAGATGTCTCAAGTGCATATCACATAGATGGTTTAGTTATCATTTCTCGTGTTTACTGCTTTACTTTCATACATGTCAATTTTTGTGTACTTGTTATGTCCCTCCGAGGACCTGGCACCCTTTCCAGATTCGGACGAACACTTGTACCCGACGGACTACGGAGTTGTAGATTTTGCTGACAAGGACCTTGAGGTGGAGCTACAGGAGTTCCTTGAGCGTCGTGGATGATAGTTGCATGGTGTCGTGGGTGTCCTTATCTAGTTAGCGGACTCCCGGACTATTTCATTATTGACTAGTTTTATTTTCTTTCAGTATTATTTCATACTTTATTATCGTGGATTGTTCTCCACTATACTTTGTTTGGTAGCTGGATTCTGAGACGTTATCTATTCATTCAGTTTTCTATTTTTGTGATATTTGTGGATGAGACTAGATTATTACCTGCCTGTGATTTTGTGTCTTAGTTATGTGTACAGCGTACTACGACTGGTTAGTTCCATTAAATTGGACTTCTATACTTGTTCGTATAGCTGGCATGTGTATGTATACCTGGTCCTTATTTTGGGACTGGGACGTGACAGTCGCATGCGTGTTGGGTCTGTTTCAATGAAGGACTCTATCACTCAATCCAAGTTGGCTATATTACTCGAACGTCGTATTCTCTGACTCGGTCTCTACCGCGCCTTAGCGCGGAACATATATCGCTTAACGCAGGGCATGATCTATTATGTACAAAGATCTTAAGTTGAGGAAACTTATCCAAATCGTTACACTCGTCCATACGAATCTAACATATTCAAGTGCACTAGCATCCGAGATCAGCATATCGCGAGTCTGGATCGTGCACATATTCAAGACGTCCCCAAACATATACATGTCAACCAACTTAGCGATAGCGAATTCTTTGCACTCAAGTTCAACATATCACTGAGTCTTGGATCGTGCAAGTCTTGGATCGTGCACACGTTCAAGGCGTCCCTCAAACATATGCATTCAACCAAACTCAACGATAGCGAAGTCGGACAAGGTACTAGCAAAAATCTCAAGGGTTCTAGTTGAATCACAATGATACCTCCAACGGGGTCAATCAAAATCCAAGTTATTTCCAATTCCCTTCAATTCAAGCATTTTACAACCGTCAAGCACGATCTATCCGATCGACCGACTAGCGTCCAAATTCTATCATCCAGTCCGTTCGTGTTAAACATCAACTTCTAGCACACACTTATCGTTCCAAGTCTAACTCTAAGTCTTGTTGCCCCAGTTCTATGACTTGCCAAACAATACTCTAAAGTCGGTCACACAAGTTCTTTCACTCGGCATAGGGTTGTCTGCCTAACCGCTAGGTCGGCTAACAAAGTCATAGGTACAGTTTACGTTCACGATTCTCATTGTGCAAATTCGTTGCACGATACTCACCCAAATTCCTAAGGTCAAACTATTGTTCTTTTGTACGGGGTATTCTACCCAAGCTCGTTTTCACTCAGATTTCTAAACATCGAGTACAGATTATCCTATTACATCGATACGTTCGTTTGTACAGGATCTGAGTCAATTTCAATAAAGTCGTTCCTAAGACACGTTCGTTCAACCAATCCCACGATATATCCATATCGCATGTCAAACCTAACAATTCACATAGTCTATCTCCTCGAATATGTTTCGATAGAATCCATGTATCCAATCTTTTCTAAGTCTAAACCACCAAGTCACGATCCCATTCTAAATCTTCGATCTCAATCATAAACTCTAAGTCGTCCAACACGATTCACGTATCCGTTCATGAAACCATCAAGCATAACTTACTTCACGTTCTAGACTAACTACTTCTCGAAACACTTTCGATTCAATTGTATCCTGAAACTCGTCTTATTGTGTCAAACCACAAAGTCAAAACGATCATTCAATTGTCACGCTCCGGTCTCCCGCAAGTTCAATCATCCCCGCTGGACGTGAGATCACCACGCCAACGCTCCGACAGGATAATCGTCCTAATCCGGACGTGACGCATGTGCGAGCATGGAGTTGCGCTCGTCCAAGACAAGAACGTCAAACGTTATGGTTATCATCGAAACGATCAAGACACCTTATCGTTATACTTCGTTTCATCCAAGTTATGCATTAATCCACCAAGTCAGGTTCATCTAATATAATAACCGTTCATGCCGTGATAATTTGTCTAGCCAAATCGTCCAACTTTGATGCTACCGTTCAATCAATCCGTAATCTACTTCTAGCATTCCTCAAACAACTAAATTCAAATCATCTAACCAAAGTCTATTCACTTTCGGTACGTTCTATTTCATCGAGTTCGTCTGAATAATTATTGGACATGTACCCACGAGTTCGATCATCCCCGCTAGATGTAAAATCACCACGCCAACGCTCCAGCGGGATAATCGTTCTCATCTAGGCCTGATGTCGAGTGTTATCTTTTGAACTAGATTCATGATCGTTCGTTCAAATCAAGATTAAGTCCGTTATCGCCTACCTTAATCATTAAACCACACAACTCCTTAACTTGTATCAATCCTTGCTATTTTTCAACTTATCAATATTGTATCAAGTCTTTCAAATTCGAAACATAACATCTATACTCAAGCTAAATTCTAGTGAACGATATCCTACTCAATACAAGTTTCGATGCGCACTATCTTTCATGGCACTAACTTCGATTGCATCCTCGTTTATTCCATCTCAAACAAAAGTTTCAATTCGTTTGATTCAATTCGAAATCGCTCGTACAATCTACTAAGTTTTTCTCGATCCAGATATTGAATCCATTACCTTGAATCCCCATTCGATATAAGCCTTCTCACTTATTCAACACATTATAATTCGTTCGAATCAAACCTCGCACGATTTCTTCGAATTCGCTTATTTGCTAGGCATTACTTATATTAAGGCCTTGCACAATCACGTCGTTGCTGCTAGACTCGTTTGCTATCCCGAAATCCACGATTCGCTCGAATATTTCTAAGACGATCAATATACCACTCAGGGTTCGAGCTATACTCTATGAATATTCAAAACTCACTCTATCCTCAAATCGTGTGTTCGTTCCTGTGCTATCACATACACCACTCAGGAATCGAGTCTTCCAAATAAATCTTGAATCGCATTCGCATCGTTCACTCGTATATCCAATTTGTTCCTTAGAACTCCAATACGATCTCTATGCGTCGCCTCGATAAATCTTAGTCTTATATATACCTCTATCGATAGTCATCCATACAAATTATATTTTGGGTCGTAACTTATCGATACGAATAACCGTTCGAATCATTCCTCAAAACCCAAGCACTACTCCCTAGATTCGCCTTAGCGATAGTCCGATAACGTTTCTATCGATAATCATTCTAAGTCTGACTTGTCTTATCCGAATGATATCCCAATCTCACTCTCAAACTCACTAGCAGCAAGGGTCTTAGCGCGTGATACTCAACACAACTTAGCCGAAATGTCGTGTGCATAGCTAACCCATCCGAACGATATTCTATCTCGCATACTAACTTGCTAGTGTCAAGGTAACGGTAGTCTGGTTCGCACATAACTAGCAATTCTAGCACGAGTCTATCCCCACAAAGTCTGACATAGTTCGGCACAAGGGCCTTCGCATTACTATCTCGTTCAAGCATTCATATCATTCACATGTTCTTTCAAAAATATTTAGACTCATTGTATGGAACATCATGTTGGAACATTGAGAGATAGCGTATTGTACATAACCCACGAACGAGCTTTCGAAACTGAGATAATCGATACGAAGTTCAAGGACATAAAGCCATGCTCTGATACCAATATATCACGCCCCGATCTCCCGCATGATTGGTCGTCTCCGCTAGGAGCGAATCACAACGCCAGCGCTCCCGCAGGACTATCATTCCCATCAGAATGTGATACCGTGCGAGCACAAGCTGCGCCCGCGCAAGGCCATGATCCGAATAGGCGGAGAAATAGCTAAGCCACATAGTCGCACAGATAGTCTCCAATGCAACAGAAATTTAAACGACACGAGTAAACGGCCGTTCGATAACTAGTTCACAAAGTCATTATAGCGGAAGCATCGAATGAACACAAGTATGAAACAAAAGCAAGCTCTTTATTGAAAATCAAAAATTATTACAAGCGGCGCTAGGCCAAGATTACAAGTCACTCAAGCTCTCTCTCTCCAAACAATAAAGACGTGTCAAGCGGCTTACAACATGGGATAATACATAGGCGATGTTCTAACATTATGTCTTGTATATGTGCTTCAGCTCCGGACGCAACGCTCCAAGGCTCCAGAGCGAACTCCACGCCTTAGCGTGCACGAGAGGATACTCCGCACCGAACGGGGTTCTCCCGCACCCTGCAAGCAATCTGGTGGGTTATCAGTACATGAATGAACTGGTGGGGAGGCTTCTCGCCATCTCGATAAATCCAAATACGTTATATTAATTCCATGCACAATCTATTAAGTTGTCTTTCTAATCTTGCCTTAGGATCAGTTTCATGGCATAAGATAGAAAGCCTAACTCGTGTGGCAGGCAGTGCGTTGTGCGATATAAGATGAAACACGTCATAACTTACCAACTTACCATTCATCCTTCCATGTCCAATGACATAACCAAGTTAGCCAAACACGAATATATATAATGAAAACAACGAATCGCATAGCGAACACAAATATGCTTGTTTCTAAGTCAGGTGCACGAGTTTGCTTAGATTGTGATACACAGATTTTTGTGTTTCTCAGATCTAGGCGTGTTACTCAGGTTATTCAAATGATCACAAAACTCAGGTTACACAAATTACTTGTTTCAATGCAATGACTCGCACGCGGATTGTCGCAATTGAGCTTTACTTATCTATATGAACAGAAGTCGCTGGCACCACAAGCCATTATGGACCGTAGCGGGTTAGATGGCGATCCTTGCAACGCGGGTAGCGAGCCCCGTTGCAAGTTCCCGAATCACCCATTGCTATCAGGATTTCGCCTAGGTCGAATCGGGAACGGTGCGCCCCGGCTGCCGTTCGCAGCAATCATAAAAATCTTGTGCACAAGTTGCCCGCGACGATGCAAGTCTCTTCTACTGATCTTGTTCTCTTATCTTATCTCTTGATCTGCATGAGCAGCGATGGTTGTAGACACAAGATTGAACCCCCTGCAAGCCATCCCGAATAAATGGCGATGGTTGTAGACATAGGAATTAACCCGCCACAAGCCACCCCGAACCATGATTATTATTCTTCCTTACTTATCAGTACAGTTCAGTTATTTTACTTGATACTTCCATTACTTTCTTATAGTTTCTTTCAATCTTTTATTATATTGTTCCCGATACGAAAAACCGTCTTGGCGACCTTGTGGTCCCGAAGCCTTTCGATATTTTTCGTTAGTTGGCTTGGAACGACTATTTTGATTGTCTTCCTGCTTCAGGTAAGTGAACTATGTTATGTGTTGTGCTCCAAGCCGTGGTACGACGAGATAAGCATGGCACATATACAGATAAAACACTATACTTGATCATATAAAAGTCTACTTGAAACATAAGCAGTACGACTAGCACGAGTGTGAAGGTGTCGTTGAATCGCGGCATAATCTCCAGGACGGGCAGTGTAAACATGTGAAGCAGTGTTCTACGAAAAGTATATAATGATCTACTCGAATCATTAGCGGAGTCTACTTGCACGAAGCTAAGATAGCATCCGAGGGTCCAACTATAAACCAAGTTTTATTTCCATGTTCTAAGACAAGCAATACAAGATGGAATTAATCTCTTAGCTATGTGTGTTGTATTCTTTATTAGCATGCAAGAGGTAATTTGCCTAGCGACTAGCATGTATCGTCTGTATTTTTAAGTGTGTAGGCTAAGCAAAGACAGGTTCATCGTAGCCACCCACCTTAGCGATGTTTCGCCTCGACCGAGCGATACTCCGAGCGCGTCTTTGAAAGCTAAGTCTGAACTTCTGAAGGGCCAAATCTGAATTATTTTGCCTCAAACGGACCTTCTCGCCGAGCAAGACGGGTCGGGTCGTCTCACTTGCCGTTTGAATCGGCTATCCGCATTGATGCGGAGCGGGTCGTTACAAGTGTTTCTCTTAATAGGAAGTCACTCCGTAGGCTGTCGTCCACGTCTTTAGTGGACGGTTACCACTTTCAAGGAATTGCTTCCCTATTTAAGTAGCTGCCAACACTCTGTGCTCTTGAGAGAAATAGAAGAATTTCAAGAGTTATAAGAGAGGAAGAGAGTTTTATCTCTAGAAGCCGAAGCCTTTTTTGCACTAACGATAGGCACTAGTCCGAGGGTCCTATAGCACTTCTGTGAAAGTCATCGAAGGGAGGATACAAAAAGAACGTTCCAGAAGTTCTTCCGAACTTGGTGGTTCTTCGGAACGGATTGACGAAATAGGTCGAATAGTCGAATCTTGCTTTGAGCAACTTTTGATCTTACCATCGCAGTAGACTGTTCCTTCTATCAACAGCTTTGATCTAACTTCAGCAACGACCATGTTGCTTGCTTTCAAGCAATTTCAACTGCTAGCTTATTTAGTGGATTATTCTGCTTGCAGCTTTGCTGTACTTTACTAGTGGTTTAATCACAATTCTCTCTCTCCCAGCCAGCCAGCTTGACTTGCATTAAGGAGTTTAGTCTTCATTGCTTGTACAGAATTTTCCTAATTTCAACAATAATATCTTTTAGCTAACTGGTGCTGGTGGTGGGTGGGGGCGCACATGTTCCATATAAACTATACTCTTAGACGAAGAGGGACATATGCGAGGTTAACTTATCTTTGTGCTGAGTTTTATTATAAGTTCCTTAATGAAACTCTGTTGTTATATTACTAACTTATCTTTGATTTTAGAGTTTTTCTTTGTGATCACTGTAATCTGATATGAGAAAATTTTACCAGGGTGATTTTAACTTTGCAGATTAAACAGCTTAAAGAAGTATGATACCGAAGAAGCCAAGGTGGAATATGATAAGCAGTTGGTCAACTTGGATACTGCCACCAAAGGTCTAGGCAGATCAAGTGCGCACCAGAAGGAATTGACCCAAGGCTTGTCACTGAAGGTAAGAAATTAGACAATATATCTGTCATTTCTTTTCCGAGTAATGATATCAATCCCTCCAAAATCTTCCTCAGTTGACGTGATATGTTAAATAGTATTATGTGGCATTTAACATAGCAGTTGACATGATAAATTTTAACCCAAAAAATTAATCATCCAATTTTTTTAATGTTAATGTTAATGTTAATGCTAATGCTAAAGTTAATGGCATAGCCTAGCATCGCGTCGTACTATTTTATTTTTTTTATTTTTTATTTTTTTACCTCGGTCCTGCTGGATACCTATATCAAGGTAATTCTTTGGGTTCTTGGAACCAATTAAGTAACCTTTTCTGATCATCCCCTCCTGTTTAGGAATCATAATATTGCTAGCTAAATGTCGAACAGAGATATAATAGAAAAGAGCATGATAGATAAATCGGCAAAATAGAAGCAATTAATCAATTAACCTCTTCTCAGCATCACCCTCTCGCTGTTAGTTCATGTTTACCTATCAAAATATTGATAACAAAAATATCAACAATATCCAATAATAATAACAAAGAAAGGCTTTATGCATTGTATATTATTGAATTTAAATTCGCTGCAACATCCTTTCATCATTTAAGTGTTTTCCCATCAAAATCAGTGTAGTTGTGAGCAAGAAGTAGCCCTAAAATCTCGAAGGGCAGTTGACAAGTAGATGTAGAGCTACAATTGTGGTCATGCAGTTTAAACTCATACAATCAAGAAGAAATTACTTTTTGTTGAAAATTGTCTTGATTTTGAGCTTGTTTCATCGTCATGTCCTTCCTTTCAAACAATATTAGTCTGATTTACCTCTTTAATAAGTAGGATTTTTCATTCTATTAACATTACATGAATCATAATCTTAACAGTACATTTTTACTTACTCTTAGCCTTTCCCATTTCCCATATTTCTGAGAACTATGCAATTTTCTTCTAATAGGTGGAACATAAAGGTGACGAAGCCTCGCAACAAATGTCAAATTCCTTACACTTAACCTGTCAAATCTGCTCAAATGGTCCTAGCTGCCAGATTGTTCATTCAAGAACAAAAAGAATGGGCTCTCTGATTAATCAAAGGAAGCCTCGAGCAGCAGAGTCCATATATGATGGCCTAGTACAAGAGGGACACAAGCCTAGTGTAGTAACATACACATCTCTACTAACTGCCCTCACCAACCAGAAGAAGTTCGATTCCATCCCTTCAGTCAGAACTCAGGTGGAAGACAATGGACTAAAGCCCGACTCGATCTACTTCAACGCTCTCATCAACGCATTTTGCGAAGCAGGAAGTATCGACGAAGCCATGAAGGTCTTCCAGGAGATGAAAGAGAGTGGGTGCAAGCCTACAACCAGCACATTCAACACCCTCGTTAAAGGCTACGGCATAGTGGGAAAGCCCGAAGAGTCGCAGAAGCTCGTCAATGCGATGACAAGCGAAGGAAACGTGAGGCCGAACCAGAGAACGTACAATGTACTGATCAACGCGTGGTGCGATCGGAAAAACCTGAGCGAAGCGTGGAACGTGGTGTACAAGATGTGTGCTTCCGGCATCAGGCCTGACATTGTCACTTACAACACTATAGCAGGAGCTTATGCGGATGTTGGAGAGACGAAGAGGGCCGAGGATCTGGTGCTAGAGATGGAGCACGAACTGCGTCCGAACGCACGAACGCTCGCCATTTTAGTGAAGGGCTACTGCAGGGAAGGTAAGATGGAAGATGCATTGAGGTGTCTGCATATGATGAGAGGTCGAGGCGTGCTACCGAATGTCATTGGCTTCAACACCTTGATCAAGGGATTTCTAGATGTTGAGGACATGGCAGGAGTTAATGAAGTGAGTTAAACATTCAAATAATGCTCTTAGCTATTCTTTTAAAGGTTCTCATTGTAGGTATTGGATCCTTCCTATGAGTATCGGGATCGACAGTTTCGGCAGTATCGACGCTTTCGGACCGGAGTATTGGATTTTTTTGGTATCGGAAAATAAATAATTATTAAACTTTAGAAAGAAATTATATATATATATATATATATATATATATATATATATATATATATAGACATAATTTTAAGTATTTTTAGTGTTATTTTTTTGGTAATTTTAGAATTAAATAAAATAGTAGTCATAATTGTCGATTGGTTTACCTGCGATGAATAAGTTATCTTCTTTTACATGCTTTTACAACCTTACTATGCTTTTACACCCTTCCTTATTATTAGTGTTTTTCATTCAACTTTCTTTGTCGAATTGACTGAAAAAGAGACCCTCGATGACGGTATCGGTCAATATAACCGTATCGGTATGGGTATCGGGCGATATTGCAAACTATGATTCTTTTCCCCCCTTCAATTTACTTGACTTTGGTAACCAACTACGGAATCAAGAGGTTTACTTGACCTTCATAATCGATTACGGAAATGGCTGATGATTTTGGATTTACTGCTAGGTTCTGGCAGTGATGGAAGGAGTCGGAATAAAACCGGACGTTGTGACTTACAGCCACCTACTGAACGCATGGAGTGGGATGGGGCTGATGACCAGATGCATGGAGATCTTCGACAGAATGATAGAGGGCGGCATTAAGCCCGACGCTCAGGTGTTCAGCATTCTTGCCAAAGGATACGTGAGAGCTCGAGAAGCGGAGAAAGCCGAGGCCCTCCTGGCGATCATGGAGGCGTCCGGACTCCCCCCGAACGTGGTGACCTTCACGACGATCATCAGTGGGTACTGCAGTGCTGCCGATATGGAGAATGCTGTGAGGGTCTACGAGAAGATGCGGGAAGCCGGCATTTCCCCCAACGTCAAGACGTTCGATACTCTCATATGGGGGTACGGAGAGGCCAAGCAGCCGTGGAGAGCGGAGGAAATGCTGCAGGCGATGAGGGAGGCTGGAGTGGCGCCAACGGAGAATAGTTTCGGGCTCGTCGCCGATGCCTGGAAGTCTGTGGGGTTGCCGGACGAGGCCGGAAGGATACTCGGAAGATCGGAGGGTCATCAAGAAACCACCCTGCCGGATGCAGTGAATGGCAGTCAAGTGGAAACCATACCCAGCTCATTTATCACCAGAGGGAGCAAAATTGTTCTGCAAGATGCCGAGCCGGCATCTGACAGCCTGCGCCGAAGTGGTATGCGATCGATGGGTGGCACCTATAGGTTCGGGACGAAGCCTCTCATGATCTGGAAGCAGTGCAGGATGCAGCAATATGGCATCTGCAGCCAGATTGTTAGCTCATGCAAGTTGCTATTTCTCAGCTGACCAAAGCTAAGTGCTATGTATGATTTGACGATGACATGCCTGATTTTTCAGAAGATTGTTGAAATAGAAAGTCAAAGCTTCACTTTTATTTTTGTGATACCTATGTGTGATCAAGTTTTCTTGCTGCGAGTTTTTGGGATTTCTGCACTACTTAAATTGCCCCATTAGCCTATTCTGAAAGATTTTGTTAGTCTCTGGACTAAACCAAAAGATGGAAGAAAGGGCTACAAACATAACTTCAAGCAAACTTTACTATTTGACCCAGAAGTTGTTCTCGAGACACAGAGGCTTCCGCAAACAAGTTTGTCTTCTGAAGAACTCGATTCCAACACAGGGCTATATCCAATATATATCTGATTACAACTTACGAAAGAATACAATAACCAGAAAGAAAGCAATCATTGTTCTTCCTTGCAATCGCAGTTGCAGACGGACAGAATAAGTTACAAATAGAAGAGAAGAGAAAGTAGAAGATGGATCTCACTTGCTGGGGTGATGAAGATCACCGTTGCTCAAAGAAATATTCGACACATACGATCTGCTCCCATGGACCAGCAAGTTCTAGAAGAATTTCTGGAACGCTCTTGTCACCTCCTTACAGGACTCGCGAACTCACTGGACTCCAATGGCGCGCGCAGCAAAGCCTCTCTTCCTCTCTCTCTTTTTCGAAGTATATCCAAAAGTGCTACGAAGGAGAGTATTCATAGAGGAACCAAGCCGCCCATCGGTTACGAAAAGATAGGATCGAATTTAATTCAAATCCCACAAAAATCGGATCTGATATTTAAAGACTCAATCTTTCCATAACTGCCCAGCAGCGCAGCAGCGTAGTGTCCTAACGGCGCATGCGTGCAGCTATGCAGCAGTGTATGCGCACATACGAGCATAGCCAGCACACGCGCCCGCGCAGCTCCCTGCTCATGCAACCACGCAAGCAACTCGCGCATCAAATGTGCACAAGCGCCGATGCTAAGTGCTAAGTGCGCCAACAAAGCGCCACTTTGCGCCCTTGAGCCCTTTGGGACTTAGCTCCTATGAAAATAATTCCAAAAGCATGTCAAAAACTATAAATGCTTTCTTTAGTAGTTAATCATTTTTCCTCCAAGAAAAAAATCCCATATGACACTCACATGTGCCCCACCACACCCCATGTGCACACCTCAACACATATCAAGTATTATATTGAATTACCCACTTGGTGGTATAGCCAATGTGAAACTATCTTTCACTAGTCCAAAGTCAAAAACACCAACAAATTTTAATTATGTTCAATCTCCTCTAAGAATTCTCTATTCTCATCAAATATCAGCAGTTGAACTTATATTATTGATTGCTTTACTGGTAGTGAACTATTCTACAGGTTTCTCTCTTTTGGCCACATTGATTGTGTGCCTATTGATGAGTGGAGTTATTATGTTTCACAAACAAGACTTCCATCAGTTGACTGTTGATAGTTTTTTTTTCAGTAATTCTTTGTGCATCGACTGTTGGTTAATAACGTTTATTGCAATAATTCCGCAATTCCTAACAAAATGTTCCCAATGGTGACCTTAAACTTCGAATCTAGTCCCCAGTCAGGTTCAGAAAGAAAATAAGTCTTACCATAAATTCAGTTTGGGTTAGCACCAGAGGTCTAGACATTCCCTTGCCACTACATTCTATACAAAAATGGGTCAATAAATGTGTATTTTAGATGGATACTTCCACCGGCACAATAAATAAAGTAACTTTCTATACATTTATCGATGTGTCGGTGGAAGTATTCAATTATCTATATTATCATGTATCCTTATAACACATGTTAACACAACCCTACAAAATTGACTTGTGAAATGAAAGAGGCTTAATGGTCTCTCCACTGATTCTCTTGTGGGCGATAGGAAGGATCAGAATTTGGTGATTACCCACTAATTTTTTGTAGTCAAGAGCACCTTCAAAGCTCCTTTATATCCGAAAACGATATAATTGGGGAGATAATCCGACTCGTTTGTTAAGTAAAAAAAACTAAAGTAGGCATTGAGAACTCTTTTAACTTGTACTCTACGTACGTGAACAATATTCTATATAGTACATACACATTTTAATTAAAAAGGGTTTATGATTCCTGTTGCACAACTATAGCTTCACTCTTTTAAGCAAGTCAATTCCAACGAGTCGGCGACGTTTCCGGGAGAATTGCACATACGGCACAATTTCGAATCTTTCAGAATAACAAACAAAGAACCGAATCGCAACGAACTGTACGATATCAACTCCTCCCTTCGTGGACTTACCAGAATTTGATACTGTTTTTTTATGATCAACTCACATTTGCGTGATGTTTCGATGAGATTGATGTTCAAGTATTTGTGAAAAATGATACGCCAACGCCCGACTTAACACTGCGTGAGTGGGTTTTTTTTTTTGAGACAGACTATACATATCTCATTTTCTACTTAACATATTCCAAATGTTAAACACATTCAAATTTAACTAATTTAAAATTATCAAAATTTTAAACATACTCCACTGCATTACCATTTTACCCTCGCCGTCTGCTCCCACGCCGCCGAGGCGGAGTCGCGGGGACGCGCGGACGGGAGGGTGAGGGGGGGGGGGCGAAGAAGGAGGGGAGGGTGAGCGGGGGCTGGGTTCGCAGGTGGCAACCGGAGAGTGGATAATCATGTCTTTTAATATATATTTATTTTTTATTTTATTTAATATGGGGTGTGTTAAGTAGAGATTGGGGTGTGTATAGCCTGGTCATTTTTGTTCAGGAGGCTCGAATATGCAACATCCTGAGTAATATGCATCGATCTTAACCACTAGGCTAAATGTCATTTACATATATATATATATATATATATATATATATATATATATATATGAAAAAAAGTGATATGAGCCATAGGTTTATATTTCTACATTAGTCAATGCACATGTGGACCAAGAAACGGATTCCTACATTCCATGTGCACCCATGTGCACTAGTACATTCCATTTCTATTGGTCCACATGTGCATTGACTCACGTAGGAATATGACTCATATCCCTTTTTATATATACGGCTCATATCCCTTTATATATATATATATATATATATATATATATATATATATAGAGAGAGAGAGAGAGAGAGAGAGAGAGAGAGCTCTTGGGGTATATTACAAGTTTCCGGCAGAAGTTGATCAACTTGGCCACATACATAGATGGATGCAAAGTGGAGGAAAGAATGGCCGACCGTGCTCGCGTGTCTTCTGGCAGTGGTTGCAGTCTCGGCCGAGACGGTTCTCAAGGACGCGGTCGACAACAAGGTTTCGGTCACCTCCGATAATTTCTTCCACAAGATCGCGCACTTCCTGTGGCAGCCGGAGCAGACGTCCTACCACCATGTTTGGCCTGTACGTGAACAAGCGTTCAGCATGCACGCAGTCCCGATCGATATTGCATATATATATGGAGACAAATGACATGTTTATTATTATTGCTTGCAGAGGATGAGGTTTGGTTGGAAGATCATCATCGGCGCGTTGATCGGGTTCGTCGGGGCGGCCTTCGGGAGCGTTGGAGGAGTCGGGGGTGGCGGTATTTTTGTCCCCATGCTCACTCTTATCATTGGCTTTGATCCCAAGTCAGCAACGGCTATATCCAAATGTAAGCTTAATTAGTTCACTGTTTACTCAAATTTGAATCTTAGATAATAATGAAACCAAATTAATTACATGATTAATTTTAGCAAAGATCAATTGTAGAAATTTCAATCGATAGGGTGCGGTTTCTGTGCTTAATTGTTGTATATATATTTAGACGTGTGTAATTTTGTAGTTAATGCACTCTGCCATTCAATTTCGGTAGGAACACAGTAAATTTTAGGATCAACTTAAACGGATTCAAACTCTTAAATAAAAATTGGTGAAGTAGAAACTTTTTGTCTTTTTTTTTTTGTCATATTTGTAGAGTGTAAAACAAGATACAATTTTTGAAGGTTTGTGACTTTTGTTGTCTATATTGATTAGGCCAGCCAAGAGTGTACTTATATGTTCGTCCCAACGTGGCTAGCTGTTGGAGGGACAATTCATCTTTCTTGAATTATGGAGTTCTCAGAGTGAACAACAAGTTATATTGACACTAATCTTTTTTTTTTCCTTTGTCCTTTTTAACTTTTGTTACGTAGCTTTCACACTTTCTTTTTCCTCATAAATAAATTGGTTTGAGGTCTTAGCGTCGATGAACAAACATTTCAGCATTGAGTTTAAATTAACATTGGCTGAATCTTAGTGATATTTTGGAATATCTACAATTGTTTCTTGAATTGTATAATTTAAATAGGCTAGGATCTGAAATTTCAATAATCGGCAGCCAAATTCTTATAGTAGAAATAGGATCACTTGGACATTATAGGAATTATAATATAATGTTGATAAATGAATATATTTTGTAAATAACCCGTCAATAAATTTATAGTAACAATTAATCAATATTTTGATAAAATACTTATTGGTTAGTATCAATCAGTAATCGGTTCTTAAGTTATTATCGTATATTAGTAACTATCATTATTTATTTGCTTTATTGATTGAACCTGTGTTGAGGAAAAAAGGGAAAAAGGAAGGTTATATATAGACAAACAGGATTGAATCTGATCTAACTGGACAGAGAAGATTGTTCCCAACCTACATTTTGTAGCAATTTGGTGTTCAATTTCATGTTCAATGTTCACTATTTTGAAGGACTCATCTCCCAAAAGTAATTAATTAAAGTAGAAACCAAAGAACCGTACTCAATGGAACCAAAATCAGTCAATCTGCATTTGATTAAACATGATGTGCTTGGCTAGGTATGATCATGGGCGCGGCAGGATCGACTGTCTATTATAACATGAGGCAGAGGCATCCAACTCTAGACATGCCCATAATCGACTACGACCTGGCATTGCTCTTCCAACCAATGCTCATGCTTGGAGTCAGCATCGGGGTTGCTCTCAACGTAATCCTTGCCAATTGGATGGTCACAATTTTGCTTATCATCATTTTCTTAGGTAATTAATTAGTCCTCAAACTAATTAGGCACTAATGAAGAAGGTAAATTCTAATATAGATGGTCACAATTTTGCTTATCATCATTTTCTTAGGTAATTAGTCCTCAAACTAATTAGATACTAATGAAGATACAATTTTGCTTATCATCGGATACGGTTGAGATACTCAAAGTGTGATCCTATAGGAATATCCATCAAGGCATTTAAGAAGGGTGTTCAAACATGGAAGAAAGAGACACTAATGAAGAAGGTAAATTGATCATAATCAAGTATCTCATATTTCTATACAGACTGAAACATGTTGTCATGAGTTTTTATTTTATTTTTTATTTTTTTTGGGGGTTCCAATTCCAGGAGGAAGCTGCCAAGCTCATGCAGACAAATGGTAGGCTGATCAAATACTCCTACATAAGCATGTTATTATTATGAGTGTAGTTGAAAAAGCTGTTCATCGCTTCGCTTCGCTTTCTATTCTGGTGCAGGAATCAAAGAGGAATTAGATCACAAAGATGTCGACAATGGTCTAGACAATGCTAATTCTCTGAAGAAACCTGCGTCAACTGCTGACAGAGTTGTGGTAATTAAGCAATACAAAAGTTGGTTGCTATGAGGTATGAGCTCAAGATGTTAAAACTAATATTGATGACCACTGTCAGGTTCCAGTTCAGGAAGACGAAACTGTTCCAACGAAGACTACGACAACGGATGATCAAGTGGTAATTAGGCAATATTCAAGGTTTTCCGCAATGTATGACTTGAAGGTGATGATAAACTGATAAAATGAATACTATTCTCAGGTTCTAGTCACCGAGGATGATGATGCATCGAATAAGAGTAAACCAGCTGCTTCACGAGTGGTAATTAGGCAATTCAAGGGTCTTTCTGTGATGTACGACTGAATCTGTCCTTAATTAATCATGATCATGATCATTCATTCCCAGGTTCCGATTCTTCAGAATATACGGTGGAAGCAGCTCGGACTTGTCCTCTTCGTCTGGGCGGCATTCCTTGTACTACAAATTACTAAGGCAAAACACCTTATAATATTCCAATAACATTCTGGATTCTGTAATTTGATAACTTGGACATTGAAATTTACATATTGCTCTCTTGTGTGCAGAATTACACTTCAAATTGTTCAAAATGGTATTGGATCTTGAACATGTTGCAGGTAATGTAGCTTTATAATCTCTCTTCTGCAGAAATAACGTAACGCCTACATAACTTGTTTACATGTTGCATTTTGGTTTTCTTTCAGGTCCCTGTTTCTGCAGGGGTGTCTTTATATCAGGCAGTTGCCTTGTACAAAGGAAAGGCGATAATTGCGTCCAAGGGAGAGAAGAGGACAGATTGGACCGTAACTCGGCTTTTCTTACACTGCTTATGTGGTATTCTTGCTGGTCTCGTCGGGGGGCTTCTTGGTCTAGGTGGTGGGACTATTTTAGGCCCTCTCTTCTTGGAGCTCGGTGTTCCTCCTCAGGTCTGTTTTCGCTCTCTCTTCACTATGTGTGTGTGTGTGTTAGCACTTACCCAACACTGAACTAAGAGATGAATCAATTAAAAGCCTCTTACATTAGGCTTTTGCTGTTGGATACTGTTCCTAAAGCATGCAAACAGGAGATGCAGCATAAACTAAAGATAGGAATTAAAGAACAAGGAAATTCTTGACGAACAATGCAGCAGCAGCAGGTTCCTAATCATCTATTTTCGAGATACAACGAATCCAATGACCCAGCAACCGAGCATAGTCCTTGTCCATCACAGCCCTTGTCCGGGAGAGAAGACGGACGGAGGAGGAGGAGGATATTCTCGGAGGATTTTGGGTTTTGGTGGCGGCGGCTTTTTTTTCTTTCTGTCTCTGTACGGAAAAGGATATTTTGAAATAAAAATTAAAAAGTTAGAAAACTACCTTTATACCCATGTTCCTATCCGTGGCGTCATTAAATTGCACGTCCGCTCGCGAGTTGGATGGGATATAGCCTATCCCCCGCAAAATCCATTTACCAAATAAAGTGGGTAAAACACTTTAAACAAAGGAGAGTGCTCTCTTTCCTATCCGATGTTGAACTAAAAACTGAATCCTTATTGTATCACATGCAACAAAACCAATTAACATTTGCTAGCTGAATTTGTACTTGATCAGAGATTATACTTTTCATTTGTTATGTCCAAGTAATCTCATTTTATAACTGTGGCTTGTTTCCGTTAATTATCATCAGTTAGGATGACAAATCATTAAATTACTCTTTGCAGGTCTCGAGTGCAACTACCACCTTCTCCATGCTCTTCTCTTCGTCGATGTCGGTCGTGGAATATTACCTCCTAAAGAGGTTTCCTGTTCCTTACGGTACTCCATCCATCACCTTTAATTCTACGTCACATAAACAAGAACTCTATGGTACTGTAAGTGAATCAATCCATGACATAGATTGTGTACTTGATTTGGGTTGAATTAGCTTCCTACTTCGTTGCTGTGGCTCTGATCTCCGCATTGGTTGGACAACATGCGGTCGGAAAGCTTATTAAGAAACTGGGGAGGGCCTCTCTCATTGTGTTTGTCCTTGCTTCAACTATCTTCATTAGCGCATTATTACTAGGTATAAAACTAATTAAGTTTGCACTTACCATTATTCTCTCCATGTTGGGTCCTCCTCTTCCTCTTGTTTTAATTAATTTTACCGATTCCATGAGTTATAGACTAACCAAAACCGAGTTCTACTGTATATATATATATATATATATATATATATATATATATAATGCAGGTGGAGTTGGTCTTGAGAAAATGGTCAAGAGGATCGATCAACATGAGTACATGGGGTTCTCGAACATCTGCAAGTACGAGACGTAGTTCTACAATGCACTTCCAGAGGCGGTTCCCTCCAAATAGGGAGACACTATACTACAATGGGTTGTTTATGACAGATTTAGGCAAATTCAAGTGAAAACATTTTAAGTTTCCATAAGTGTTAACCCATTTGGGTATCCCATACATTACAAGAGTTCCTCTATTTGTGAATGAATGTACCAGAGATGATCTATACTTTTGTTTTCTTACATATATTATGGTCTTAGTTTAATTTGTAGTGAAGCGTAAAGTTTACTATGTATTTCTCATGACATACAACAAGGTTTGTTGCAAATTTTAAATCCCATAATCTTAATAAATCAAAATAATACTAATACAGGTTATAGGATGATTTGTATAAGAATATTTGAAAAGAAGAAAACGAAACCAACATCTCGGGACGCTTTTGGGTTGGTAATTCTCGACTAATTCCCACAGTAAACTCCAAAAGCTTTTCATCTTACACTTAGTCCAGTCAGGTGCTATTAGCCCACAACAAGGACGGTCAGAAAAATAGATGTTCCATAAGGAATCATAAGATAGTAGTTAAAGAAGCTGATAAGATCTAGATAAACATAGATTAAAGTTTTGATGTAAAAAAAAATATTTTTTTTGTTAATGTTACAGAACATAATCCTTAAAAGAGAGAGTGAGAGAGTGGAAGAAAAGTATTAAAAAGCCGATCCAAAATATATGTTTAGAAGAATTTACTAGTATTTAAATATTTTGTGTTACCACCTAAACATATATTTTAAATAGTTTTTCATGCAACAACGCACGTGAATCTACTAGAACGTAGGAAAAAAAATCGTAGATTATTTTTTTAATTTTTATATTAAGAATTGATAATATACAAACAATTTAGACGGCTCATTTTTTAGGAGTTTCTAAACCGTATTATAATAGTAGACAATAAAATTTAAAATAAATATTTTGATTTATTATTATCTATATTATTTTTTTATATTAGTAATAAATAAATTTTTATTATGTATTCAACAAAAAAATTTATTTATTGTTATTTTTAAACTAACTACAAGATATTATCTAAATAAATTTATTATTATTTATTTATTATTATATTATCTACAGATAATTTATTATCTACATATAACAAATTTATTTATTATCTATAGATAATTTATTATTATTTGTACACAAATATTTTATTGATACATAAATATATTATTTCAATAATTAATTATATAAATAATAATTAATAATTATTGATACATATTTATATTATTTAAAATATATTTTTGATACATACTTATAATTTATATAATTAATTATTTTAAATAATATATTTAGTATCAATGATATATTTGTGTACAAATAGTAATAAATTATATGTATATAATAATAATAATAATAATCAATTTATTTAGATAAAATCTTGTAGTTAGTATAAATATAAATTTTAATAAATAAATTATTTAGATAATATCTTGTTACAATATATTTTTAGAATTTTGGATATGTATTTAGTTAGATAATATCATATACTTAGTTTAAGTATAATTCGAATATTTGATACCGTAATTAATTTTGATTAAATTAGGTGTAACAAAAAAAAAATATTTAGATAATAATTTTTTTAAATAACAAAGAAATAATATCTTATTAACAAAAATATAATACTGATGATAAATATTAGTATAGACAATAACAAATTAATATAAATAATAACAAATTAACTAATAGATTAAATTAAACTTTAAAAAAAAATCAAACCAAACTAAATCCAACTAAGCCCTTCTCTCTCACCCGCCAACTAAGTTGGTGGTCCCCCCACCCGCCAACTTAGTTGGCAGTCCCCCCTCTCTCCCCCGGTCTACCCTCCTTTTGCAATTTTTTCATCTTTCTCCCTTCATCCTCAATTGGATAAAAATTCATCCCTTAAGATGAAATTTTCTGTAATTTTATCAATTCTGCTATTTGTCTTCCAAAAAAATTTGGATGATTTCATCTTCCATTATGTGGCATCTGACATGTCAGCTAGCTGACATAACAGCTGACATTACAAATTTTAATCCAAAAAATTAATTATCCAATTTTTTTAATGTTAAATTTTATTTTAATGTTAGTGTTAATATTAATATTAAAGTTAATTTTAATGTTAATATTAATTTAAATTTTAATATTAATTTAAATTTTAATGTTAAAATTTGCTGTCATATACTACATGCCATTGTCTTGTAATATGCTTGTGTCGCTAGTTTCAAGCCTATAACCTCCCACATGTAGAGGGAACTAACAAATAGGATTGTCGTTGCTGCAGAATATCTGGCAAGGTCTGTTGATTTTTTCCAGAGAGATTAGATATCATAATGCTATTTCTAAATTTCAATTTTCTTAGCATCTGGTAAGTTATTTTCCTTGTATTTTTAACTGCTGGATACCTTCTTCTGTGCAGATAATCAGAGCCGGCTCCAAGCATAGGACATCTAGGCATGGGCCTAGGGCCCAAAATATTTAGGAGACCCCAGGCCCCAAAATCGAAAAAAAATAAGCAAGGATGCCCGAAATATTTTGGTATTGAATTTTTTATTTTTTTTGAGGTCCAATTCAATTAAACTTAAATCCAAAAGGCATTGAAAAATTTAGTATCAAACGACTTTGAAAAAAAAAATTTTGATTTTCACTAAGTTGGCTTTTTTTCTGGTGAAATTTGTTGGAACCCAGTTCATTTATAGATACGAAGGCATTAAAAAAGTTAGTATGAGAGGCACTTAACCTTTCTTTTAACAGAAATTTTGACTCACTTTACAAATTTTTTTTTTTTTTACCATATTTATTAGTGCATTTCACAATTTTTTCATAATATACAAGATCCTCCACTTTTGACGAAATTTGTCCAGACTTGACGGTCAACCCAATTGATCAAAAAAATTTGACGAAAATGTCCCTCACTTATTTTACTCTTCCTCTTCACGCCACTGTCGCCGCCCCACCTCCCCACTCCCGCCTCACCACCCTCCCCGTCGCCGCCCGCCCCTCCCCCTACCCCCCCCCCCCCCCCCACCGTCGCCCCCGTCGCAGCAGCAACATCAGCAGCAGTCGCGGCGAGGCAACCGTGCAGGAACTAGGCGAGCGCACGGCGACGAGAGTGCGACGAGCGGTTGTTGCTGCCGCGGCGCTGCTGCGGGGGGGGGGACGGCAACGGTGGCGGGGAGAGGGGGAGCGGGGGTGGCCGAAAGAGAGGAGAAGTGGGGGGGGGGGGGGGGGAGAGAGAAGAGGAAAATAATGGAGGGACATTTTCGTCAAAATATTTTGGTCAAATGGATTGACCGTCAAATCTTGACGGATTCCGTCAAAAATGAGAGGTCTTACTATAGAAAAATTGTGGAATACACTTTTAAATATAATAAAAAAATAGAAGGAAAGTCAAAAAAAATTATTTTTTTAGAACCCAATTCAGTTACAAAGTACTAAAAGTTCCCCAAAAGTTTACAAAATATTGAAAATTTTACAAAAAACGGTCCCCTAACTTTTACAAAGATCCCATAAATTTACAAAGGCCTCCAAATTTTCATATAGATGTCTTTATTTCATGATAATGTGCTCCATTTTTGCCAGAGCCGGCCGGCAGATAATGTGAATGAGACTTGCTAGAGGATTCCATCTTTCAATTTGATTCATGAGTCTGTGGAGTTCTGTGGAGTTATAGTTAAGTTTCTTTCAGCCAAGTGTTTCATCACTTCTTTATCCAGAAATTTTTGCACAGTATTAATAAATTATGTTCAGAAAAAAAAGTTTAAAAAAATCGGATGGAGAGAACAAATACGTACTTATTAAATCCGTTTTGTTTCTCACATATTAAAAAAATGAAATAAAAATCGATAACGGATGTAGTACGTGTGTTTTCGAAATATATATATATATATTGAAAATGCACATCGTACGTATATTTTCAAGTTTTAATTATTTTATTTTCGAAAACGCACGTACTAAGTGTGTTTTGAATCAAAATTATATTTTTTTCATGCTTATAATAATAAATAAAAAAATTAAGCTGAACACGAACATACCATATGCGTGTGATTTTTTGCAATATGTCCTCTATGTTACATTATTTGCAATATGTTCTATTTCATATGATTTTTTTTTTTTTGGTCATATATTATCAATTATTTGTAATATGGTCAATTAATCAAATTTAAAGCTGAAAATGCATATGGAATGGACCATATTGCAAATAATGGAACATAGATGACCCAAAACAAATTAAAAAAAAAAATGTACAAAGAATAAAAGTAATAATAAATTATATTCAGAGAAAAAAGTTCGAAGAAATTGGATGGAAAGAACAAATACGCACTTATTAAGTGCGTTTTGCTTCTCGCGTATTAAAAAATAAATTAAAAATCGAAAACAGGCGTAGTAGGTGCGTTTTCCACAATTCTTTTATAATGAAAATGCACTTTTTCATGTTTTTATTAAACGCACATACTAATTACGTTTTGAGCCAAAATTAATTTTTTTTAAATATTAAGTTGAAAACGCACATACCATGTGCGTGTGTGTTTTATTTTTTTTGTCATCTATGTTCCATTATTTGTAATATGGTCCATTCCATATGCATTTTCAACTTTAAATTTGATTAATTAACAAATAATAGATAATATATGACCCAAAAAAATTGCATATATAAGGGACCATATGGCAAATAATGGAACATAGAGGACATTGCAAAAAAAAAAAAAAAAACTCACACGCACATGGTATGTACGTGTTCAACTTAATTTTTTATTTATTATTCTAAAAAAAATAAAACTTGGTCCAAAACACACTTAGTACGTACATATTCGAAAATAATAATAATAGAAACTTAAAAACGTACGTACTATGTGCATTTTTAATATATATATACTAGTATATATGCACGTGCTTTGCACGTATATTGGAGTGAATGATGTTGATGAGTTAGTTTACTTTAGCATGAACCCTTTGATTGTCAGTGAAATTTATTGCATCTTTTAAATGGTTGACATTATTGCATCTCTTAAATGGTTGTCATTGAAATTTATTGTAGCTATTCTTTTTAATTACTATTCTTTCACGGTGAAACCTAGTTTTGACATTATATAGTAGAATAGATATATATATATATTTATTTATTTATTTATTTATTTGAAAACATACGTACTACTACGTGTGTTCTCGATTTTTATTTTACTTTTTTAATACTTGAGAAACAAAATATATTTAATAAATGCATATTTGATCTCTTTATTCAAATTTTTTGAATTTTTTTTTCTGAATATAATTTATTAATATTTTTATTCTCTTAACAAAAAATACTACTACTTTTATCTATTGAGGGGGGAGTAGCTATCCGATGTATGGTTGAATGGGAGGCTGGAGCGGGAAAAGACCAAATGTGATTAATGCCAGTTCTTGTCCGTGGGAAAGAATAGGTTCCTTTGTATCCGACTACATCCGGAGTTGGCAGCCGGATGTGCGATGGGAATCTCCCTTTTTTGTCATGGATTAATCTTATTTATTTGTTTTAAGTAATATTTATTATTTTATTTTTTTTGGGAAATCGGTTCCAATTACCTATCAAAAATTAACACTATTTAGTTATTATTTATTTAAAATATTGTTGTACAGAACATATTTTTAAATAAATTACTTAAAACAAAAGTAGTTTAGAAATATTTGAAATTACAAAAGTTTTCGCCATCCTAATGACGAAAATATAAAAAAAAAAAAAAAAAAAATTATTTTTAACAATTTTGTCAACTCAGTTGGCAAAAATATGACTGTCGATTTTTATTTTTATTTTCTGTTGTTATTTTTTTTTTTGGGTTCTTAGGTTTTTTTTTATGTTTTTAAATAAATTTTTTATATAAATTAGAAAAATATTAAAATTTAACATCCAAAATAAAATATGCAGCATTTAACATACAAAAATTTAAAAATTTGTTGTCGTAAGAAAATTACGCCTGCCGTTGAGCAGACTTAGCTATTTGTAGAAAATTATTTTTCATCAAACAATTAGGTCGATTTGTATATTTTCGACAAGAGTAACACAATTCGTGTAAAAAAAAATTTCATCCAAAGCAAGACACACATGTTACAGGCAAAAGTATAAAATTTAAAACTTTAAAGTATCATAATATTTGACTGAGAGATCGAAACGCGGTCCAACTTTTGCCAAAATGACCGTAACAAAAAGTAGTAGGGGATTAACTGTTTTACCGTTTGACGGACTTCGAAAGATTTTAAAATCACAAATAAACGATGTTTCGATCTCCAAATTTGACTTTGGATAATTTTATTTTTGGATTTTTTTCGGTATTTCGATGTTAACGAGTAAAAAATTGTGTTTCCGGACCCTCAAACGTTATCATATAATATATCAGTGTGAAGATAATTAAAAATGGGACAAGAATATTTATTTTTATTTTTTTAACGATAAAATTATCTATTTATAAATAATTTACTAATCTTAATAAAATCAATTTAACTTTCGTTTACGGTAGAAACTTTAAGGATCTGCTCGGCAATTGTGGGAGTATAGCGGTTATGAATTATTTTTAGAGTACCGGTTATGAACGGTCATGAGAGTCCGTTACTGTTTCAAAAATAAACAATCGTTTCAAAAATATTCCAAAATCGGTGAAAAATTTGTTACCAACAAAAAATAAATTTGAGAATTTCGCCAACTCAGTTGGCGAACTATTTCGTTACTGTTTCAAACTTTTTTCATTTTTCCTAATTTATTTTAAAAAATTATAGGTATAGCAAATTTTCTACAAAAATAAATCAAATGAAAAAAAGAAAATAAACCAAGTAGAACTAAAACCAAACCTACAAAAGAAAACCAAAAAAAAATATAAAAATTAAATAAAGTACTTTCGTATTTTATATAATTTATTTAAAAATATTTTTTGTAACTTCAAATTTTACTAAACAAAAAACAAAAACAAATTTTTTTTTATATTTACGTCATCTAGGATGGCGAAAGCTTTCGTAACCCAACTATCCAAAAAAACATAATACTTTTGTAATAGATAATTTATTTAAAAAGATTTTCTATACAACAAATTTCCTGTCTTTTATAAAACAATAAAAAAATTCAACTATTCAAAAAAACCAACAACAACAAATTTAAAAAAACAAACAAAAAACAAAAAACCAAAAAAAAAAATTATTGTCAGATTTTCGCCAACTTGTTTGGAAAAAATTTGACTCGCCAATCCAGTTGGCGAAAATTTGGCAAATATAAAAAAAAAAATCATATTTTTGCCATCCCAGATGGCAAAAGCTTTCTTGACATCAAATTTTTCCAAAATAGTTTTATTTTAGTTAATTTATTTAAAAATATTTTCTGTACAACAAATTTTCTGTTATTTATTTTTGAAAAAAGGTTTTTTTTTGTTAAGTAGCACTAATTACTTATTATTATTATTTTTAGAAAAAGACCACATCCAGGTCACACTTAAATTTTATTCTTACTTATTTATTAAACTAACTAATAACTAATCCAAAAAAATTTAATATTTTAAATATAAAATTTTATTTCTTAATTAGTTAGTAATTAACATTGAGTTGATAAATTTTAATTTTAATTTGTAATTAGTTAGTAATTAATTTAATTTAATTTATCAAACTAATTATTTAATTTATTATATTGTTATATGAATTAATTATAATTTACTACTATTATAATATACTATTCCGCGTTTCATTTTCTTATCTCAAGCAAGCACATTTATCTACATTTTCACTTTCCACTTTTTACTTTTCTATGCCATCAAAACACATTTGTCCCCTACTCCAAAAAAAAAAAATTGGATGGATCCCTATATGAAATCTATCATTAAAAAGACAAATCCAAATTTTTTTACACTTACGGTCACCAAGTGTACCCTTTATGGAACAGAAAATTTTCTGTAGCGAAATAAATTTATATTAAATTCATGTAAACGAAACAAGTTTGAGAAATTTTGAAAAAAAGTCAGAGTCCGCCAACAATGTTGGCGGAAAACACAACTGGTGTACACGTACGCAGACAAAAAAAAAATAAACGTGGGCCCCACGGCCAATTTCCGCCAACAGAGTTGGCTGAAATTGGGGGGGGGGGGCAATTTCAGCCAACTTAGTTCGCGAAAATTGGCCGTGGGGCCCACGTTTATTTTTTTGGTTTTGTTTAGTTTGGTTTGTTTACTTAGTTTGGTTTGATTGATTTTTTTTCGTTGTTTTATTTTAATTAGTTATATTTTTATTTTATTTATTTAGTTTAGTTTAGTTTTGTAATTAGATTTAAGTAAATTTATTTTAACGAAATAAAATTAAAATAAATTAACTGAAAAGAAATATTTAGAAATATTTTTGGCTGAAATTGTTGGCTGAAATAAAATTAAAATTAAATTCAAAACAAAACCAAATAATCAAAATTAAAATTAAAATTAATTGGAAAGTAAATTTATTTTTGGCTGAAATAAAATTAAAACTAAATAAAAAATGTTGGCTGAAATTGTTTGCTAAAAAAACTAAATAAAAAAACTAAATCAAAAACAAAACCAAATAATCATACAAAACCAACCAAAAAAAATCAACCAAAACAAACCAACCCAAACCATCCAAAAGAACCCGTGGGCCCCACACCCAAAATCCGCCAACTATGTTGGCTGAATTTGGGTGGGGGGCCCACGGATTCTTTTGGTGGTTTGGGTTGGTTTGTTTTGGTTGGTTTAGTTGGTTTGGTTTGATTATTTATTTGGTTTTATTAGTTTTTTCATAATAGACATAAAATAATTAATTTAAATGTTCCTAAAACATTTTTGGAGATCGAAACATCGTTTTAAATCCGCGGGCCCCCACATCCAATATAAATTTATTTTCCTACAGTAAATTTTAAATATTCAAAAATAAGATTACCGAAAGTCAAATTTGGAAGTCGAAACATCGTTTTTTTACGATTCTAAAATTTTTCGAAGTCCATCAAACGGTGTAACGGTTTATATTATAGTACTTTTCCATACGATCATTTTGGCACAAACTGGACCTTGTTTCGATCTCCCAGTCAAAAGTTATGATACTTTAAATTTTAAAATTTATATTTTTGCCTGTAACATATGCGTCTTGTTTCGGATAATTTATTTTTCTACATGATTTGTGTTACTCTCATCGAAAACATGCAAATCGACTTATTATTTAACGAAAAACGATTTCAAAACAAGTAGTTATGGCCGCTCGAAGTCTGCTCGACGACAGACGTAATAGTCTTACGACATATTTTTTTTTTATTATTTTTTAAACGTCTGTTAACAACGAAAAAATTTACGATACAAATATAATATTTATAAATATAAACGTCCGATTCATATTGATATTTTTTTCGTAAATTTTTAAACTTTTATGCTTTAGATGGAATTTATACAAATTTTGATGCTTTGGAAACAAATTTCCGAAAAAAATATTTCTAAATATTTCTTTCCAATTAATTTATTTTATTTTTATTTCGTTAAAATAAATTTACTTAAATCTAATTACAAAACTAAACTAAACTAAATAAATAAAACAAAAATATAACTAATTAAAATAAACCAACGAAAAAAACCAATCAAACTAAACTAAGTAAACAAACCAAACAAAAAAATTAAAAAAAAATAAACGTGGGCCACGGCCAATTTCTGCCAACTGAGTCGGCTGAAATTGTCCCCCCCCCCCCCAATTTCAGCCAACTCTGTTGGCGAAAATTGGCCGTGGGGCCCACGTTTATTTTTCTTTTAATTTTTTTGTTGGGTACGTGTACACCAGTTGTGTTTTCCGCCAACACTGTTGGCGGACTCTGACTTTTTTTTAAAATTTTTCAAACTTGTTTCGTTTACATGAATTTAATATAAATTTATTTCGCTACAGTAAATTTTCTGTTTATGGAAAGAAAGACTTATTCTTGGTATGACTTCATGGTTAGTTTTGAGGAGAATGAGAAGAATGATACCACACTTTCATAAGATATAAAAATTAGGGTTATTTAAACTAACTACCCATAAGTTTTGGACTTAATACACGGGGTACTTCTACTTTTAAACTAATTACACTGACCACCTCTCCATTTAGAAAAAAATAATTTAAAAACAGGTGTACTTAGTGTTATAACTTTTCATTTTTATCTAAAAGTAGGGGTACCCCGTGTAATAAACATAAAATATAAGGGTGATCCGTGTAATTAGTTTAAAAATAGAATACCCAGTGTAATAAGCCAAAAATTAAAGGATAGTTAGTGTAAATAATCCTATATAAATTAATATTGCTACAATAGTTACTAAAAAACAAACTCAACAGAGCTTAACCTGTACTATGTGGCTGTTTGGTTCGGCAAAGTACGACGAAGTAAAAAAATCGATAATTGACATTTTATGTACAAATTACGATGAAGTAGAGCCAGTGTCGTATTTTAGATTTTGAGACATGAGACAAACTATACAACTGGTGCCCAAAAAGCTTAATGTTCATATTATATTATTTTTCATCGATAATAATACAAAAATATTTTCAATCCAAAATTCAAGAAATAAACACAATAAATAAAATTCATCAAATTATTTTCTTATTGAAGAAGGCATGTTTGCTTATATACATACGAACACTATACAATCAAATGACATTATCATATTTTTCGAACAATTAATAACTAACAACAAATCAACAATAAATATAAAATATTTTATTTCTAAGTTTTTCTATTAGTTGATTCCAATCTTAATAGAAATAAATATGCAATCAAATGACAAAAATATATTTGTTTGAATAAATGGTCAACCACATATCAACAACAATTTATACAAAAATATATATTAATAAATTATAAAACTCACCTGATGGAAAGTGACTAATTCAAGTAGGTCTTTTAGGAACTCAAGGAGTCGGCCATAGGACTTCCCTTTCTAAAAAACCTACAAATAAAAATATAATTAGAACACACCTATGAAGAAAAATATATATTAATAAATTACAAACAATACAATTAGTACACATGGATCATCAACATTACGAAAATATATATTAATAAATTATAAAACTCACCTCCCCCCCTCTCTCTCTCTCTCTCTCTCTCTCTCTCTCTCTCTCTCTCTCTATATATATATATATATATATATATATTGATGATTCGTATATTATTGTTTAGTTATTTTGGGTCTGAGACAAGTGCCTCATATTAAGTCAGGCTATGAGTGTAGCGAAGTGAAATTTTTTTCGTTTTTGTGCTTTGAATAAGTAGAGGTTAGAAATAAAAATTCTAAAGTTTGGTATTTTGTTGGTTGTTGAAATAAATAAAAAAATATAATTTATTTATTGAATTGACATAAATAGTACAAAAAAATCTTTTTTAAAGTAGAGAGAAAATGGTCATCAAACTAAATGTGCGAAGTAAGAATGATGATTTTTCACTTTCGCGTTCCACTCCGGAGAAAAAAAATTCGTTGTCAAAATCTCGATTTTTTGTCAGACAAGATTATTGTTTATGGCAAATCACTGTAAAATTTGTCTACATATCTTTCAACCAAACACGTGAAGTGATCTAAAATTCAAATTTTAATTACTTTTGTTCTAAACCAGCCAACCAAATAGCCCTTATATGCATTATCATTACTTTGTGAGAGAAATTCTCCCCCATATAGTTTCTAACATTTTTTTTCCACCACAGATTTGAATTTGCAAATTCAAAAATAAATTCAAAAGTGAGAGTTCCATTAACACCGGATCTTCACATGCATCTTAGGGACTGTTTGACTACGAGGAAGTGGGATTGGATTATTAGTTTTTTAGAATTTGAAGGGGGAAGTGTAAATCATCCGTTTTGTTAGAGGAGAGATTAGAAAAGAAAAATGCAAGCATTAATTGCTTTGCAGTTCATGTCGCTCCAGTTTTAGCCCACCCACATCCTCTTTCTTTCTGGGTAATTATAAGGGCACTGCACATTTTACTCGGGGCTAGCCCATTGAAAAATAAGAAAAAATTACAAGTTTGCCATCATGAAAGTTACTCGGGGCTAGCCCACTGTTATAATCAGGACTGTCAAAATTTTGGCAGTCCTACCACTTGGAAGGACTGTCAAAATTTTGACAGTCCACATAGCTTGTGGGACTGTCAAAATTATGACAGTCCTACCACTTGGAAGGACTGTCAAAATTTTGACAGTCCTACAAATTGTTAGGACTGTCACCATTTTGACAGTCCTACAAATTGTTAGGACTGTCATAATTTTGACAGTCCCACAAGCTATGTGGACTGTCAAAATTTTGACAGTCCTAATTTTAACCCACTGAAAATTTTATATAAAACTAGGACTGTCAGGATTTTGACAGTCCCACAAACAATGAGGACTGTCAAAATTTTGACAGTCCTCATTTTAATTGTCAGAATTTTTTTTAAGTTTATTTCTATTTAGTTAGTTTTGGATTTTGATTTTTTTTTATTTAGTTTAACATCCAAAATAAAATATGTTATCATTGAACAAAATAAAATAAAAAAAAAAATCTACCGTACGAGTATTACGTCTGCCGTCGATCAGACTTCAAACGGCCATAACTATTTGTTTTTAAATCGTTTTTCGTCACACAATAGGTCTATTTGTATGTTTTCGACGAGAGTAACACAATTCGTGTAGAGAGAATTTTCATCCGAAGTAAGACGTACATATTACAGGCAAAAATATAAAATATAAAACTTTAAAGTATCATAACTTTTGACTGGGAGATCGAAACAAGCTCCAGTTTGAGCCAAAATGACCGTATGGAAAAGTACTTCGGGATAAACAGTTTCATCGTTTGACGGACTTCCCAAATTTTTAGAATCGCAAAAAAACGATGTTTCGACCTCCAAATTTTACTTTTTGTAATTTTTTTTTTTTTTTTTTACAATTTTTTTAATGTACCATTAATAAATTTACTATTTTAAATAACAGAATACTTTAAATTATTTTAAGGATAGAAATTTCAAGGATATTTTGAAATTGGCCCCCCCAACAATTAACAAAAATAAATTAACAGAAAAAAAAAATTTAGGACTGTCAAAATTTTGACAGTCCTAAAAATTTAACATATATTTTTAGGACTGTCAAAATTTTGACAGTCCTTACAATTGGTAGGACTGTCAAAAGTTTGACAGTCCTAAAAATATATGTTGAATTTTTAGGACTGTCAAAATTTTGACAGTACTTTCAATTGGTAGGACTGTCAAAATTTTGACAGTCCTAAAAATTTAACATACATTTTTAGGACAGTCCTTAAATATTTAGGACTGTTGAAATGCCTACAGTCCTATATAAATTTAGGACTGTAGAAAATTCTACAGTCCTTAATATACATAGGACTGTCGATTTTCCTACAGTCCTAAATCTATATAGGACTGTAGGAAAATCTACAGTCCCGCCCGATACTGCTCGACATTTTATGCCCTAAAATCGTGTTCGATTCTCGACATTGTCGATTTTGGGAGCCATCGACAAGGAGGACGAAGTCTCGGAGAGTTGGAGAGCTCCGCCGGCGGGAGGAGGAGGGCTCCGGTGGGACGGGGAGGGTTTGGGAGAAGGGTTTGGGAAAGTGGGCTAGCCTCAAGTAAAATAATGGGCTAGTGTGAGTAAACTTTGCTCAATCCTGGGCTAGCCCCAATCCTGGGCTAGCCCCAAGTAATATGTGCAGTGCCCTTATCAAAAGCCTTCTTTCTTTGGATGTGAGCAGACATTATCATTTGTTCATGGCTCATTGTTTGGCTGTGAACACATGCATTAATGCATCACTAATTAATGAGGACTCATGTTTATTTAATAATTTTTTTACTATTAACTACAATATTTATTTAACATAAATAATTTGTTAAATATATAATATATTATTAATTAAGAATTTTTTATTTACTTCATTAATTTATACTGCTATAATCATGTAATAAAAGTAATTGATTAGTGCATAAGATAACTAATAGTGACTAGTTAGTCAATTAATGTAATCATAAATATACGAATTATAAAAAATTTCATAATAATTTGTTAATATTAATAGTTATCTTAATTTGTTAAGTAAATTAATTATAATTTATAATTGTTATAATATACTTTTTTACTTTTTACTTTTAATTTTTCTATCTCAACCAAACACACATGTTTACCTTTTCACTTTTCACTTTTCTATTTCAATCAGACACATTTGTCTATTACTAGAAGGACAAAAAATTGAATAAATTTTAATTATCTTTCCTTATCGAAAGTTTAACGGTTTTTTTTAAATAAAGTAATATATTTATATATAATTGCAAGAAAGGGGAGGAGTTTGGTGAAATTATACGGAAGGGGAGAACTCGCCAACTGAGTTGGCGAGTTGTTGGGGCCCGCCAACTCAGTTGGCGGGTGGGAGTTGGGACCGCCAACTCAGTTGGCTGTGGGACTTTTATATATATATATATATATATATATATATATATATATATATATATATATATATATATATATATATATATATATATTATTCTTTCTAAATCAATTAAATTTTGTAAATGGATAATAACAAATTATCTATTATAATATTACAAAAAATTTACATTGATAATAACAAAACAAAAATATTTATTAGAAATTTTAAATATAAAAATTTAAATAATACCAAAAAATATTATGGGATATTTTAGGAAATGTCCCTACAAAAAATGTCAAAAGTAGTATATACCCTAGTAAAAAAAAACTAGCAAATCCTCCAAAAAGTAGTATATATTATTTCTTTCTAAAGAATTTCACTTATATATATATATATATATATATATATATATATATATATATATATATATATATATATATATATATATATATATGTTAACATATGTTTTTTTAGATATTTGTATATATCTACATAATTATCTAAAAAAAAATATGTTAGATAATTGTTAGATATTTTTTGTTTAACAGATAATATAGATAATATATATTAGATAATTTTCACTAATATACAATTATCTAATATATATAGATAATATATATTAGATAATATATATTAGATAACATATAATTTTATTTTTTTGTTTAATAGATAATATTAGATAATTGTATACAGATAATATAGATTCTAAATATATACAAATATCTATATACAATTATCTATCTATATATATCTACATAATTAGTGAAATTCTAAATATATATAGATAATTGTACATATATCTATATAAATCTATATAAATCTATAAAAGTAAAATTTTATCTATACAAAAATATATAGATAAAATTTAAAGATATGTCCGCACTATTTTAACCGATTTTTTTAGGATTTGCTAGTTTTTTTTTTTTACTAGGGTATATACTACTTTTGACATTTTTTGTAGGGACATTTGTAAAATATCCCATAATACTATTCATTTGATTTGTTTTTTGTATTATTTAAATTTTTAGATCTAAAATTTTTAATAAATATTTTTGTTTTGGTATTATCAATGTAAAATTTTTGTAATATTATAATAGATAATCTGTTATTATCCATTTACAAAATTTAATTGATTTAGAAAAAAAAAAAATATATATATATATATATATATATATATATATATATATATATATATATATATATATATAACTTCCACTGCCAATTGAGTTGGCGGTCCCAACTCCCACCTGCCAACTGAGTTGGCGGGTCCCAACAACTCGCCAACTCAGTTGGCGAGTTCTTCCATTTCCTATAATTTTATGTTCTCATCAAATACGGCGCCAAAATTTGGCGTGCTGTCGTAGGCACCCAAAAATAAAACCTTTACTCTCGAAATAATATGTAGTAGTGAGAGTAAGGATCATTCCCACGGAGAGTAATTAGTTTGATCTTTATGCTATGTGAAATAAGATGGGGGGAGAGTTTTGGATCAAAGCAAATTAAAAAGAGCTCAAAAGTATTAGAATAATCAAAAGAAAAAAAATATTGGTCTTAGTCCACATCCACCATTAGAATCTCAAAATTGATCATTGATGCAAACATAAATTATCATACTTTGAATATTCACCGTTGGAAATATTTCCTATCTCTCTTAGGCTTAGATATTAGAAACAAGCGATCTAATTAGCTTTAATTACTAAATAATCCAAGACAAGCGCTGAAGATTTAATCTAGTAATTTCTTAAAGAACAAAGAGATCGATGAAGCAAAATAACACAAGCACAAGCGGTTGAATTTAATTTTGTCAAAAGTTTTTCACCTAAGATCTAATAAAACAAAGCAGTTTATTAAATCTTGGTTGCTTCATAAATTAGAAAAATCAAACAATTATGGATTTGATGTCTAATTTAGCAGTAGATCGAGATGGATAATAGACTAGTAGGCCTCCTAGTAATTAAACCAAACAATCATGAAAGTAGGCAAAGAAAAATATTCAATACTCAAAGCATAAATAAAACATATGAAAATAATTTAGATCTCACAATTTTTGTAAGCCCCTGATTTTTCAAGAATATTAAAATTGGGATTTTTCACAATTTTCTGGAATTTTCTGGGAATTTTCTGTAATTAAAATCAGGGTTTTGAATTATTACCTAATTTTTTAATTGATAATAAACAATATTAAAATATTATGAAAATAATATTTTTGGGTGTAAAATGGAAAACTGGACTTAGGGTAATTTTTCTGGATTTTTCGGGGCCTCAGACCTATTTTTAAATGCCTAAAAACTATTTTTATTAATTAATTAATTAATTAATTAATTAATTAATTATTTATTATTTATTTTTATTATTTATTTTCTTTTCTTTTTCCTTGGGCCGGCCCGGCCCATTGGACCGGCCCGGCCCATTGGACCGGCCCGTTAGTTCCTGGCCCAGCCCAACCCACTACCGGGTCGGGTCGGGTCAGACAGACCCGACCCGCGTGCCGCCCGACCCGGGCGACCAGCTCCCCCACCTTCCCTCCTCCCCGCGCGTTTTCCGGCGGAGCTCCGGCCACGTCGCCTGGCCGCTCCGCCTCTCCCGGGCCGGTCGCCACGACCCCCGTCATCTCCGGCTGACCCAGCGCCCCTCCGCCCTATAAAACCCCGGCTCCCCCATCTCCTCCGCCCTCACTTTCCCTCCGGCCACTGCCCTAACCTCCCCTCCGGCTCCCCGCCGCACCGTGCCACCTCGCCGCCACCGGCCGACCTCCTCGCCAGCGCCGCCAACTCCTCCTTCTTCCTCCCCTCTCCTCCGCCTGCCTCCGGCCACGGCGAGAAGCAGCAGCGGCACCAACTCCAGCCGCCCCGGCCGCCTCCGGCCTCTGCGCCGCCTCCGCCAAGCTCGCCGGCGCCGCCCGAGCCCTCCGACCAGCTCCCCCACCGCAGCGACGCTCCCCGCCGCCGTGCCGACCACCGGCCGCCGCCACAGCGTTCGGAAACCCTAATCCTAGCCCTAATTTCGGATTCCGTGTCGGACACGACACGGACACGTCTCGACCCTGATTTTCGGGTCCCCTTCAGGTGCGCATAACTTTCGCCTCGTAGCTCCTTTTTCAATTCCGTAAATTACGTTGTGAAGCCTGTATGACCCTCTCGGTGTCCGGATAAACTGTTCGGGATATCGCGTCCTGTGGCGATCGCACACCGCGATCCAAAAACAGGAAAAACCAGACCATGTTTCACCCCCGGAACTGAGTACGCCCCGCCAAACGGGACGACTTGGTCGCGTGCGGTCTTCACAGATACGTGCGCACCGTCGATACGGACGTGTGAGATTTTGCGGAAGCTGATTCGGGTGTGCGTGCACACCGGAATCAACGCGTATCCGCGGACATCGCCCCGTATCCGCCTTTTCGGTATTTCACCCTAACTTCGTGCACACACGTCGGATCGAGACGAAACTTGCGCCATCGGACTCGTAGCAATACGCTGGTCCTGTGGGTCAAGTTTGGTTCGATTCTGAGAACGTTGACGAAATCGCGTGTCGTGGGCCCCACAGGCCCCGTTCGACGGGCGATTTTGTGTTCGGCTCATCGGAATCCAAATCTGGAAGTTCCGTTGGGTTCGTATCAGCGTTCCTGACCTGTTGACACTAAGTTTGGTGAAATTGGAGACCTTTGACCCGGACGCATTTTTCGGTGCAAAGCGGGCCCAACGGCGGACCCCGTTTTGACCCGAAATTGCCGTTTTTGCCCTTGTCTCCAAATTGGACCCAAGGATAGGCATTTCTAGCTATTTGATATCTTCTGAGCGTGATGGTAATGTCTATTTCAGCTTTTGGACTCATCTCTGGACTTTTCCTCCAAGAACTAATTTAATCAGATCCAAACAACAGGCAAGTACCTGCACTTCAAGTTAATCTTTATATATTGTGATAATTAATTCCCTGCCATGCATGTACCCTTGATGGTTACACCTAGTGTTAGAAATACTGAATTTCATGTCTTGAATATTGTTAGTTCCTGTCTTGTTTTTTATGTCGGGTGGGAGAATACCTAGAAGGCATGTAGTTTACTCTTTTTCCTGTATTGTCTAATAGCTGTTGGTACACGACTGTCCATCAGCCGGATCTCGATTATATTGTCTAATAGCCGTTTATGACGGCCGGATTAGCCTTATAAACCCCTACATGCCAACTAAGTATTCTAAAAACAAACACAAGTTCACACAGATAGTTCTGGTCATGTTATATTTCTTGCTGGCTATTGTAGTTCATTTCCTGTTTCATTTATTTCTGTTTCTCATATTCCTGTTTACAGCTAACTCTGAGATAATAATGTTCTGCTAATGCTGTTTCTCAACATGATATCCAATATTTAATTGTCATAAAATATTCAGTTTAATCTTGTTGTGCACTGTGTACTTTGCTCCTTTCCTGACTGGATCTGTTGTTTAGGCGATGAGGAGAACCTTGCCCCCACCTATTATGGCCCCTATGAGGCAGCAGGTGTTACAGTTGCAGAGCCAGTTCCCGCACAGGAAGCTACTCCTGCTGAGTAGATAGCAGTAGTTATCTTAGTTTTGCTCTTTATCTTAGCAATCGGGTTTGTCCCCGATTTCATTCTGATTCCTGTACTAAAATATTTGAATCTATTGTCACATTTATTTCAGTTGCAATCTTAAGTTTCATTTCTCATTATTATCTTGCCTATATTATTTTGTGAATGAGCTAGTTAGTAAATCTGAATTTGACCTAGACAGCGTACTACCGCCGATTCTGCGGCGTAGGCTGGACGTACCCACGCACTCGTGCCCGAATTTCCGGATGCGGGTCATGACACGTTTTTGTGGTGGCCCATGCAGGTCCTATCCTAAAATAGGGTAATACCCTAGGACAGGGTATGGAATAAGATTGAGGATTCTAGGAAAAGCTCATTCACAGTATAGGGTCCTTATTTCAAATTCTTGATATCTTTGCTGCTCAATTTTCCTATCGCCTTTGATTTCCAAGTATTCTATTCTGATCTTCCTATCCCTTAAACTTTCAGAATGGTCCAGACAAGGAACACAGTAGGAGGCACATCAGAACCAGCTGAGCAGAATGTGCCCGAGACCCTTGCACTCCCGCCGCCTCCATCGGTTCCGGCAGTTACCCTAGATGGGGCACAGCTGCTAGGAGTGTTCCAGAGATTGGTGGAATCCCAGAAAGAACAGACGGCACTTCTGCGGACCAGCCTCTCAGAAGCTATTAAGTCCCAGGAGTCGCCACTCAAGAGGCCAGGGAGTGCCAAAGACTTCAAGAATCTAAGACCCCTGGAATTCTACGGAACTGAGGGCATTCTCTATGCCGATGAGTGGATAGAGAACGTCGAGAGACTCCTGAAGACTGCTCGGGTTCCTGACGATCTTAAAGTGGAGTCTGCAAGCCTGCAACTGTTCGACATTGCTCGAACCTGGTTCAGAGATGAACCCTAATTATCTGCCCCTGACATCACCTGGGAAGACTTCAAGAGGCTATTCAAGGAGAAATTCTACCCCGAAGTGGCTCGGGAAGCTCTCGAAAGCCAATTCGAGAGACTGGAACAAGGTAACATGTCTGTTGATGAATATACTGCTGAATTTAGCAGGTTAAGCCACTTTGCGGAGTACATGGTTCGTACCCCGGAGGACAGAGCCCGTAGATTCAAGAAGGGGCTATCTCCGGATATTCGCCTTGCTGTCACCACCAGCCGAGCTCGCACCTACGAGGAAATCTTGAACGTGGCACAAGGCGTTGAGAGAGACATGGGGCATAAGCTAAAGCGAGAAAGAGATACCGGAAATGCGGGACCCAACAAACGCCCTTTTCAACAACAACAGCAGAGGGCCCCGCAACAAGCTCAGCGTCCTCTCCCTCCAGCTCCAGCACCCCAACACCAGGCCCAGGGACAGAACCAACAAGCTGCTGCTTGTAACTATTGTCATAGACCAGGCCATACTTGGCAAGTTTGCAGAAAGAGGCTAGGTGTTTGTCTACTTTGTGGCTCAGCAGCACATCAAGTGAGGGACTGTCCCACTACTCAAGGACGCGGACAGGATTACGTAATGACCGTGGAGAACGCGCAAACTCTGGAAGCAGCTAATGCGCGTAAGTGATTCGTAGATATCTTTTCTAGTATTGTTTTCATGCCTATTGGTTCGTGACCTCAGCCCCAACCTAGTAATTTTGAACTTGCTAAATAACCTAGTATGCTTTTAAAATTTGATAACTGTTTTAGAGACTTTTTGCTATTGTGCTTATTTTGTGTTATTCTGTAGACTTCAATAAATTTATACCTCTTTTCATCATCATCTAGAGCACTTAATTTTGCTGAACTCGACTGATGCTGCTATTTTATAGCCTAGTTTTGCAAGCTTACTCTTTATCGGGCTTGTTCATGATACCTGTATTATTGAGGCCTGATCAACCCCACTAATACGAGTGTCTACTCAGAATCAGTGTACTACGGTCTGATCAACCTTAGTGCATTTTGATTCGCACTTCGCACGACTACTTTATGTGGATTGGGATATATAGTTGACTAGCATACTTGCCCCTAAAAGTGTTCGAGCATATCGTATCAGCTACATAACCGTACTAATACGAGCATGCGAATAAATGATTACCAGAATAGAGTCTCAATCCATAACCGCCTGACAATCCCCATTAGAATTCTTTAAACGCCTTGATCCCTATACCTCTGCTCTACCACCTCGCCCTTAAACTCTTATTATTGATCCTCGTCTTCCCTTACTTCGGAAAGACAAAATCCTGTGTTTGATATAAGTTGAATTGTAGTGTTAGACATACCCCTCAGACCGGTCAAATTGATGATAACCCTTTATGATTAAGGCAATACCCTAAGTGATGTGTTTTGTGTTGCAGACTTAAAGATTCAATACCATGATATATTAAGTTGGACCTAGCTTTACTAGTGTACAGCCTTAGAGGATATATGGGTAAAATTATAAGTTGGGTAGCGACCGCAATGTTCACCTGAGAGAAAACCGTTGGACTGTAATCAAGTGAGATTGGACAGAGAGAACCCTGCCATATTTTTAAATTTCGAGGACGAAATTTTATAAGTTGGGTAGATTGTAAGCCCCTGATTTTTCAAGAATATTAAAATTGGGATTTTTCACAATTTTCTGGAATTTTCTGGGAATTTTCTGTAATTAAAATCAGGATTTTGAATTATTACCTAATTTTTTAATTGATAATAAACAACATTAAAATATTATGAAAATAATATTTTTGGGTGTAAAATGGAAAACTGGACTTAGGGTAATTTTCCTGGATTTTTCGGGGCCTCAGACCTATTTTTAAATGCCTAAAAACTATTTTTATTAATTAATTAATTAATTAATTAATTATTTATTTATTATTTATTATTTATTATTTATTTTCTTTTCTTTTTCCTTGGGCCGGCCCGGCCCATTGGACCGGCCCGTTAGTTCCTGGCCCAGCCCAACCCACTACCGGGTCGGGTCGGGTCAGACAGACCCGACCCGCGTGCCGCCCGACCCGGGCGACCAGCTCCCCCACCTTCCCTCCTCCCCGCGCGTTTTCCGGCGGAGCTCCGGCCACGTCGCCTGGCCGCTCCGCCTCTCCCGGGCAGGTCGCCATGACCCCCGTCATCTCCGGCTGACCCAGCGCCCCTCCGCCCTATAAAACCCCGGCTCCCCCATCTCCTCCGCCCTCACTTTCCCTCCGGCCACTGCCCTAACCTCCACTCCGGCTCCCCGCCGCACCGTGCCACCTCGCCGCCACCGGCCGACCTCCTCGCCAGCGCCGCCAACTCCTCCTTCTTCCTCCCCTCTCCTCCGCCTGCCTCCGGCCACGGCGAGCAGCAGCAGCGGCACCAACTCCAGCCGCCCCGGCCGCCTCCGGCCTCTGCGCCGCCTCCGCCAAGCTCGCCGGCGCCGCCCGAGCCCTCCGACCAGCTCCCCCACCGCAGCGACGCTCCCCGCCGCCGTGCTGACCACCGGCCGCCGCCACAGCGTTCGGAAACCCTAACCCTAGCCCTAATTTCGGATTCCGTGTCGGACACGACACGGACACGTCTCGACCCTGATTTTCGAGTCCCCTTCAGGTGCGCATAACTTTCGCCTCGTAGCTCCTTTTTCAATTCCGTAAATTGCGTTGTGAAGCCTGTATGACCCTCTCGGTGTCCGGACAAACTGTTCGGGATATCGCGTCCTGTGGCGATCGCACACCGCGATCCAAAAACAGGAAAAACCAGACCCTGTTTCACCCCCGGAACTGAGTATGCCCCGCCAAACGGGATGACTTGGTCGCGTGCGGTCTTCACAGATACGTGCGCACCGTCGATACGGACGTGTGAGGTTTCGCGGAAGCTGATTCGGGTGTGCGTGCACACCGGAATCAACGCGTATCCGCGGACATCGCCCCGTATCTGCCTTTTCGGCATTTTACCCTAACTTCGTGCACACACGTCGGATCGAGACGAAACTTGCGCCATCGGACTCGTAGCGATACGCTGGTCCTGTGGGTCAAGTTTGGTTCGATTCTGAGAACGTTGACGAAATCGCGTGTCGTGGGCCCCACAGGCCCCGCTCGACGGGCGATTTTGTGTTCGGCTCATCGGAATCCAAATCTGGAAGTTCCGTTGGGTTCGTATCAGCGTTCCTGACCTGTTGACACTAAGTTTGGTGAAATTGGAGACCTTTGACCCGGACGCGTTTTTCGGTGCAAAGCGGGCCCAACGGCGGACCCCGTTTTGACCCGAAACTGTCATTTTTGCCCTTGTCTCCAAATTGGACCCAAGGACAGGCGTTTCTAGCTATTTGATATCTTCTGAGCGTGATGGTAATGTCTATTTCAGCTTTTGGACTCATCTCTGGACTTTTCCCCCAAGAACTAATTTAATCAGATCCAAACAACAGGCAAGTACCTGCACTTCAAGTTAATCTTTATATATTGTGGTAATTAATTCCCTGCCATGCATGTACCCTTGATGGTTACACCTAGTGTTAGAAATACTGAATTTTATGTCTTGAATATTGTTAGTTTCTGTCTTATTTTTCATGTCAGGTGGGAGAATACCTAGAAGGCATGTAGTTTACCCTTTTTCCTGTATTGTCTAATAGCTGTTGGTACACGACTGTCCATCAGCCGGATCTCGATTGTATTGTCTAATAGCCGTTTATGACGGCCGGATTAGCCTTATAAACCCCTACATGCCAACTAAGTATTCTAAAAACAAACACAAGTTCACACAGATAGTTCTGGTCATGTTATATTTCTTGCTGGCTATTGTAGTTCATTTCCTGTTTCATTTATTTCTGTTTCTCATATTCCTGTTTACAGCTAACTCTGAGATAATAATGTTCTGCTAATGCTGTTTCTCAACATGATATCCAATATTTAATTGTCATAAAATATTCAGTTTAATCTTGTTGTGCACTGTGTACTTTGCTCCTTTCCTGACTGGATCTGTTGTTTAGGCGATGAGGAGAACCTTGCCCCCACCTATTATGGCCCCTATGAGGCAGCAGGTGTTACAGTTGCAGAGCCAGTTCCCGCACAGGAAGCTACTCCTGCTGAGTAGATAGCAGTAGTTATCTTAGTTTTGCTCTTTATCTTAGCAATCGGGTTTGTCCCCGATTTCATTCTGATTCCTGTACTAAAATATTTGAATCTATTGTCACATTTATTTCAGTTGCAATCTTAAGTTTCATTTCTCATTATTATCTTGCCTATGTTATTTTGTGAATGAGCTAGTTAGTAAATCTGGATTTGACCTAGACAGCGTACTACCGCCGATTCTGCGGCGTAGGCTGGACGTACCCACGCACTCGTGCCCGAATTTCCGGGTGCGGGTCGTGACAATTTTATTGATTCCATGGCTTCTGTTTCCTTCGACCAACAAGACTTTTAGCTCCACATGTTCAAGAAAACTTCAAAAGAATATTGGAGAAGAGGAAGAAGGGTTGTGTGTTGTTCTCCTTTTTCCTCTTGATCTCTACCCCTTTTATACACTCTAAATAAGTGTTTGAAGATCACAATATCTTCCCAAAAATCCTCTAAGAGTTACAACAACCTAACAATAAAATAAAATCTTTGAATAAGTTGAAAAATGGTTATATCAACTCCACTTTTTGTGCACAGCATAGTTGTCTCAACTTCAAGCGTGATTTGGTCCATGATGTAGCCAGAATCTCGGGAAAATTAAAACAGCAAAATTGTGCCTCTATCACTTAGCTTTCCGAATCAATTTGGATCAGCTCAATTGGACTTCGGATGAGCAAGTTATGACCATTTTTCTACAAGGTGTCAGAACTGTCCAGAATTGATAATTAGCTCCATTTTGCTTTTAGTGACTCCAATTGTATCCTTGATCAAAATATAAAAATAATGAACATCTTTAGACATTAAATGAGCATAAAGGAGTATACATTAAGGAATAAAAATATGATATTTTATGTTCTCATCAAATATGACGCCGTTGCCGGGGAACTATATATATATAAATATGATATTTTATGTTCTCCTCTCCTTTCTTACAATTATATATAAATATATTATTTTATTTAAAAAAATCGTTTATTTTTTTGTTTACCAAACAGACTTAGTCAAAAGAAGGTTACTGTAAATTCGAGCATGAGCGCAGAAAGCTGGTCATGGATGCTTCACAATTAGGATTAGCCAATTCCCTGTCACCTCAATAGGATGTTGGACACGATATTGACAGTTGACACTTCAAGTCATATTAATTAGTTTGGACAGACACATTAGGAAACGTCAAATACGTCACTAATATATATATATATATATATATATATATATATATATATATATATATATTTTCGAAGACTTCTCTTTCAAGTGATAAGTGATTAGATTGAGATATATCTTTCCAAGAGGTTACTAGATGGAGCAATGGTAAACCATATTAATTTCATAGTAAAAATTTAATATGAGTTATATATATTAATTTTTTACTAAAAAATCAATATATATATATATATATATATATATATATATATATATATATATATATATATATATTCTACTACTTTCTACTATCTTTCACAAAAAAAAAAAAAAAAAAAGTGATGATATCTTATATTACATCTAATGCAACAAATTGTAATCGAAAAATTTTAAATGTTAATATTAATACTAATTTTAATATTAATGTTAATTTTTTTATGCCAGATGCAACATAATGGAAAAAAGATCTTCCAAAAATGTTGGGTGACGAATGTTATCTTTGTTAAAAATAAAATTCAGCTAAAAAAATTTGGGTGATGTCATCTCCTATTATGTGCATTCATAGCTGACATGACAAATTTTAACCCAAAAAAATTATATTAATTTTAATATTAAAAATTTAAAATTATATATATATATATATATATATATATAGAGAGAGAGAGAGAGAGAGAGAGAGAGAGAGAGAGGACATAGACACATTAGAAAATGTCAAAATGCACTCGAAAATAAATATTAACTAATTTGGATGGTTAACCCCAGTTATTTCAGGATTCAAATTCTAGCATGGATATTAATTTTTGAATATTTTTCGAAACCAAAATCTAATTAACTAAAAAAAAAAAATCGTCGTCTATTTAATTATATAGATATTCAAGGTCGGACAGGGGATCCAAATAGCAGTCCGAAACAAGACGGGCCAGGAATAATTAGTCCCCCACGTGGCCCATGGCCTCACTCGAGGCCAATAGGAAGCTGCCTCTTTCCTTTGCTTTCCTTTCCTTTTTCTTTCCTTTCACAATTCACGACGGCCACGTGCTAACTGGCCTTGAGAAAACGTGCAAAAGACGGGTTAGGTGTGGGCCCCACCACGGCTCTCTCGACCAATGGCAATTCAGAGCATCGCAAGAACGAGAGAGAAGTACTTCAACGTTGTTTCACGTGGGACCCACGTCCTACTCGGACCCTGTCTGGAATCCGATCATCCTATTTGGATAGGTTTTGAAAAAAAAAAAAATTATAATATTTTGAAAAAAGAAAATTATAAAATTATTTTATAGACTTATTAATTTCGACTATGTGTTTGATTACTCATATCGGAAAAATAGTTTCTTAAAACCAAGAAGCAAAAGTTTATAGATTTTGTTTGGTAAAAATAAATTATAAAAAATAGGGTAACTAATGTTTAGACTTAGAATTTTATATCAGTTTAGAGTTTAAGACATAATATGTCCAATTTAAAGGTTTGGACCTTGAATATATATTTTTTTTCCTTCACATTATATCCTCCGTTTCCATGACTAACAATAATTTTTTTTTTATATAGACTTGAGGGTATAATGAGAAAAATAAAACAAAAAATAAATATATAGGGTCCAAATTCTTGAATTTGACATGTTAGGACTTAAACTCTAAGATGGTATAAAATTCAGGGTCTAAACTCTAATTAGCCCAAAAATATTATAATTTAATAAATTTTAAAATAAAAAATGTAAAATCTAAAATTTTAAAAGATTGAAAAATTTTAAAAATGAAAAATTAAAGGTTTAAAACACATGGTTTGTGAAAGAAAAAAAAATTTTTTTTTAGTGTTAAGCATCAAAACACTATTTTTGTGACATTTTATGTTTAAACTCAAAAAAATGAGTTTAAACTTCTATCCAAATTTATCCTTTGTATTTCTAGATATTCACTTTCCATTCAATTATTATGGAAAAAAATTCAACATTTTTATACTCATGTTTTGTTAGATTGAAAATACGTAGTCCTAAAATTTTATTTTTTTCATTCCTTTGTTTAGTTCAATTTAGTTTTCCATGAATACTATTTCATTAATTTTATGATGCACTATAATCTAAATTTAATTGGTGTTATAGGGTGCATTACTGATAAAAAAAATTAATGCACCCAACTAATATTTTCAAACAAGCAAAATAAAATAAAATAAAATAAAAATTCAAAGGGATCCTTAGGTTTTACTTTTCCACATATTTTGGAAACTGGAATTTCTCTTATTCCCTCACAATTGTCAAATCACTTATCAAATATGGACAAAAATCCCAAAAACTTATTTTGAAGTCTGTAAAGCTTGAACCAAATAACATTGGGCTTTCAAATTTCAAGGACCCTACAATTTATTAATTTAGGGTAAGTTCTTAGTTAAATACCTTCAACTTTCATATTTCTTGCAAATTTTTAGTGTGCTATTTTTATTAACAAATTATTATCATAAATTTTTTGAGCTATGTAATTACAAAGAAAATAAATAAATTATATAATAATGATTAAGACTGGGTTACTTGAAGTAGAGGCTGCCTATAACACCAATTTATATTCATCCTTCAATTGCAAATTTTTTTAAAATAATTTTTGGAGTACTTTTGGGTGCTAAATAATTGTTCTTTAATGTGATAGAGGGTTATGGATAATTGGTTCAGATTGCTACTGTTGTTGTTTTTGAGAAAAGGTCCATGCACCCAAAAGTAAACTCGTAAACCAATAACGTTTTCGGAATGGTTTAATATGGTTCTATTATTTTTTTTCCCAAAATTTTGGCCTGTCCGGTCGAATTTTTGAACCAGTTTGATCTCGACTTTTGACTTTTATTTTGGACTCTTCACACACAATTAAACTTAATATGCTTATTTTATTTTTTATACTAATTCTACTATAATAAACATGCAAAACTTATAAGTAGTATATATGTAGTTATGTACTGTAAGCCTATATAACTTATTTAACATGCATTAATCTACTGGTTAGATTTGTTTGACTGAGCCCAGTTTCCCTTACTGGATTAATCTCCTCTCCTATTTTTAAAATATTGATACAAATCCACTTTTCATATGCTTCAAAAATTGTGACAAAAATAAGCTAGCTTGTAAAAAAAAATAAAGGACTAATTTTATATTTAGTTTAGAGTTTAAGTCTTAACATGTCCAATTAAAAATTTTGGATCCTGAATTTTTATGTTTTTTTTTTCCATTACTCTCTCTCTCTCACACACAATGAGTAATGAAACTTTATTATATAGACTAGAAAAGATATAATAGAAAACAAAAGTAAATAAAAAATAAGAATTCAGAACCTAAAATTTTCAATTGAGCATGGCATTACTTAAACTGTATAAAATCCAGGGTCTAAACACTAATTAGTCCAAAAATAAAAGAAAACAATTACTACCAAACATCTATTCGTGCTGCTTAATTAGAACACTTTTCGGTTCCTCTCTAAAATACGTAAATAAATATATTAGAATGCGAATAAAATTATAGATAGGACTCGCGCACGCAAACGTCAAACGTCAAACCTACCAAAAGGCAAAAGTGTACTTTAAAGATATTTAAATGCAAATTAGCCAAACTTGTGGCGGAGCACTCCATTCCCCTTCTCTTATAAAGAGTGCTTTCCTATTCATTCATTCTAAGAAGAAAGAAAGAAAGAAAGAAAGAGAAAGAGAAAGAGAAAGAGAAAGAAAGAAGGTCCAAACTGAAGATTGAGAGAAGATGGATGGGAAGTGCAGAAACCAATGGCTTTTCCGGTTCGGCTTCCTTCTCGTAGCAGTGGCTATCTTTGTATCGGCCGATAGATTCGGTACAGCTCTCAGGAACAACGCCACTTCCTCCGATGTCGAAGTTGAAGAAGCAGCTTACATTCTTAAAGTGGTCAATTTCCTCTGGCAGCCGGAGGGCTCTTCCTACCAGCACGTCTGGCCGGTAAAAATATCATTTACTACTCCATTTTTTTGCTTCGTATCGATTTAGGCTTACAAACGGCTCAAAATTTAAAACTAACTTTTTTTTCTTTTATTTCGCACAAATATATATCTAAAAACTAAATAATATATTTAAATATTTAAACTATATTTTAATAATATTATAAAAATATTCATTTTAGATGCAACGCAGGTGTGAATTTACTAGTCATAGTATATCCCTTTTACTATCTGGCCCCTCTCCTCCCCTCTACACCATAGAGAAAGAGGAAATCTAATCAGCAACTGTCACCTTCGGTTGTAATTCTATCATTGCTCTTTTAGGCTTTTGATAAGGGCACTGCACATTTTACTCGGGGCTAGTCCAGGATTGGGACTAGCCCACTAAAGAGGAACTTTTACTTATACTAATCCAACATTTTACTCATACTAGTCCACTACTTCCAAACCCTCCCAAACCGACCGGAGCCCTCCCCCCTCCCGCCGTCCTCCTCCGCCTCCTCCCCCGTCCTCCACCGCAACTTCCCGTCGCCGCGCCTCCCGTCGTCGTCGCCGTCAAAACCAAAAAAGAAAATGAAAAAATAGAAGAACTGTCAAAATGTTGATTTTTAGGACTGTCAAAATTTTGACAGTCCTACCAATTGGAAGAATTGTCAAAATTTTGACAGTCCTAAAAATGTATGTTGAATTTTTAGGACTGTATTGTCAAAATTTTGACAGTCCTAAAAATGTATGTTGAATTTTTAGGACTGTACTGTCAAAATTTTGACAGTCCTTCCCATTGGTAGGACTGTCAAAATTTTGACAGTCCTAAATTTTTTTTTTTCTGTTAATTGTTGGGGGGACCAATTTCAAAATATCCTTAAAATTTCTATCCTTAAAATTTGTTAAAGTATTCTGTTATTTAAAATAGTAAATTTATTATTGGTACATTAAATATTTTATATAAAAAAAAAATTTACCAAAAGTAAAATTTGTAGGTCGAAACATCGTTTTTTTGCGATTCTAAAAATTTGGGAAGTCCTTCAAACGGTGAATCGGTTTATCCCGAAGTACTTTTCCATACGGTCATTTTGACTCAAACTGGAGTTTATTTCGATCTTCCAGTCAAAAGTTATGATACTTTAAAGTTTTATATTTTATATTTTTGCCTGTAATATGTACGTCTTACTTCGGATGAAAATTCTCTCTACACGAATTGTGTTACTCTCGTCGAAAACATACAAATAGACCTATTGTGTGACGAAAAACGATTTGAAAACAAATAGTTATGGCCGTTTGAAGTCTGATCGACGGCAGACGTAATATTCGTACGGTAGATTTTTTTTTTTTTTTGTTCAATGATAACATATTCTATTTTGGATGTTAAACTAAATAAAAAAAATCAAAATCCAAAACAAACTAAATAGAAATAAACTTTAAAAAAAATGCTGACAATTAAAATGAGGACTGTCAAAATTTTGACAGTCCTCATTGTTTGTGAGACTGTCAAAATCCTAACAGTCCTAGTTTTATATAAAATTTTCAGTGGGTTACAATTAGGACTGTCATAATTTTGACAGTCCACATCAAAATTTTGACAGTCCTGATTATAACAATTTGGGCTAGCCCCAAATGAGCACTGTAAAAATTTTGACAGTCCTTCCAAGTGGTAGGACTGTTCAAATTTTGACAGTCCTGATTATAACAATTTGGGCTGGTCCCAAATGAGGACTGTCAAATTTTGACAGTCCTCATTGTTTGTAGGACTGTCAAAATTTTGACAGTCCTTCCAAGTGGTAGGACTGTCCAAATTTTGACAGTCCTGATTATAACAATTTGGGCTGGCCCCAAATGAGGACTGTCAAAATTTTGACAGTCCTCATTATTTGTAGGATTGTCAAAATTTTGACAGTCCTTCCAAGTGGTAGGACTGTCAAAATTAACAATTTGGGCTAGTCCCAAGTAACTTTTAGAATGGCAAACTTGTAATTTTTTGTAAATTTCTAATGGACTAGTCCCGAGTAAAATGTGCAGTTCCCTTATCAAAAGCCCTCTTTTACTATCGTGTCGTCTGTATGGACGCAACACATGTGACACTACATAAGCTTTCAGAATAATTTAAAATATCTGTGTTATATTTACACGACGGCATATTTTAAAGTATTTGTGTTATATATAATTTTTAGGGTTAATTAGACATTGAATTACATAGATATTAGTAAATTTATATTTGGGTCTTAAAAATATTCAATTTAGAATTTAGGTCCTGCGATAACATAACAGTTGATCCGTATTAATTATTAAAAATCTATTAATAAACATTTTAAGGTTAATTATACTTACATGCACAGAAATATTGTTGTCCTTTTTGAGTTCCGATTTAATTTATTTATTTATTAACATATTTTTGATGGTCAACATAAATCAACTGTCATCTCAAGACCTAAATCCTAATCTGGACATCTTTAAAATCCAAATGATAACTTTCGAATCTTTCTGGAACCCAAAGTCTAATTTACCATAATTTTTAACATAACAAATATAATTTTGTCATATATCAATGTCTAACGTTTGACATGGCAAGATAGTATATTTTAAACAATATATTTTGAAGTGTTTGTGTCATCTATGATTTTTGAAATGACAAGTGGACAAGACACTGATTTTTTAGAGTACTTGCGCTTTTCTGTCTTTAAGTCAAATTTGATGGTTGGAATTTTGTAGGATATGGAGTTTGGATGGAAGATCGTGGTGGGCTCGTTGATCGGATTCATGGGAGCGGCTTTCGGCAGCGTCGGAGGAGTTGGTGGCGGTGGAATATTCGTTCCCATGCTCACTCTCATCATCGGATTCGATCCCAAGTCTTCCACAGCCATCTCAAAATGTAAATAAACTAAACTCATTCCTTCAACCGCATTTAATTAATTATAGTTAGGGTTAATTAGACTTTGGATTTCAGAAATATTCAAAAATTATCATTTGTGTCTTGAAAAAATCTAGCTTATGATTTGGACCCTGAGATGACGGTTGATCTATATTGACCATCTAAAATGTGTTAATAAATTAAATTGAGTCAGAACTCAAGAAAGACAAAAAAAATTCTACGACCCTAAGTCTAATTAACCATAAAATATGCATGGCTTAATTTCAACTTTATACTTTCAACTATTCAAGTTTTTTAATATCCTAAAGTTTAATATCATACCAATCACTTTCCTGAAATATTAAATATTTTAAAGTCAATACTCGTCTTTAGTCAGGGATCAATTTTTTCGTTTCAGCAAAATACATAATTTTTAACCTATTCCTCCTTCGGGGGTATTTGAAGTGATCACGAATGAAAAAAATATTTTTGTTATTTTAGATTTTCTGTTAACACTGATAGGGTATTAAGTTGTACAATCATAGTTGAGGTATTAAGTTGTCATATTAAAATTTAAGGTATCAAGTTAAAATAATTTGAATAGTTGAGAGTATCAAGTTAGAATTTAGCAAAATATTTTTTTAACATATTTTAAATAGCCAGTCAATACGTGTCATTTCATGACCCAAATTTTAAACTGAATATTTTTGAAATCCAAAACCTAATTAATCCTTATAATTAATTGATTATGACGATGGTTGGGAGCATCTCAAAAGAAAAGACGATGGTTGGGAAGGCTGAATTTGAACCAACCAACTTGTACAATCTGACTGTTGCTTAATAATTATAATAAGTTTTGGCCTGATTTAATAATAATAATAATAATATTATTATTATTATTAGACTGCCGGCTGCTGGGCCAATGGATCCACGAACATGTAAGCTCGTGGATGATGACATCCGTGAAACATACTATTTTTAGGATATTTCTATAGGCACTACAATTTTTGTTTATGATATATTATTACTTCAGGACAATCTAGATTTTTGTAATTTTTAGTCAAGACAGTCCCAAATTTATTCAGGACAATCCAATTCTTCCCTTCCCAAATCCAAACCCTAATTCTAATTCCAGTTGTCGGAGGAGGAGACGGCGGCGGCGGAAGGAGGAGTCTGGCGGAGAGGGTGGAGGAGGAGGACGAGGGTGGAGGAGGGAAGACGAGACGGAGAGGGTGGAGGAGGGCGCCGTGGAGGAGGACGAGGGTGGAGGAGGGAAGACGAGACGGAGATGGTGGACTATATATATATTTTTTAAAATAATTTTTAAATTAGGTTTTTACAAAAAAATTAAATTTAGTTTTTAAATATCTATTTGTGCCACAGTAAGAAAGTTTGATTGTTTTTTGCGGTAAATTTTTTTTAATAAATAGTGGAGAATTTATAAACGGCTTACGGTTTAATTTTAAATTATTTTTAAGTCTCATTGTAAGAGTAGATTAGTTTTCATGTGTTGGTTAATTTGGAATATTGCATACGTACGAGGAAGAACTCAAAATGTAACAGAAGAACAATTTATTGCAACATTAGACATGGACACGGAACTGATTTTGACGCAATGTCTTGATGTATTTATGAGCATTCATGTCGTGCTTAATTTGCCAACATAGGTACGACTTACACAGCTAGGCATGACATGGATGTGTTACCAACTTTGGAATGTACAGTTCATGTTCAATGTGTCTGACAAATGCATGACATGGCTGTGGTAACAACTCTTTTTTTTTTTTTTTTTCCTTTCTTTCTGTATACCTATTAGTGATGGTAAATGGTAAAAGCCTAGTTATAAGGCTCTCTCCAATGGGAGTTTCCAAAATTGAGTTTATATCCTACTTGACATTGTATTTTTAGTAAATTTCTATTCTAGTTGGTAGAGTTTCTACATAAAAATTGCACACACAAAAAACTCTTCAATGATTCTCCATTTCTATTCTAGGTGTCACAAAATGAAATGATCAATTTAATGGTGTGGGGTTCAATAATAATTGTCATGAGAGATGGAGAATTTCTACGAGAGTTTCTACATGTAGAAACCCTCATAAAAAATTTTCATCCTACATCAATGCCACATAGGATATAAATTGTAATAGAAACCACTATTGGGATATATTTTTTGTTAAAAAAAGCTTCTACCATAAAAATAGAAGAGATATAAACCGTCATTGGAGATGGCCTAAGTTTCCAGTAAGTCCTTTTTCTTTTGACACTAAATTTTCAGCAATATTGCACAAATACAGACAGAGAAATGGGTAAGGACACGTATGCATATGGGATACAAATATTTTCAAATAGGTACAAGAAGTCATCTATGTTGCACGAATACACACAAGACACAAATACGAATACGGATGGACACGATAGCAGAGACCATTTTTCAACATAGGTTCCCTAATATGTTCTAACCATAGTTTGCAGTATAGGTCGATACCGATCCGATATGGCTGATACTGATACGATTTGGTATATCCCGATTCGATAACGATCAATACCCGATACTGACACCGGGGATCTCTTTTTTGGTCAACTCGAAAAAAAAAAAGAATGAAAAGACCAATATGCAAGGTGTAAAAACATAAAGGCTGTAAAAACACGTAAAAGAAAAAAATTTATCTATCGCATGTAAACCAATTGGCATAGGTAACTACTATTTTATTCAATTTCAAAAATGCTAAAAATAATACTTAAAATACTTAAAATTATGCTCAAATTTATAAAAAAAAAAACTTTATAAAATGTTAATAATTATTTGCTTTCCGATAAAAAAAAATTCGATACTTCGATCCGAAACCGCCGATACTAGCGAGCCGAAGCCGAACCTGATACTCATAGGAATAGTCCGATACCAATTCCGATACCAATACTACGAACCTTGGTTCCAGCTGATCATAAAGGGTTTATATAATATGTATCACCGAGGTGTAATACCATTAATTTCACTATTTGTCTTAATTTACCATAGATCAATTCCTTGTGCCAAACTTGCTTGAACTAATTAGGACTTGGATCCTCTTCTGATGTTTTCCTCAGTAACTAGCTACACAATTAACAGTCCATAAAGGGTTTATATATATAGTAAGTTCTCAAGTCTTATTGTTGCAATATTTGCTAGGTATGATAATGGGCGCGGCAGGCTCGACCGTCTACTACAACCTGAAGCTGAGGCATCCGACTCTAGACATGCCCATAATCGACTACGACTTGGCTTTGCTTTTCCAGCCCATGCTCATGCTTGGGATCAGTATCGGGGTTGCATTCAATGTAGTCTTTGCCGACTGGATGGTCACGGTTCTACTTATCATCCTTTTCTTAGGTAAATAAACAGGGTTATTTACACTAACCTACGGCGAATCTTTCTTATTTTTAAAATAATTACACTATCTTTCCGATATTTTATGTTTATTACGCGGACCCTTTCCTATGTTTTATGTAAAGGGCTAATCATCCTTAAAACATAAAATATATGGGAGGTATGCGTAATTATTTTCAAAATAAGAAAGGTCCATATAATAAACATAAAACATATGAGAGGTAAATTTTATATAAACCTCGATCTCCGTCTTCATGATTGGTTGAGATGTTGACGTGTGTCGCCTCCACAGGCACATCAACCAAGGCATTCTTGAAGGGTGTCGAAACATGGAAGAAAGAAACAATAACGAAGAAGGTAAACAAAAATCATGATCTCAGTACTTTTGTGATTCTTTAACACCATGGATATAACGCGACATGACACGGGTAAATTTCGGAGTGACAGTGCTGTCTCAGGTAATGTCTGATACGATGCGACACGGACACAGCAGTGATTTTTGGAGTGTGTCGGTGCTTCCTATATATAGTCTGATGCTCATGAGTTTATGCCTTTGTAATTTCAGGAGGCTGCCAGGCTCCTGGAGAATAATGGTAGGTTATACTACTTTGAAGGTTTAGGTATGTGAAGAAGTGTAATCTTAACAACTTGGTGATGACTCAAAAGTACAATTTCACTTCAGGAAGCGAAGATGTAGACTACAAAGCTCTCCCTACTGGTCCTGGCAATGCCACTGTGAAGGGGACTGGCAGTGGCGATCACGAGGTAATATCAGTCAGTGCAACGGTTTCATTGTGACCGTGTGCACCTTCAACTCTTAAACCTGATAAGAATGACAAAATTTGCTGCAGGCTTCAGTTATAGAGAATGTGTGCTGGAAGGAGCTCGGACTTCTCGTCTTTGTTTGGATGGCATTTCTTGCACTACAAATTACTAAGGTGATCAGATGATTACGAGTAAATGCATCAAAATAGCTCTCTGAATTTTCAGTGAATTGAGTGTTAAACTTTACCTGTCATAATTCTTTTGCAGAATTATACTTCGACATGTTCGAAATGGTACTGGATTTTGAACTTCTTGCAGGTAATATATTCTTTGAAGATAAATTACTCTAATGGTGCTATTGCTCGATTTTGACACCTCAACTTAATAAATTGATCTTTTGAAGCACATTTCGTTAATTTTGAAGCAATCGTGAGCATTTGAAAAACATATCTTGTAGTACAAAAGCGCAATTTAAATACGTGTATTGTCAGATATTCTTTTGTAGTGGTCGTAATGTACTTCAAAATTAACGAAAGGTGCTTCAAAAGAACAATTTTATGAAGTTATTGTGCCAAAATCGAGCAGTGGAGAGTTAAGATGTCAAAAACGTCCGAGTGTTGTAGTTTGGGTGCCGTTAGGATATTTTAGCCTGTTCTTTGATGCCTCTGCAAAATAAATGATGGTTTTATGAGTATAATCTTACATGTTATATATCTATGACATTCAGGTCCCTGTCTCTGTGGGTGTAACATTATATGAGGCCATTGGGTTATACACAGGAAAGAGAGTGATTGCGTCCAAGGGAGAAGCAGGGACCGATTGGACAGTCGCTCGGCTTTGCCTATACTCCTTTTGTGGTGTTATGGCCGGTATCGTTGGGGGACTTCTTGGTCTTGGTGGAGGGTTTATTTTGGGCCCTCTTTTCTTGGAGCTCGGTATTCCTCCCCAGGTTTGTCATCACGAACTTCTGCTATATCATGATTGTCATGGCCGTTTCTGACATTTTAAGGGCTATGTTACTGCAGTTTCGAAAAAATAGACTTAAATCTAAAAATAGAGATTTCAGATAATTTTTTTGGAGACTTTACGGTTTTGGGGGCCATGTGCGATCGTACAACTTGCACATGCTCAGAAACAGTCATGATTGCTAATTAATGTCATTTTCTTAAACACGAGGTAATTAAAACACATAAATCTTTTGTGCAGGTCTCGAGTGCGACTGCCACCTTTGCCATGACATTCTCTTCGTCCATGTCCGTTGTCGAATATTACCTCCTGAAGCGGTTCCCCGTCCCATATGGTACTGAATTACTACTTCCTACTCGGCTGCTCCTTAAGAAAAATCTGTAACTTGATTTTCTCTTTGAATATTGTCTGTCAGCTCTGTACCTTGTCGCTGTGGCAACAGTATCTGCGTTAGTAGGACAGCACGCAGTGAGAAAGCTGATCAATATACTGGGGAGGGCGTCGCTCATCATATTTATCCTTGCTTTCACCATCTTTGTTAGTGCAGTATCACTAGGTAAGGATAGAAGGAAAGCTTAGGTTATCTCCTGTGATTTGATCCTAAGGAGTTTTTACTAATTTAAGAGTTTCTTATACATGTATTTGACAGGCGGAGTCGGTATCTCGAATATGATCAAGAAAATTCAAAGTCATGAATACATGGGCTTCGAGAACCTCTGCAAGTACGATGTTTAGCACCAGAAACTTAAAGGTGGAAACGTTTTACTCGTATTCGAAGTTGTAAGTTGTGATTACACATTCTGGTCTTGATTCTGTACCAGGTGCTTAATTTTTCATGAAAGATATTCGTCCCTGTATACGTAAGTATGATCAAATTCTCCTTGTTTAGACTCGCGATGAGGCTTTCAGAATCACATGCTAATTACTCCTCTTCATGCCATCTCTATATGTACTTGTGCATGATCGAATTCTCCATGTTTTTGACTCGTGATCATGCTTTGCGATACTTTGTTCAGTTTGGGAAACGCGTGTATTATTCCTCTTTAGCCAGCTTTATATAGTTTGTATGATCAAATTCTCCAAGTTTTGACTTGTGATGAGACTTCTCCATACTTTGTTCATTTTCGGAATCACACTGCGATTCCTCGTTGAGCTAAGTATTGAACTGGGCTAATGCTCGTCTTAAAACATTGCAGGTCCATGTGTTCATGCCCAAGCAATTGGATGCAGGCATCATTTGGAGATTGGGAGGAACTGCCTATTTATGATCATTTTTGAGTTATATGATGACCTTTGCTATGAAATTTGCCATTTATTTTGACCAGCTGGTCCTACAGGCCAAATTCTTTCATCATCGTTGGACAGTTTCAGACTAGCATTCTTCTCTGGATTAGAATATCTTTTCTTATGCATCATGATTGAAATTTGTAGACTGCCGGTTTTGTGTGGTCGAAATGTACCACCAAGTTATTATCAGTTGGATTCATTTTCGTGCTTTCCAACTGCTCACCCTAGAACATGTACATGTTCTCTAGCACCTAGCATGTTTGCGTATAATTTGCTAAGTTATTGCATAATGTTATAATGTGCTTAGTTATTGCATAATGTTACAATCAAACTCTCCTTTCATGCCTGATCGATGTCTGCAAGGACATAGCTAGAATTTAGTTTATTTCGAATTGAACTTAAAAATATTCTAAAAATATTTAAAACACAAATTATTTCTTGAATTGTCATCATAATCCAAATGAATTTTCCAAAAAAAAAAAGTTAACAAATGACATAGGAATTTTTTTATAAGTGGATATGTTGCTTAAGACAATTAGAAAAAGTTAAAACATGATCTTCATATATAAAATAAGAAATGAAAAAAAAAAGTTTCTTAAAATAAAGAAAAGAGCCGATGAATATACTATTTTTGTTTCTACCTTCCAAAAAATCTTCTCCAACTTCTTCTATCCAGGAAATCTTAAGACAGGATATCGAAAATTCAACAGTAAGTGTATCATTCAAGCTCTGCTCACTAGTTTAATTGCATATTCATGTGAATGGGTGCAATTTCCCTATGTTATATAATTAAGAAAGTATGGACAAGGATGAAAAATTCAGCATAAATAAGAATTTTTAGACAGTTATGTCAAACAGATGATTGCACATTGGATATTCAAGTTTTATTGAATTATCAAACACTTACCTTGAAGTTATCAATGAAATTCTTTAACTATCAAGCTAGTCAGACACTCACTCTGACAAGCAAAGTATAAGTTAACACAGACGAAGAAACCTTAATATCAGACACATTAATATTTTCTGTTGGGGCACAGAGAAAATAAATCAAAGAAATCAGAGAACACCTCAAAAAAAATTCACAACCCCAAAAACAAGAATTTACGTGGTTCGACCAAGATGTCTATTTCCACGGATGAGGGTGATTCAGTTCCACTATGAAAAAAAAAAGGAATTACAATTGCTCTCTCAGCACTTCTCTCCTTACTCTCAAGAACTCTCTACCACAAAGAAGAAGAAGAAGAAGAAGAAAATTCTCTCAAAATTTTTGTGTTGAATTTATTCAACAACTTTTATTGAACACAATTGAGATATTTCTAGGAGAACCTTTAGGCCCCTTTATATAATATGACAAGCGTCCATATATAAAAATTCAACATTATGTAGGCATAGAAATCCAACATTATGTAGGCTTACCATATATATATATTGGAAATCTATATATGAAAAATTCAATATATATTCAAAGTCAAAGATATGGTCAAAGTCAAAGACATTTTTCTTTATATCTCCACATCGGCAAGATTTTGCTACAAAATCGAGCCGATACACTTCTCCACCGCACAGCTTCACCAAATCAACCACTCGTCAATCCTGTCCCGAAGGGCTCTCAAGCAATATGATGGACTTGGAGCAAGTCCAAGTAATGTTGGAACTTGACTCCAGAATCTTAGTCAACATATCAGCGGGGTTGTCCTTGGTATGCACATTTTCAAGTGCAATGTCTCTGTCTTCAAGAACATCCCATATGAAGTGGTAGCAAACATCAATATGCTTGGTCCTTGCATGATGGACTTGATTCTTTGCCAAGTAGATAACACTCATGTTGTCACAATGCACATCAACTACATCATGCTTCACCCCCAATTCGTTAATCAAGTCGTGAAGTCATAGGCCTTCTTTCACCACCTTTGTCACTGCCATATACTCTGTTTCCGTAGTCGAACCTGAGGCGAGTGGGCTGCAGTCGTGAACCAGCAGTGAGTGCCTTGAATAAGAGAGTTATAGAGAGAGGTTGAGGGAGGACTTAGGAGTGTTTGTAGGGACATCTCCCCTATGCTCGACATCGAACTGAAAAAGGGACACATTATGTACACAATGGTACTGAGAGAGTGGACTGGGGGGGGAGGAGCGTGCGGACTGGAGTGTGGGCATGACTTTACATGTATAAAAAAGAAAAAATTGGGTTGGCTGGGTGGGTTGGAGCCTACCCTAGGCCACTAGTAGATCCGTCTAGGGGTGAGCAACGGTTCGGTTCGGTCCAAACCTGACCGAATTATTAAAAACCGAACATAAACCGAACCGACATAGTGAAGAACCGAACCGAACCGCAATATTTCAAAACCGAAATAAACCGAACCGAAAAATTTTGGTTCGGTTATTTTAGTTATTCGGTTTATGGGCATTTGTGTAATGGGCCGGGACGGTTCATTTTACAACGAACAAAATGGCCAAATTGAACGGCCCAACTAATAAAATTATCCTTGGCCCATCCAATATATTGTTGTTTGGCCCATTTTACAACAAATAACTTCAAACCCAACCTGGGCAATCAAATATACAAACCAAATTTCAATTAAAAAAAATTTGAAGCAAAAAATTATAACAAAACAAAGTGTACACAGTAGACTACACAGTCACACACAGTGCTAGACTGCCAGTTATGATATTGTACAAAAAAAAAAAATGTACACACAAAACAAAATGTACACACAAAACAAATGAAATCTTGTTTCCAGTTTAGATAAAAAAAATTACAACAATGAAATGCAGCTGAGATTTAATTCATAAGCCCTCCAATTTCAAACTGGTGCTCATCTCACTGAATCTCATATCTTCCCCTGAAGAACAACAACACAATGAAATAAAGATACAAAACATATATGCAGCCTACATATATCAAACTGTATTTAGAAAGTGTATTTATAAGTTTATAACTACCTTGCCAGTTGCTAGTAACAAGAGTTCCCAGGTTAAACCGTTCAAATGCATAGTTCTCTTCATAAACAAGTCATCATCATCTAGTCCTAGATTATCCTGGAGGACCTGGACAACACAATAAAAAGAAGAAAACTAAATTGTGGCTCAGATAAGGCTCATTTTTGCATCATTGTTTGATGCCATGTAGTATCAGTTCTCCTATTCTCAAGCCATCATCATCATTGCCACTTTATCATGTAATATGTTAGTAAATTTCTCAAGAAAAGACTAAATAAACTAGCATCATAGATTTACCAAATGGCTGCATTTTATGCCACGCCATTGTAAATAAACTAGCATCATAGATTTACCAAATGGCTGCATTTTATGCCACGCCATTGTCTGTCGCCAATGGCTGCATTTTATGCCTCGCCAGTGGCTTCATTTTATGCACCTACAACAAGAAGAAATAACAACAGAAGCTCCCAGCAATAAAGCTATAAAGCTCCCAGAAATAACTAGAGAGGCAGAAATAACAGCAGAGTGCAGTAACTAACAGCAAGTCAGCAAAGTGCAGTAACTAACAGCAAGTCAGCAAGTAACAGGTAGTAGATATTATATAACAAGCAATAACAGCAGTCAGCAGCAGCAGTAACTAACAGCAAGTCAGCAAGTAACAGGTAGTATATATTATATAACAAGCAATAACAGCAGTAAGCAGAAGCAGTAACTAACAGCAAGTCAGCAAAGTAACATGTAGTATATATTATATAACAAGCAATAACAGCAGTCAGCAGAAGCAGCAACTAACAGCAAGTCAGCAAAGATGAGAACAACAAGAAAATAGCAGCAGTAACCAGTAAGCCAGTAACAGCCTAACAGGTATCAAAAAATATTACACATTGTCTTCCAAGTTTCCAACTAAAAGTTTGTGTTCCCAAATATCCCTCAAAAAGTCCAAATTTAAAGACCAGAATTAATCAAACCTCGCTTGTTGACGTTGATATTGATTCCACCGTCAACTTACCCAAATCTAAATGAAAAAGTTAAAACAATTAAGAAGTTAAAACACACAATAAAAGATACACTAGAAAAAAATTCATGCTAAATAATAAAAAAATTACCCATTTCAACTTTATACACATCTTCAAACTCCTCTTCAACAATAGATACTATAGGTCGATCAGAAGGCCTACGTAACCAATCTTGACAACAAATAAGAGTTTGAACTATTTTTGGAGTCAAGGAGCTCCTATATGAATCAAGCACACGACCACCCGTACTAAAAGCGGACTCGGACGCCACGGTAGATATGGGAACGGCCAACACATCCCGAGCCATCTTCGAAAGGATCGGAAAACGGGGAGAATTAAGCTTCCACCATCCCAAAATATTAAACTCATCACTCTCATCATCATCATCATCATCTACCGTGTTCTCATCTAAATATCGATCAAACTCCGATTTAGTATCACCACCAACCAATTCCATCTTATGTTTCTTGAATTGAGCTTTCATAAACTTCTTCAATTGCAAGTTGTGCACCGGTTGATTTGCACAAGAAGGTTCAACCCTTTCACTATTAGTAGCAACACCACCACTTTGAGAAGAGCTTATGTTTTTGTACTCATTGAACATGGAGTACGCAACACTTTTTACTTTCTTTTTCATGGAATCGCTCTTCTCCGGTCCATAGAGATGATCAAGAGCATATTCCACGTATTCCAACTTATGTCGAGGATCTAGAATTGGTGCAATAAATATCACCATATTCATTTTCTCAATGTCCCCCCAATACTTTTGATATTTTTCTCTCATTTTGTCGGCCATGAGAGATAAGTCAAAGTCCTCACTCTCCCTTGAAGTACGCAAAAGAATATCAATAGATGTGATTTCGTCAAAGAAATTATTGCAAGTGACATATAAGGATCCCGAGATACGCAAAGTAAGTTCATAAAAGTGTTCTAAAAAAGTGCACATTCTTCTTGCATTAGCCCAATCGTCCTCGGTAGGAAACCCACCATTCTCTGCTAGTTCTAGTTTGAACCATGGATCTTGTCCGGCGAATATCTCAAAAGCACTTTCAAACTTTTGTGCCGTGTTCAACATCAAAAATGTAGAGTTCCAACGGGTGCTCTCATCAAGACACAAATTTTTTTTGCTTTGTATCTTTTCGGCTTCAACACACTCCTTGAACTTTTGAAATCGACTAGGAGAATGTCTCACATATCTCACCGCATTTCGAACACGAGCAACCGATGGTGACATCAATTTTAAGCCGTCAACCACAACTAGATTAATTATATGTGCAATGCATCACATGTGTAAATATTTGCATTGTAGAATGTCATTTCCCCAATTCTGAATTTTCTTGCTTAAATAAGAAATAGCAACATCATTGGAACTCGCATTGTCTACCGTGATAGTGAATATTCTATCAATACCCCACTCTAGCAAGCACTTCTCTACCGCTTTCCCGATGGCCTCACCTTTATGACTTGAAATTGGACAAAAGTTTATAATTTTTTTCTTCAACTCCCAATCATCGTTTATATAATGTGTCGTAAGACACATATAATTGATTTTTTGTAACGATGTCCAAGTATCCGTTGTAAGACAAATCATTTGCTTGGACTCTTTCAAATATGTTTTAAACTTACTCTTTTCAATAGAGTAAATATCATAAGAATCCCGAGCCACTGTCCATCTTGACGGAATACGAAAGCTAGGACACGCCACATTAATAAAGTTTTTAAAGCCCTCACACTCCACAAATCGAAACGGAAGCTCATCAACGATAATCATATGTGTCAAGGCCTTTCTCACCTCGTTTTGATTAAATTTCTAACTAGTTAGTATTTGCTTGCCTTTTGCAATTGATTGCAAGTTGAGTATTGTTTGACTAGGTTCATGATTTTTTGGATTCAATGGACATGCATTCCAGTGGGTTTTCACACTAGTACTCCCATTTAGCTTACTATGGCAATGGTATTCTTTTCCGCAATGGTTGCAACTTGCTTTTGGACGACCATCCGGGTCAAGAAATTTTTTAAAATCTTTCCAATGCGAAGCACTTTCCTTCGAAGGCTTTCTTGTAACCGGAAGCTTCAAATTTAGATTAGATACAGGAAGAGGCTCATTTGTGGCTTGAGAACTAGTTGGTGGTTGATGATCACCTTCTTGCGACATCTAAAATAATAAATTTGTACTTTGAATATATGAAATATAAATAACAAAATTGAGTCCAAAAATTAAGAAATACGCACATTGCATGAATATGAAGTTGTTGCCATTGATTGGGTTGGTGCTACACCTATTGAACATCACACATTTATGAGTAACCTAAGTTACCTATAGCTATGCTACCTAACCCTTACCCAATTCCAACCTACATAAATAGCCCTTAGTCACTACTAGTCCAAAATACAGTGTCTCAATGTGCCAGGGCAGAATGCAGAATCAGATTGCAGATAGGGATAGTCCCATTACAGACTCACAGAATGCAGAAACAGACTCACAGAATGCAGAATGAAGCAGTAGCAGTGTCTTAGTATTGCAGTGTACCAAAAATAATTGTCAGTCACTAACAGATGCATTATGAAGTATTGCAGTATTGCAGTGTGCAGTATTGCAGTGTCTTAGTATTGCAGTGTACCAAAAATAATTGTCAGTCAAAATGAAGTGTCTTAGTCACTATTCACTAATCAAATATCAATGTGCCAGAATAGCAGAATCATAGTGCAGAATGCAGATAAAGATAGTCCCATTACAGACTCACAGAGTGCAACACAGATATACATATATTATGTCAAAATGTATAAAAACTAATCAAAGTGTACCAACCCTACAAATAATCTTTACTGAGTTACTCTTCAAAGTACCAAAATACAAATAACAGAAGCAGGAAACAATTATGAATCAATATGCAAATTATCAATTTTTTTGCAAATTATCAAAGTACCAAAAATTCAATGAGGTACCAAAAATAAGTGTCAGTAACTAACAGATGCACTATGCAGTATTGCAGTATTAACAATTATCAATTTTTTTGCAAATTAACAATTATCAAAGTACCAAAATAATTAAAGTGTACCAACACAGATATACATATATTAGTTCAAAGTACCAAAATGCAAATTATCAATTTTTTTGCAAACCTATATTTTTTTTGGCAGGAAACAATTAACATAAGCATACTCAGTACTCACTAGTCACTAGTAAGTAGTAACTAACAGTCTAACAGCAAGATAATGTAGGTATGGTAAGCATACTCAGTGTCACGCCCCAGTCCCAAAATACCGAGGGACTGGACACGTGGCAATGGCCAGCAGCACGCACCGATGGACAACCCAATTTAATGGATCCATCAGGGCATTCTTAATCTGTAGTCTAACAGGAAATAGAATAATTGTTACAAGTCACAGTCTATACTAATCTCATCCACAACAGATAATCACAGATTAAATGCCAGAAATAACTATCCAATCTCAATAAAAGTGTCTCGGTGAACAATCCGAGAACAAGTCTGATACATCAAAGCAAGTAGACAGGAAATAAAGGAACTGAAAATAGAAACAGAAATAACCGACTATATACAGCCAATGCTCAGGAGAAGTCCTCTGGTACGATCTCGACCTCAGGTTCTGGTACAGCTCCTGGAAGTGCTCCGGTACGGTGTATCTCTGGATGGATCTCTTCAGCTATACCTGTGGACATAATCCAAATCCAGGTCCTCAGGGGACATAGCAAGGTACAAGATAACTCATGCCAAAATAAATAAAGCAGTACAGCAATAAATAAACAATAGGGTAAACTATGTAACCAGCTAAGTGATATGCAATATGAGAGCAGCACCAGAACTCAGTCTGATACTACTACAAGCTCTGTGTTGGGGAGCCGGTAGCAGTAATAACACGTAAAGGGCCAAGCTCGGGTTTAGAGTCTTGTGTCTCACAATAATAGGGGTTTCATGTATATATATATGATCAGCCTGTAGCCTGTGTGTCTCTCCCCACCCAATGTAATCACACGTCTCATGTCCATGTGGCCCCATGTCCATGTCACGCAAGATCATATCTAATGCAGCAAGTCATAATAAGCTCTAAACATATATGTAAAGAATATGTCAGGAAACCTGTATCCTATACAGAATCACCATGAATGTCTTAGGAAGACTCTGTCTCATGAATAGTGTCAAGTGTTCTGGGTTCTGATGTACTTGATAAGACAAGTATGAGAATACATAGGGTCTCGATATCCATCTCTATGTGACGTTACACAACTCCGCGTACGGGGTTGGCACCCGACTAGTAATCGGACGCTAAGTAAAGCCACTCGGTCCTAGGTTGAACAGTTTAAACAAGTTTATATGAAATATACAAGAACTCAAGAAAAGTACTTGACAGGAATCACTGTGAGTTGGCAAGCTCTACTTGCCCACTGATGCAAAATTAAGCCAAGGAAATAAATAGCAAGCTGCAGGGTTTGGCAAGGTACACTTGCCTGTGGTTCCGGCTCCGATTGTGGCTTTGACTTCAGCTGGATTTGCAGGAGGTACTCCGGTTGCTGAAATAAATATCACCATTAGATCCAGAAAATATCAATCAGCTAGAAATGCCTGTCCTTGAGTCCAGTTTGGAGACAATGACAGAAATGGCAATTTCGGGTCAAAACGGGGTCCACATGTGGGCCCGCTTTGCACCGAAAAACGTGTCAGGGACAAAGGTCTCCAAATTTGTCCAACTTAGTGTCAACAAGTCATGAACGCTGATACGAACCCAACGGAACTTTCAGAATTGGATTCCGATGAGCCGATCACAAAATCGCCCGTCAAGTGGAGCCTATGGGGCCCACGACACGCAATTTTGTCAACGTTCTCAGAATCGAACCAAACTTGGCTCTCAGGACCAGTGTATTGCTACGAGTCCGATGGCGTAAGTTTCGTTTCGATCCGACGTGTGTACACAAAGTTAGGACGCATTCCAGAACTGACGGATACGGAACGGTGTCCGCGGATACGCGTTGATTCCGGTGTGCACGCACACCCGAATCAACTTATGCGAAATCCCGCACGTCCGTATCGACGACGCGCACGTATCTGTGAAGACCGCACGCGACCAAGTCGTCCCGTTTGGCGGGGCGTACCCAGTTCCGGGGTGAATCAGGGCGTTATTTTTCCTGTTTTTGGATCGCGGTTCGCGATCGCCACAGGACGCGATGCCCCGAGCGGGTTGCACGGGCACCGAGAAGGTCACGCAGGGTTCGCAACGCAACAGACGTAATCGAAAACAGAGCTACGAGGAGAAAGATACAGGTACCTGAACGGGGCTCAAAAAACCGAAATGCTCCGTGTCCGACACGACGCGAAGGGCCGTGTCCGTGTCGAACCCAACCCTAGGGTTAGGGTTCTGGTCAGAGCTGGGCGGCGCTGCAGCGGGGGAGGCCGGCCGGGGCTAAGGCGGCAGCGCTGCACGGCGGATGGCGGCGTGCGGCGGCGCCGGTCGACCGGAGGGATCTGCTGGGAAGAAGGAGGAGGGGAGGAAGATGTCGGGCGGCGGCTGGGCGGCCTCGCGGGGGTGGCGCCGGGGTGGGCACGGCGGCTGGGCAGCGAGGCGGAGCCAGGGGAGGAAGGGGCGGAGGTCGATGGCGGCGTTGGGCGGATCGGGGCTGGGAGGGGTGGTCGGAGTCGGATTCAGTGGGGTTTATAAGGGGAGCCGGCCGGAGGGGTGAGGCCGAGGGAGGCGGCGACCGGTGCGGGGACGTGGCGGGGTCGCGGGGGAGCGGGCCGGGCGGAGCGGCGAGGGCTCCGGCGGCGGATGCGGGCGGAGGACGCGGGGGATCGACCGGGTAGGGGGGAGAGGGGTTCGGGCGGGTCGGGTGCTGTCGGGCGGACCCGACCCGATCCGCTATGGCGGTTCGGCCGGTCCGGTCTGATTGAACCAGGTTCGGCCGGTTCAGTCCGGTTTGAACCCGGTTCAGTCCGGTTCAATTTGGTTTTTGATTTTTATTTTTAATTTAATAAAAAAATAGTTTTCGGGCATTTAAAAATGTTTTCGGGGTCCAATAAATTCCCCAAAAATTATCCTAAGTCCAGTTTTTCATTTTACACCCAAAAATATTATTTTCATAATATTTTAATATTATTTATTATCAAATAAAAATCATTTAATAATTAAAACCCTGAATTTAATTACAGAAAAATTCCAGAAAATTCCAGAAAATTGTGAAAAATTCAAATTTAAAAATTCTTGAAAAATCAGGGGGTTTACACTCAGTACTCACTACTCACTAGAAGCAGAAAACAATTATCAATTAGACATTTTTTTTTGGCAGGAAACAATTAACATAAGTATACTCAGTACTCACTAGAAACAATTAACATAAGCATACTCAGTACTCACTAGTAACTAACAGTCTATCAATTAGACATAATCATTTTTTTCGAATAGGGGCCAGGTAACATGGTTACTTACAGTGAATGAGTAGTGACTTGCTGTTAGTTACTGCTTCTGCTGGTAACAGGGTTACAATTAATATAAGCATACTCAGTACTCACTAGTAACTAACAGTCTAAGAGGAAGATAATGTAGGTATGTATACAACTAACAGTCTAACAGCAAGATAATGGCACAATAAAATTAAAACGTACCAAGTCCTGTACCAAATCTAGGTTAGATCTTAGATCTGGAGACGTATCAAGTCCTGCACCAAAGATGAAACAAGAAAATAACAAAAAATTAGAAAATAAATAAAAATAAATAAATAAATATTTGCAATTTTTTTTTTTTGAGATATTAGGGTAATTTCTTACCAGATCTAGGTTAGATCTTAGATCTGGACAGATCTAGGTTAGATCGAGAGAGCCGATGTGTCAGATCTAGGTTAGATGGAGTTGGAGAGACTGAAGAGGAGACTCAGAGTCTCAGAGTCAGTCAGAGGCCGAGAGGGGATGCGGTGAAGACGGAAGAGGAGACACAGACAGAGTCTCAGAGCCGGCAGAGGGGTTGTGAGAGCCGGCAGAGGGGTTAGGGTTGTGAGAATGAGAGGAGAGAGAGAGTTTTTACTTTATATACTTAGGTTTGGGTTAAGGGTATATTTGTAATTTTACATTGCAAATCGGTTTCGGTTTTAAACCGAAACCGAAACCCATTAACCGATCACCGACCCGTTAACCGAACTTTTGGTTTTTTATAACCAAACCCGACCCGAAATTTTTTGGACCCGAACCGAATTGCTAACTCGGTTCGGTTCAGTCCGATTTTCGGTTTTAAACCGATTTTTGCTCAGCCCTAGATCCGTCCACGGACAAGTTCATTAAAAATTTCATTGAGAGCATCAATTTTTAAGAATTTTCAGTCAGAACACATAGTTTACAATTTTTGCAATTAGAGCATTGAAACGCAGTTCTAAATGTCGTTCTAAAGTTCGTGCTGATAACGTATTGTAAAGTAGAAAAATGAAAATGATTGTTTCTTTATTCACTTGTCTCAATCAACTTGAGAAAAGGCCCTTATATAGACTTACAATGGAGGTTAACCTCATGATGACAATTAAAAGAAGAATGCCAAAAGACATAGGTTATGGATAACCAAAAGACATATGTTGTAGCCAAATAATAATGGTGAATAATCCATATTTACAACAGGAAGGATGTAGAACCCAAAGGGCGTTTTCCTTTTTAAATTTTTTTTTCCGGCCAGCACTCTAACCATTGTGGCTAAAAAATAATAATATAAGAGTAAAATGTCCTTCTGAAGGACATCTTCTCTCTTAAAAACGCCATTCCAAATGGTGTTTTTCTTATTTTATTCTTGTATCTGTATTTTTTAGTCTGGACTAAGGGTGATTAAGTGCGGTTAAATAACACAAAATTCATTAAAAATAAATTTATTTTCACAAAACGTCCTTTCAAAGGACGGTACAATGATTTGAATAAAATTTTGAGAAACTATGTGCTCTCACTGTAATTTTTTTCAAAATTTAATGCTCTTAGTGATTTTTTTTTTAAATATGTTGATCTAAAAACGTGATTGGACAGTCGACCATCCTACATAGTGGCATTGTCACCTGACTCACTTTTTATGGTAGGAGCTTTCAAATTTAAAAAAACATGGTCTAACCTATGTTTTCAAAAAATTAAAATGGTTAAAGCCATGTTTCACAAACCCATGGTTTCTATATTTTCGAAAATACTTTTCAAATCTCTGAGGACGTTAAGCCAATGTTTTCAAAGAACAATGCTAGGATTACAACCACTTGTTCTTTACATCCGTCACGTGGCGGTTGTCACTTAGTCTTCTCTCGCCATGTGGGATAGGAGTGGAGAGGAGGAGCAATTAACAACCGTCATATAGGCGGTTGTAAAAATTTACAACCACAAGTAGTTGTAAACTTGGCATTATTAGTTTTCAAAACTCATCTAAAACATATTTTGGCTTTTTAAGTGATAGATCGACCAGTGTTTTAAAAATCGAATCAGATTGGTCAGTTCAACTGGTTAATCCGTGAACTGGTAGCTTTTTCGGACAGGGTCAGTGTTGACTCACTTTTTCTTTTCTTTTCAAAATTTGATTATAAATGATTTTTTTTAAACAATGTTCAGAAAAAAATAAACTTGGACCACTTAAATTAATTCAATGGTTGAACACTGGTTAAACCAGTTTGACCCGACCCAATATAGTCAATCTTCGATCCGGTTTTTAAAACACAGATAAACTCGTCAATTGCGAAACCCTTCATTCACACGCGCGCGCACACACACACTTCAAGGAGAGGTTAGGGGAGGGGAAGAGTAGAAAAGAAAGGGTGAGAAGAAACCATGAGCTACCTAAGCTTCTTCCCTTCCACATCCCAAAACCCAAACCCTAACACTAACCACAGCCTCCTCCTCCCCTTCCCCTCCTCCTCCACCAGAGCTCCTCAATCCATAATTTCCACTTCCAAACTCATCTCCTTCCCCAAGCCCTCCAGCTTCCCCTCCCTCCGTCGGAGAATAATCCCCCAACGAGAAACTCCAACCAACAGACGCATCAGAGCTCGAGATGGTCTACCCCAGAGCAGCAATGGCGACGGAAACAATGAAGGAGGAGGAGGAGGAGATGAAGATGAAGAGGAGGACGAGCAGGAGAAGGAGGAAGAGAAGAAGAAGAAGGGGATACTTCCCGAATGGGTCGGTATCAGCGCCGAGGACGCCAAGACCTTTCTGGCGGCATTCGCAATCTCGCTGGCGTTCCGGACGTTTGTCGCCGAGCCGCGGTACATCCCGTCGCTCTCGATGTACCCAACGTTCAATGTCGGGGACCGCATTGTCGCTGAAAAGGTGATGTTTTTGTCATAAAGTTCGCATCTTTTTATAGTTTTCTGATGGTAGGAAACAAATGCGGGTGTAGATTATAGCTAAATTGTGGTAAAGTTTGTGTCTTTCGTGGATTTTATGAGAGCGAGGAAAGGCATGTGGTTGTCGATAGTAGCTAGGTTGTCATAAAGTCTGCATCTTGGATTCGATGATAGTAGGAAATGCATGTGCAAACATGCTTCTCCATTTAAGTTAGAGCTTTATCAGAGTGAGGGTGTCACTTGCTGTGACGATAAGGCTTGTTCTTGTGCCCTGGAGGATGGAGCTTCCAGTCGGGGAAACTGTCACTCCAGTAGATATGGGATAAAGTTGTGTACATCTTGACCCTACGTGTCACGTCCCGATTCTACCGAATCGATAAGTCGACACCGACGTGATGTCATACAAGTCTAAATTGTACTTGTACAAGGCAAGAACGTGCATGTGTATTAAACCATATGAAAAGATAAGGTTGAAGCAACTTTTATGCAGAAAATAGAAGACAATATAGATTCATAATGTTACAACATAGTACAAATTTCTCATAAAACAATTGAAATACCAATTCAGCTTACATTCAGGAATCTGACAAACTATCATGAAATAATAGTATTGTTCGATACATTATACCACTTTATTACATTGAAATCTAAAATGCCTATAAAAGAAAAGAACATCAAAATACTTCGAAAATAAAGAGCTTCAAATGCTTCAAAAAAAGAACTTTGGATGCTACAGGGACTCTTAACGCCTCAGTACATCCGCGTTGTTCCCAGCACATGTGGAGAAAGGAGTCAGTATATTGGAAAATGCACTAATGAGCGGTATCAATCTGACTCACCTAAACCAGCATAGTAATATAGTATATATGTGAAGTATACAATTATTAAAATAATCTTTCTATTTTGGACTAGGATCTATTGACAGTTCATAATTGAATGTAAGCATGAAACATAACCTTAGCACTTAAACAATAATTTCTTACCCATCGCCGACTTGTCCATCCCTACATAAAACAAGGATTAGCACTTATGGTCCCTGCAAAAGATTCATTTGCAATGCAGCCTATCTACATGACGGCCATTGGTGATTCCGACACCATAAATGACTATGCATGGTTTTACAGTGCGCCATTTCAGTCCGGGTAGCTAGTCCCAGTGAAGGTCCCGCAATACCTCGTGCCTGAAACACGTTTCATATAATATCCCCCTAGGCCGATACGGTCCCGGTGTCCCGAATACCGTTCGAGGAAAGCCAAACATTGTGCACAAACATCGGATCAATATACTTTTTCTTTCCTTTCCTTTTTATCTCAAAATTCTCAAATGAATGCAGAAATCGATAAAAACGGATAATAAAAATATTCATCGAAAACGACATAAAAATGTCCAACGAAAACAACAATGAAAATGTATGGGAATAGACTCTTATATAGAGTTCATTCGTCAAGAGTCAAGACAATCTACTGCATTTTAGACTTATTCCAACATAAGTCAATCCATGAATATGAAGGTTTTTCATGCATTTGTTGTGACCTCCGTTTTCCAAAATCTAAAATGTGTGAGTGAGTGTCCAATGTTAGTGTGTAAGTGTGAGATATGAGTGAATGTGAGTTAGTGTCAATAGGTAAGTATCCTATAGTATTTAGGTGTTGGAAAATGAGTGCCAATGGGTATTTTGGTACTATGAGTATCAAGATACTAGGATAAACAAGTGAGTATCCTATCATTGTTAGGATAGGTGTATCCTAGTATCACAAGTTATATGTGGGTATCAAAACCCCTATAAATAGTCTTGGTATCTCAAGATACCAAGGTAGGTTGAGGTATCTCAAGTATCCTAGATAATTAGGATACGAGTATCCTAGAGGCAAGGGTAATTTAGAAAGTTGAGATACTTGAGTATCTTGGTACGAGAGTATCCACGAGATACGTAAATACCTAGAGTATGGGTTAAGGTAAAGGTCAGGATTGGGTAAGTGTCAGTGTAAGTTTAAGGCATCGAGTCTAGATACTAGTTAAGGTATTATGATACCTATAACTTATTATATAAAATATGCATATATATATATATATATATATATATATATATATATCCTAGATATAAACTATGGAATATTTTAGATATAACTACTTAATACAAGTAGGTATTAGAAACTTAACAAGATGCCTACCTAGAATGACATAGAAACCTAGTAACTAGATAGTTAGGTTCGCTAATGTTTCAATTCACCTATTGATATGGTTAACTCATAATATAGGATATTTTGACTCAGGCTTGGACTTTGACCTGTACCAGCGACCCAGGACGACATGAGAGTACATTCTCTGATTGTTTTCAGTATCTTGATAGCTTTTATACTTTATGCTTTAGTTATGTTTACTTGATTCTCGTCACGATTGATTCACGTATTGATATTATATGGATTCATCTCTAGGATACGTGTTTACATGTGTTGGTCATGATGACTTACTCCAGTTATCTAGTTTCATGTTTTTTATGTTTCTAGAATCATTGTATCCAGACTTGAATCCATGAGTATTTGTCGGGGAAGAAAAAAATACTAAGTAGATATGTGATCAACCTATGTTACTTGTTTCACAACTGACTGATAGAATCATGCACTTCACACATGATTATACCGTACCATAACTTGAATGATAGCCATCGTTACGATGTGTCGTATACCCTTACCGATCACATATTGAAACTAATATTTTAAAATCACCTAGAGTGTTTTACATTTTTTCCTTTTGTCATTCGATACTTTTGCTATTATTATGATCATGGATTTATCATGATTACTTGTTTTATCACATGTTAGTCATGTCATGATTTTGATTTACCATCTATCCTGTATTACATGCCTATTACTGTTTTATAGTCTCTACCATATATTGAAACTATTTTCAATGATATACTTGCTCCAATCCTGACTGGATGTTATATTAGGAGATGTTGTGCCCCACATTCTTGGACTGCAGGACGATGCTAGTTGAGACCGGTCTTGATGTACCTTTGACCGTGAGTTGACCTTTGGAGAAATCTAGGCTAGTATTCTCTATTTTATGTTTTAGTTGACCAACCAAATTTGTCTCCGGGTCATTATTTAACTTGTATAAAAAGTTATGGATTAAACTGGTAATTTATTGGATGAATTAGTGACATTGATTTTAGAGTTATCTTTCCTTATTCATTTCTTCCTTTAGCATGATGTGATTTGAGTACTTATTGATATTGTTGGATTTGTATTAAGAGATGATTCGTATTTAGGTCTAAACAATGTTCTACCAGCCAACACTACGGCGTAGGTTGGACGTACCCACGTACTCGTGTCCGATCATTCGGAACGCGGTCGTGACACTTGTCCCGACCTATTAGATGCCGAAAAGTTTTTCCAATTAACTAAGTTCCGACTGAGTTATACTAGGCAGAAGCCAACACGGGTACCATCATCAGGAGCGTAGCACTACACTACGTAGGCCATGCATAAGCTAAAACATTGTGGCACTGGGACGCTTTCTATTCGATCCTTATCGGATTAGGAAACCGACAAAAGTATAAAGTCCTTATCTTTCTATAGTTTCTTGATAGTAGGAAACAAATTTAGTTATATCCTATAGGTTATAGCTAAATTTAGCACTAATTGTATTGTCATTACATGTATGAGTACTTGTGACACATATAATTTTAAATATATCACTACATGTATGTCATCTTCTTAGGTCTCATATTACTTCAGAAACCCATCTGTGAATGACATAGTGATCTTCAAAAGTCCACCAGTTTTGCAGGTAATATATGCGAAGGTCAATGTGTGCCATATATAATCTATTGCACATATTCATAGAAGGCTATATGCCATAATTTCAATGCAGGAAGTTGGATATACTGATAATGATGTTTTATCAAAGAGTTGTTGCCAAGGAAGGTGATACCGTGGAGGTATGTCTTCCTACTGACCAGATTTTGCTATATGTCGGTTTTTTTGCTTGCATTGGCAATTTTAAAAATAATCCTAATCCAATCATATAATTTACCTGTAAAATTAATTGGAAAGAAATAATTTTGCACTTAAATTTGTTTTGAATCAATTGAGGAGAAATGAGAGAAAAGGGTCCCACGTGGTTTGGATATGTAAAACGTAGACCAACGGATGCACCGGTTATGAAGGGTGATAAGGTATTAGTTAAAGGAGCTGGTGGAACTAGGGGTAGGACTAAGGGAACTTGATTGAGGCCATAAAGAAGGATATGGTTTTTGGTAATACTAGAGATGACATTGCCCTCAACATAGCTGAATGGACGAAGAGGATTCAAATTGCCGACCCCCAAAAAATTGGATAAAGGTTTTGTTGTGTATTCTAGCAACTTGTAAGCACCAGGTTTCTGGTATTTGATTGGTTTAATGAGGATCAGTTACTGTGTGGAACACTAGATCATAAGTGTATATAGTACATGTACTTCTTATACGTCAAGTCATTAACTCATTCTAGACTAGGATGGTCTCCCATTGCTTTCTACACCTTGATCCACGGACCTCAACATCATGTATGGAAAATGTCCAGTGAGCTCAAGTGCTTTGAACCTACACATCTTAAGCCAGGACATTCTTGGATCCTCTTGACAGAATCTAACCTTTAAAAACATGAAAGCTTATGCTGATGCTCTTATCACAAAACTAGAAATTATATGAATTGGGGACCTAGGATTAGGAACACCTGCCTCAAGCGAGGCCTTACTTATAGAATAGCAACAAGAATGTGGAGTTACTTATTGACCACTGTTTCACACTTTTGACCTGATATTAAATTTATTTCTTAGTCTCAGCATGCCTATGAAATTAAGATGGTCTAATCTCTGTTAGGTTGCTTATTTATTATTGACCTGTTTAAAAAACTCTCACGAGAATGTTGAGAAGAAAGGAGATGTGAGCAAGGATTTTAGGTAAATCCTTACATGTCCAAGTTTTAGTCTTAAGGGTCTTAAGGATTTAGTGTTCTTGATTTCCACTTATGAAATTTGGAGGGATCTGTAATTTCTGCTTACGCCATTTTTAATGTGAAGTTTCTTTATTTGGTTATATTGTTGTTGTAACTCTTTGTCTCGCTAGGTAACTCAATCTACTGTTTAAATTAATTGTTAATAGCCTTCATTTTTTACCTATTCTTTTGCAGGTGCATAATGGAAAATTAATTGTAAATGGCACTGCTAGGAATGAAAAATTCATTCTTGAACCGCCGTCTTATGACATGAATCCTGTTGTAAGATTGCTGCCACGACATTTCTCTTTCCATACCTGATACCTTGTAGATAGATATATCAGTCCTAGATAAACATTAAATGTTAGAGGATGAGCTTCAGCATCTCATTTCAACTCTATTCAATAAATTATTGAAAAGTTGTAATTTTAGCAGTTAAACATATCAAAACCATAATGATGGGTCAAAGTGTGGGAGCAAAAGATGTTAAACAATGACCAAATCTAATTGGCGGCAAAATGCATAAACCATATATACAAAGGGATGTGTCTTCATTCTTGAAAGCATGTGGGATGCTGCTGACAGAAGATGCTTTTGCTGCCACTTTATGAAAAGCATAAGCAATCCCAAACCAAGCCTTAGTGACTAAAATGTGAATGTTGTGATAGTGAAGGAAAGAAATAAAGAAGTGGTTTGTGTTATGCTGGCATAATCAGCCCAAGTTCCATCCTAATTCATTCTCTTTCCTTTTCACGGTGTTCAATAGAAAAAGGTACAGTTACATTGGATTGTGGAGCCGATTGCCTTGGGTGAGGGCACTAACTGCATGGCTACTTGTTTCAAACCAACCATTCAGTATTTTCTTGAACATTAGCCAAATTAAACTATGATTTTAATATTTATTCTTTTACCAATTTTGTAGAATGTTCCCCAAAACTCGGTATTCGTCATGGGTGATAATCGCAACAACAGTTACGATTCACATGTTTGGTAATCTCTCCGACCCTGCAATCTTGAAGCTTTTGTTCTTTTTCTATGGCACTCGTGTTCTTTCAATCATGCTTTATTCCTGATTTAATCAAGGTGTTCCTGTTTTCAGGGGCCCTCTTCCTTCCAAAAACATACTGGGAAGATCCATATTTCGGTATTGGCCACCAGCTAGATTTGGAAGCACAATTCTTGATGAAGGTGCAGAAACTCCAATTAGCTCAGAGCCGAGGAGTAGCTCGGTACCAACATAACATGGCAGAGTGATATTCAGACTGGAACTTTAAAACACTACTAACTAACTGGAAGCAGACCTCAAGGCATTGGTTCAGAAGATTCTGACCTAGGATCTGAAGATGTTGGAAGTCTTCTGCAACATTAGAAGACCAAGGAACCAAATTTTTCTTCAGGTTCTTGTTAGATGGTCCCTCGTAAACTATAATTTAAGTTTGTTCTTTGTACCATTTCAACCAAATGTATCCCATTTAACTTACAGAAATCTTTTAAGATCTAATTCCTGTCTGTGCCGTAACATGGCTGAAGTGAAATTTTCCCTCAGATACCCCATCAGACAGATGTAGTACATAAAAGGATTTGTTTTAGTACTATAATCTTTGCCTTTGCTAGCTATACATAAAAGGATTTGTTTTAGTACTATAAAGCATATAGCTATAGCCCTTGTTCAGTCTCCTTTACTTAGGCTGGTTAGAATGGCCCCTCCAAATATGAAATTAAATACTTAGGTTTTACAATTTGCTTATCTGGAAGTTGAATCAATAAATTCTGGGATGTACTTTCACTTACTCTGGAAGAAATGTTTTGGATGCAGAGAAGAAATTGCCGGAATCCCACAAGGTTCAGTAACTTAATGGAAACACGAGCGGCATATGCATATGCTGAAAACTGACGTTCTATGAGGACTTGATGGAATTTATGTAATTGTCATATGCTATGGCCTTGAGTTTTAATTTTCTGGTTGTGTTTGCCATCATCTG